>OV651817.1:58854559-59354149 GCA_927349885.1 Psylliodes chrysocephalus
GGCAACGTTGCTGATGATAAGAACAATGTGAACGACTGCTTCTAACCTCGATCAACTTACATGTGCGTTCCTAGCATGCCGACTATTTGCTTAAATTTTAGCTAGCTTAAGATTAGTAGTATACAGTACAGTTACAGGTTACAGTATAGTTAGGATACACACACCTCGTGGTTAAAATTTGATTTAACTTAGTGTTATAATAGGTAAATAGTTTTATATTCTCTTATTATTTGTGAGGTTTTAATAATTAAGACGTTGGTGGATCTGCTAGTTTGTTTTGTGTTTCTAAGATTTATATTTAAGTTGGAATATATATGTACAGTCCAGGTAATAAATGCAATTATTTTAAATATTAATTTAACTTTTGTTGAAAAATTGGGTATAATTTTATTATTTTTTAATCATTTGATCTATCTGTATGAATTAGGGTGTGGCTCAAAGCCCACTTGTACTGGCCTATTGTACCCATCTCAGTTTCTACCCCATCAGGTTAATATTCTTGATAGCATTAACTCTTTAATTTCATACTCTATTTAAAACAGTTTTTAAAACTCGTAGCTATGTGTAAACTTCTTTATACGTTTGGATGTAAATTATCTTAAGGGGTTTCCAGTTATATTAAATCTTGTAGACAATTATGGCCTTTCGTGAGTTAGTATGGATACTTATGCATTATTGTAGAAACGTGTATTAATTATTTGGCTTTCTTTTAATGTTAAAACCAATTCAAGCTACGAAGCAAACATTTTTTGTCCCTTGAATGCAAATGCATTATTACTTGGTCCTAAAATTGTTAAAATTTTACTTTTCGTTACCTGTTTTTCAAACACTATATTTTGAGATTTTTAAAATATTAATGCCCATGGTAGAGAAGAGGGAAGAATAGTTAAAAAGTCAAATAAACAATATGACAGAGGAATATGATGGCTTAAATTTTTCACAAGATTTATTTATATTGTAGGAGTGACCTGCGATACTATGCCATTGGTACCTTTTGAATATTGTGGGTGTTTAAAGCCCAATTAGTTACATAATAATAGTTCCGGAAACTTTGGAACATATTGATAATTTAACAATAATAAAACACTCTTTACCACATTTAATGGCTATATCTGGTTTAAAGACCAATTAAATAAACTTTGGGACATCTTGATAATTCAATAAGAATAATAAAACACTAATAGTCGGTTGCAACAACGTTCATTCACATTTATGGGCCCGATAAACTTGACAGAGCTTGAGAATATGATCTGTCGGAATAACAAGTTCAAATTACACACAGTCTAATAAAATTATTAACTATTAAGGAATTTAACAAGCTTTCTTACAAATGTGTGTAAACAATCTTTACCATAATAATTGCAGAAATTAAACTACCAATTTGAATACCATTGTATGTAATTGAAAGTGACGAATGACGTATATATAATATATTATCAAACGCAAAATTAATGGGACACGAGGTTTTTCAGAAAAATATCGATAACAAAAATTTAAGTCAAAATAATTCAATTAATAATGTTGAACTATAAAGAATTTATACAATCAATGTAGGAGAACTACACGTCTCGTTACACCATAGGTCTTGCCGAGGAAGAAAAACTACTAAAACTTGTCTAAAACTTATTTTTACTCGAAGGACCATGTAATTTTTAACCGCTTACAAAACGTTTAATTTAAGTCTCTTATTATTGTCAGCAATACCCTTTTTATCAACTCTGTCTCCCTCCTTAAACCCCCAGAAGTACCAGGCATATTGCTCGGAAAAACCGTATTTTAAAATTGTTTTGGATTAGTACCTAAGTTTAATAAGTTATAACGAACTATTATCCGTTCTAATAGAATTTTTATTACCCTTGATTGGGGCTTATTTTGGTATTTTGAAAGATTAGGGAAAACCAGAGCTGTTCCAGTGCGGGTCTATACTATGAGTAGAAATATACAGTATGATACAAAAAATATATTGTAAATAATAATTCAATGTGATCGAGACTTTCTGGAACAATCAAAAATCACTTTTGTTTAAGAAGTTAAAAAAAAAGAAGAAAATAACATTTGCGGGATGAAAATCAAATGTTAATTTAATTTTAATTTTTCGGTTTGGTATATAAATAATAATAGATTTGAATTTAACTTAACAAACTGGTTAGACAAGAGATATGTTACTTAAAACATACTTATAAACGGGGACTAATAAATAAGTTTTGTCACACGTTGGATAACTAAGTTAGATTATAAAATTATAAAGAGATCCAAGTTGCAGAATTCAAGGTGTTGTTCAGCTGAGTAAGGACGAAAAGTTGAAAGCCGATATTGGAAAGTAGTTGTAATAGGAGGAACGCATATTAAAGGAAAATATTGCGTGTAGTTAGTTACCTTTTTACCATCTTTCGGGTCCACTGCTACATACACCATAATCACTCCAGTTATTCAAAATTCAAACGTGGCAGCACTGCAGCTCTTATTGTGGCAACACATTAGATGGTTAAACGCTAGTCCGATCGAATTTGTCCACTGGCAGTGACCCGTCCAACATGTGACCGGAGATTTATCTCTGAGCTGTGGACAACGAAGCGATACCCTCAGCCCGCCATTGCAACTAGTGTTCTGATTGTGCACTGAACATTCCTGTATCATTCTTCAAAATAGTTTATGTATTCAGGAAATTACCATTCTCCATTATTAAACATATCTAATTTATGTAATTTACTGCTTCTGGAGGTATACAATTTTTGATAGATACAAAAGATGTTCAAGAAAAATTAATTGAAGGAGTTCAAAAAGCTAATAAAAAATTAAAATCCATTCAGTTTTAGGCAGAGCCTTTATTGGATAAATACATAAAAATAATTTAATTAAATGCCTTTTTAAATAATGTTTCCCAATGTTTATTAAAAGCTTTTAATTTTTTATTGATAATTAAAATAGGATACATTTTTCAACGGTTGGCAAATTTGTATGTTACAAATAAATCATCTTTAGATGATTGGATAGAAAATTAATCACAATCATTGTTTGTGACCTTGTGTAACTTACGATTTATAACAGATATTTTAAAAAACACAGCTTTCTAAATACCTCTCCGCAGGTTTCAAGTATGTTGCGTATTATTGAAGAAAAATAATGTATTTTTCTAACCTGAATTTAGAATTTATGGCAAGATTACTAAACAAACTTGATATATAAATTGTTTATAAGTTTGATTTTAATGATCTTGGTTTTAGAAAATAGAATATAATTAATAGCTTAGTTCGCGGAAAGAATCGTGAACTGATTCAAAATTACTAATTCATATTTTTAGCGCATGTCCGATTCATTATCAATTCTGAATTTTTAGCGCAAACGCGTGTCAAATAAAATACGAGCAACCGTTTCCCTTCGGAAAACAACTACTCATTTGGCTAATACCGAACATGTACTGAATTATATCCAAAGGGAAAACAGCAGAGAAATTTAATTTAGACACTACCTTTGAATTGGCTTACTAAGGAGAACGTCATTCTTAGACGGGTCTCGTCATTATTAGGACTCTTCACCAAGAAATTGGTAGGTTTTTAATTCCAGTCTCTATTGGAATTGACAGAGAAACCAAATTAACTATTATACAATATGATGGTAACGCCATCTGTCCCTAGTAAGCAAAATCAAAGGTCGCTTCTAACTGGGTACTATAAACTAAAACCAATTTAATTATGAATATTAAACAAATTTACTATGTGGCTTCTAGAGGTGGGAAGTTCGAATCTTTTTACTGAATTAATTCATTTGATTCATTCACCTAAAAAGATTCGTTCTCAAGTGATTCACTTTAGCGTACCACGAACGATGTTATTCCGCCGATCCCTCGAAGGAAATCAAACCGAACGTTTACGAATTTGAGAACTACCTATTTACTAGGTCGTCGAGTGGCGTTCAGTCTGTAATGCGTAAGAAAGAATGTAATGATTTGGGTGGTGAGATGCTTAAGTAAAATAATTAATACCGGTTTTATTTTAATTTGATATTTTAAAGTATAGCGAATTATTTCATAAAAAGAAGACAAATGGAAATTTAAATACTATAATAGTAGGTTCATCCTTGTCCGTTAAGATAAACAACAGTAACACAATTTTTTTTAATGCTAAATATAGCCAAAACTAACGAAAAATTATAGATATATGATTCGTCATTTATTGCTTTACTTATTTACTTTGATTTAAATTTATTTATCAGACAACGCGCATAAATTGTTTACCTAAGTTTAATACACCTCTGGTAAAGTGAGAAAAACATTACAGACACATACCGCCACCGCCTGTAAGTTCGAGTTCTTGTACCTATTATGCTGTAGAACGTAGAACAAAAGCGACCGATTTGCCGATGCTGATTTAAAATACCGAATCTTCGAATCGGATCCGAATGAACGAAACAACCAAACTCGGAATTGGGCATTCTTGATCGATCACAGAGCCGTCGAACAATTGACTCAAAAAAGATTCGAATCTTTTAAAAACAGGGAATTAATTCATTCGAGTCAGTGCACTGATTCGTACGACACACCTCTAGTGGTTTCTAAACGAATAAAATTGAAAATCTAGACAGAACAACATGCGCAAAAACAAGAGCTTATGAACCAGTTCAGAATCGATAATTTGTAGTGGGAAACTAAAACATCTCCCATTTCTTCTGCATCTTTTTATTTTTCGATACTTAGATATGGGGAGCTTAATATGAGTAGTGCACAATATATCCCCTGTAGCAGTGCATCTCGCTTGTTAAAGAGATGGCACTAAGTTTGCAGCGCTAATTGCGACTGGCCGCTCAACTAAATCTATATGGCGGTAAATTCAAACATAATTTATTCGGCAATAATAATTGAGAAGTATATTGCATGTTCCATTAAATGAGCTGTAAATCCAGGAGCTATTTTTATTTTGATAGCTAAAAATAATACGATTTTTTTTATTGTTAGCTATTACAATAAGAGCAGCGTTTGGATTAACACATTTAAAAGAACATGTAATATACTTTTCAATTTTACCTGAATCATTTATTTTTTTACCTATAGAAGGTAGATCTAAAAAAAATTGGCTCTGGTATAAAAAAAATGTATAAAATATTTTATTGAAAAATTATATAACTTATTTAATTTATTTTAAAGTCGAATATAACTCTAGCCATATTCATTTTACTGAAAGAAAAAAAAACACTAAATTAAATCATTCTTTAATTATTAAGTGTTGTTTGTGATAATACAGTGTCAGCTATCGAATGTTTTACAATTCGTTTTGCTAATGTCCAAGTGAAAACTACAAAGAGTTAGCATTAGTGTGAAAAGGAATAGAATATTATGAACGTAGCTAGTCGGCTGCGTGGAGATGTATGGCGCCGCGTGTCTGTTCATATTACACGGCACACGAGGCAACATTCATATTCGTTTTCTGATCGCTCTAATGCTCTTTAGTGTTCACTTCGTTGCTAGCAAAGCTTATTGGAAAGTGTTCAATAGCCGATACTGTATATAAATGATAAAATCAACAAGTGAAATAAAAATTTGTAATTTAAATGGACACCTACTTCAAAAAAGGAGAAAAACTGAAACAGTACATTATTATACTTGAATTTTAAAGGCTCTTGCCACTGGAAAACTATTATCTAGGTCTTGGATGACAGCCTTAGAACTCCCTCCTTGAATCGTGTCCATAGGAAAGCATAAGATCTTATTAAAATTATAATATTAGAGAAAATATTCTCCTAATGTTTCATAAGAAAATGACACTGTATTAATATTTTGTGTTTGCAAATAATACAGTAATAAAAATTCGTATTAGTTAAATTAATGCAAAAACTTAAGTTACATAAGTAAAATGACAACGAAAAGTGAAGTAAGAAAATCCGTGAGATCCAAAAAACGGAAATGTAAATTATGAAAAAGGGAAAACAAACCAAAGAAAAATGAAACAGCTAACCAGAATCGGAATCTGATTGATTTCAAATCTACGAGTTTATTGTTGCAGCCATGAGCTTCGATGACCTAAACTGGTAGAGGCGCCTACGACTCTAGTCGGAAGGTTTCATAAGTTCTTTAATTCTCAGCTTTGTCAGTTTTCCTTTGATTTGTTTTCACTTTAGGGATATTTTTTTTTTCTAATTTCGTAGGTGCAATTGGGGGATTATATATTTTCATGTTTTCAAAATTGCATTTCAGTTTTTCGAATATCAACAGCTTTTCTCAAACTTCATTTTTCCTTAAAACAAAAATTAACATTAATTTAATCTAACCACACGTGCTTGCCTTTAAGCAAGGAATCGAAAGTGTCAACTAAAGCAAATAACAAAATAAAACAAGGTTTACCAGCAGCAGCATGATGAGTCATGCAATGGCGCTGATAAAGCGCGCTGATTGGTCGAGGTCGTGCAGAACATTCTCGTTCGGGCTAAATGTGCGCGGAAGAACGATCTATCATGCGCCCACAAACGATTTATCGTGCGCGAACGTTTCCCCCAGCAGCCAGCACTATGCGAACGTTTCCCCCAGCACTAAGGGAACGTTCCCGCCTTTAAACCACTAAATATGAGTTCATGATGAGACTTATCTTTGATTTTCATGACTAGAATGTTATTTAAAAAAGAAGTAAGATTGTACGCATGCGTGTGAAAGTTTAGAAATTGTACCTGCTCATGAGAAAGAACTGTTTGTACGATAATAGATGATTTCAACGGAAGATATCTTGAAGTTACAAGGTCATTGGAAGATCGTTTCGCCATCTACAAGTTTACATAACAACGAATAAAATAAAAAATAAAACTGTAAATTATTATTTTGGCAATCTGTTTAAGGTTACGGCGTCGGTATTTATTTTTTTCTTTTTTCTTTGTCTTCTTCATTAGTTGTATGTGCTCAGTTTTTCACTATCTCTTTCTACTTAGTGCCAGGTCCCAGAGTCCTATTTTTCTTAGTCATGTGTCATGTCAAAATTTGTAAAAACATAAAACGACCTAACGCGCGCTTAGCAAGCCATGTAGATCTAGATTCCAGATCTTGGCGATAGTGAGAGTGAAAACTGAGGCCATACAACTAAAGAAGAAAACAAGAAGAAAAAAAATATACTTAACGCCGCTGTAACTTTAGACACATTGCCAAAATAATAATTTACAGTTTTCTTTTATATTTTATTAGTTGTTATGTAAGCTTATAGATGGCGCAAAGATCTTCCAATGACCTTGCAACTTCAAGATGTCTTCCGTTGAAATCATCTATTGTTTTGGAATATTACGATGACTGAACTCTACGTCATTTCCGATTCAGAATTTGATTCTAATATAACTAATACATTTTTATGTCTGCGCATGCGCGAATTGTTATAGAACTAAAACTTTTATAAATTTGTAAAGTCATAAATTGAAATATTTGTTTTGTGTAATATTAAAGGTAACATTTGGGAAGGCAAGTCCGAGTAAGACGACAAGCGACAGGCAACAAGCATCTAATTCTGCCGTGCTAAACGTGCCGTTGTACGTCGCACCGTCCCAAATGTGTTTCATATAATTACATGTGTTCATATGTCGCTTTACTCGGTCTCGCCTTCCCAAATGGTACCTTAAAATAGTCATTTTATCTAAATAACCTTTAAAGTAATTTTTAAACAAAAATTATTATTGCTTGGCTTATGTCTATTGGCAAATGTATACTGTAGGGAAGAAAACTGCGTTTTAATAACTATTCTTTATTTCTTTGTGAAATATATTTTTATTTTAATAATCGTATTATTTCATTTCAGGTAAGTCCACAATTCTTCTTCCTAATCATCCAAAAGCGTAAGTACAATAGAATAATACGTCATTCACATTATGACTCGCTCGTTTATTTACCGAAGTTTCAAGTTTTAATAATGCAAACTTCCACGAAAATTTCACTAATGAATTGCTAACATAATCCGCCTGTTTATATAACTACGGGCAAAGTTGTTAATTAAAATATCCTTTTAATTAATTATAATACAGATATTTGATTACTGAAAAGCAGGATGGTTCAATAGTAAATGTTATGCGCCCTTAACATCTGAGACTTTCTTCATTCATTAATTAATGAAGTCGTTTCATAAAAAAATTAGGCCAAATTTTAATTTTATGTGAATAAATTCATGGATTTCTTCACGATAAGTAGAACCTGTTTTATTTTTTTTTTATTATTCAATTTTACGGCCAGTCATAGGCAATGTATTTTATTTATTATAAAAACAATGATTTTTTTAAAAAACATTCCATCAACTTTGAATGCAATTTATAATATTATTCGAGGGAATGATAATTCACCATCGATTTCTTTACGAACCCTATGTTGATTGATAAAAGATATTGGTTTTAAATATGTGAAGAGAGGTTGTAAAAGTATAATGTTAGAACGAAACGACATCATTCATTGGCGGCATGGGTATTTTAGAGCCATCAAACAATATCGCCAACAAAATTGTAACATCCATTTAGATGATACTTGGGTCAAAAGGCAACCCCATAAAAATCGTATAGGTGCTTTTATAAAGGGTTTATCCACAGGCCTTGAAGCACCTACACAAGATATCCACCTTTCGTTATTGTTCATGCAGGATACGAAGGTGGATTTTTACTTGGCGCCGTGCATGTTTTCTTGACAAAGAAAAACGATGGCGATTATTATGACAAATTGAACGCCGACTATTTTGAGCAATAGTTTGAGGAGTCGAACTTACCCAAGAAATGGACCAAAGAACGTGGTTGTTATGGATAACGATTCGTATCATTCCCGTAAATTTAGTTTTTCATCTACCTCGTGGAACAAACCGAAATAAAAAATTGTCTGTTTGAAAAAAACATTTTCTCCTATTTAAAATCTGAACTGAACACATACAGAGAGCAATGTAACAAATATAAGACTGAGGAAATAGTTGTAAAATATGGGGTACTGTTTTACGCTTACCATCGTATCATTTCGCGAGCTTAACCTGATCGAGATAGTATTAGAATCAGGTTCAGCACTATATTGTTGTGATCTTTGATTTCAAGACACAGGATGTTCGTTCATTGTTAGATGAAGCATTTGAACATGTCCCTGAACAAAATTGGCGTAATTGCGTTGCACATGTCAGTAAAAACGAAAAAAGAAATGTGGGTCGCTGATAATCTCCAAGACAACGTTGATAAACTCATAAGAGTAAATTGTCGGCGACCGTTCTGAGAGTGAGATTTCAGACCTCGAAAATTACAATCTATTGTTTATTTGTTAACTTATAAATTTATAATTTTGAAATTAATTGTTTATTATTTATTATGGAACATACAAATTTTGAGATAAAATTTGCCTGAGACCTGACCTGTTTTACAACTGGTATTTTTGTAAATATAATATTTATGTTGAATAAAAGTTCGTAAACGAATCAAAGACTCCAAAGCCTTCAAAATAATATTTCCATCTTTTGTGAAAACTCACTTTTTTCTATTATTGCTTTTGGTTTAATTCTTCATGTTTTTAATCGCCCATTTTCAAAATTCACTCTCATTGGTTTTTTGTTTAAACAAATAACTGAAAAAATATAAAATTATAGATTTTTTTAATTCCAATTTAAATATTGAATTAATACGTATTTAGTTGTATCAAACATATTGGGAACTAATATTAATGTCATTGTTTATTCTTTATCTATACGTTATCATCATATTTATAATAGCTTTTAAAAACAAGTATCATGTGCCACCACTATTAATGTAATAAACTTCATATCAGAGCAAATTAATCAGTCAATAGTCAGTTGTACGATATTTCTGTTTACAGTACAGCCATATAATTTTGAGTCAATTTCAGATAACGCATTACAACATTCGGAGTGTTCTTTTGTTATTTTCATTAATAGAAGACATTTTAGATTACCGCACGAAATGCATGTTACTTTATCATAACTGTAGCTAATAAAATTTTAACCTATATGCAGATAGACCATTGTTGTCAATGGAAAATGTTACCAAACAGTAAAACGGGCTACAGCATCAAAAACTATGAATATGTATTGTCTGAGAAGTACTGATTGGGATATAAACTTCTAAAGAGTTTTTCACCCTGTAAAAGTAAAGGGAATCAGTCCAGGACTAGTAATTTGATCCAAATTTTTCGCATACAGATATTTTATAATTCAACAATAAATTACGATTCTTAGAATCGAATAAAAAAAAGAGCTACTGTTTTCGAAAATAGTCAAAACGTAAAAATACGTTACTTGACGTCGAAAAAAAAATCATGATTCCTATACTTTCCTATACTTTTTACAGACAGGAAAGTAAAATCAAATTTGATGGTGGCCCTTCAGACACGAAACGTTGTATTGGAAATTTACAGAAACGTAAGCTTTATAGCCAAATAAAAACACCTTTATACAATCTGCTACTTTTGAAAATAAGGGCACCGCATAGTGGTTAGAGTCTGGCCTTTAGGATCCAAAATTCCCGGGTTAGAATTCCAGAGGTTCGGTGACGGGATTTTTATTTAATTAAAAATGAATCCTAATGCATAGGGAAGGATTCGCTGTTGGGTTCTAATTAACAGTTCTGTTCCTAAAGTGGTGCTAGGAAACGGTAACAACGCCTACACAGAACACGAAGCAGTTGATATGATGACTCCAATACCAGCACTAAATAAAAAAGAAAATCGACCTATTTAGTTCTCAAATATCTTAGAAACCGGACCCAAAGTATCAGTAAGGTGTTCTCCTAATTTAGCAACTTTTTCCCACTTAATTGACTTTGTATCTAGAGAAGTTTTCGAAATCATAATAATGTTCATTTAAATGATCTCCTTTAAAGTTTGAGGTAAATTGCTGAAGGGCTAGCTTACCACAAAATCTATACTCATTCAGACAGGATATTAACTGGATTTAAATAGGTGACATTTTAACACCAAGAAAACGTTTTAAAATCGTTGAGCCCTATATATAAAAAAGGTTATTCAATATTTTTGTATTATTTCTAAGTCAAACTATGCGCTCCTTGAATATTTCTCAATGGCTACATTCAGCCGTACTCAACCGCTTAGTTATATCACTCAACATGTTGAGTCCGCTGTTTGTAAGCGCCACCTTCTCAGCTGAATGACATGTTGAGTTGCTGTGAGAACTAACCTAAATTGTTGTGTTTGTGTAAGCTTATTTACTATTTACTTTATTAGTTGTTAGGTATAAATATATGATTCATCTAAAACAAAGTATGTATTTTCTAATGCTACCTAAATAAGTTTGTTCCGAAGCTATTATATACCATTTTTAGCTTGTATCAATACATGTCCATTTTCAACTATGGGATCTCCATTGTTATCGACCACTAAGAAATGTGTTTCAGGAGTTACAACCATTTTTAAAATATGTTTTGGTCACAAAATTTTGGCTTAATAATCTTAACATAACCTAATATTCACCCATCCACCGCTGCTTTAAAAAGCGAAGGTTTGTTACGCTGAGTAAAATGCTCAACTGTAGAGGGTCCGCTCGTACCTAGCTGTGCAGTCAGCCACGTTTGATAAGTTAGCGGCACAGAAGCTGGCATCTGCTGAATGTAAGGAATATCTCTGTAACAACCTCTACAGTTCCAACCGTTTTGTTTTTAACACTACAAAAATTGCAGCGACTGATATATCATACAACCCAACGCTGTGGAAGTAGTCCATATGGCCATGGTACGACGGCAGTATCGGAATTAAGCAAGCACTACTCCCATGCAAACTTTAAAAGAAACCGGTGTGAAGTTGGTAACCCTTTTGCAGAGTCGATACGGATAATACAGTAGTTCATTAAAAAGTGCCATACCTAGATTTAATCTAATTCAGTTTTAATGACCCTGTACTTCATTAATATTACCAATAAGAAATATTCGATACAAAACTATATCAAATCGCCCTGTATTTTGAAATAATTAATTTTACCACTAAAAAAATACTATCTAATCTGCATCAATTCACTCTGTATTTTAAATTTGTGACTTTGCTGGCACATAAAACGGTCAGCTGGTGGGGTTTCTTAGAGGAAAACAGAGATCCAAGGAAACAACGAGGAAAAAATTGCGGTTTTATTTTAAAATAAAACGAAAATAAAACGGCTAAAACGAAAAAGGTATTACAATAAAAAATAATTTGAAGAGGTAAAATGAGTAAGCAAAATTGCTTAGCAATTTTCAATCGTCTCTAATTTCAGAAAAAAAAATAATAATTTGACAAGGTTAAGAAAGTATATCAAGTTACAATTATTATTGAAATTATCTTTATTTTTCTAGAAAATACAAAAAAAATTTACCCTGTTGAAAAATGATGTATCCAGTTTAAATTAGTAGACAAAAAAAGAAACTGTAGGAGGATACACAATAGACCTAATCACAGTCTATTAAAAAAAATCTAAAGTAAAGTGTTTAGGTAATTTTTGTTATCATTAGGTTATGAATAAAATATTTTCATAAGATGTACATGTTGAGCTTTATTCAAGTAAAAAAAGCCATACAAGAGAAAATTTATATTATATAAAACATTACAAAGTTTACCGTCGCCTCGAAACGTTCCTGAAACCGGTATATTGTTCACCTGTTTATGTAACGCGATATCTGGAACATTATAATTACAGAGGTACTTCATACTTCCTCCCCGTTCCTTGCGGCAACTCCTTTAATGATGTTGATAAAATTTAAATCTAATTTGCCAACACCTTCCGTAGAAATTGGAAGTATATGAGATTCCACCAAAAATGAGCAACAGCTAATTTCAAATAGTTTTCAAGTAATTATAATAATATAATTATGAGTATGAAGTAGAGTTGAAAAAAATGTCGGTTAGTTTAATTCAATATGTCAATTAAAGTTATGATCTCTGTTGGAATATATCTACTTAATAATTAGGACGGCTTGCACGAGTTTTATAATTTTGCTATCTTATGCAAAAGAAGACAGAAAAAGCGTTGGCTGTTATCTCCACAATTTTCTTACTTCTCCCGTAATCTCTTGTTGGGAGTTGATGCTTTCCATCTTCTAATCTTCATTTTATGGTGCCCTAGGTTTACCTCGATCGCATTCGCGATTAAGTAAATACGTGCCTTAGAACGAAGGAAGAGGCAGTATCTCGAAACGCTTATCGAATAATTTGGACCCGAGATTAGATTATTGTTGGAATTGAACACTTGTCCTCATCTACCGTGACCTATTCAGATCTATTGTGGAACTCGGTTGTTTAGAATATATTGTCTAGTTTTGCTTTTTTTTACTTAGTAGCCTTGACAGTAGCTAGCGCATGGAGCCTTCGTGCCTTTCTTCTCATAGTTACAAACCTCATTCTATATCAGGCCTTCACAATAGCACAGGACATGGATTGATGTTTTCTTTTCTTTGCACAAGCTTCACAGTGTTGCTTCTTTTAACAGATTGATGATACTCGTGTGCTAATGATTTCTCTGAGTTCTTTAATAGATTATTGACATGTCTTAGTTCTGAATGATTGTTCCACCATTCCTGAGACTCGGTTTGCATCCATTGTTATAGATGCCTTAGCAACCTCTCTCGCAGAAACGTCGGCCTATCTTGGCCTTAGTTGAGCCTGACTTGGCCTTAGTTGAGCCTGTGGTGCCTACATAATATCTCCTTGTCTCAACACACATACGTCAAGCACTGTTATTCGTTTGGTGAACATTCTTTCGATGAAATTGGTAATCTTATATTCTGTGGCAGTGTTAGTGGAAGGCAAAGATTAAGCTTACGTGGCCTACAACTACCTGACAATATCGAATGCCAGTGACCAGGGAGCAATTATTATTTATATTTAGATTGTCAGTATTACAAATTACTGATTTCTTATTACAGTGCTTTTCAGATAAAAGTATCCACCTTAAGTAGCTTTTAAAGGACTGATTATTACAAAAAATACGTCAATTAACATTCGAAGGGGGAAATATTGTGCCATATTTAGGTTTTCCGAAAAAGTCATCCTTTCATCCATCTTATCATCCCTTCAATGTTTTTAAATGGCTTTCCTCATTAAACTAAGATCAAAAATGTATAAAACATGGGGTTTAAAATAGTTTATGATCTACAAGGATTCTTTATTTCAGTAAAAAAAATTACATTTCTCCTTACTGACTGCAGCAGTACCGCTAAAAACTTGTTGAAGTGGTAAAGGTTTTGGAGATTTGAAAAATGAATTTAAATCACTTTTATAGTTTATTTTGATACATGTGCACATTGATTTGTTGGGGTTATTTATTTGATTTCAAAATTATTTACAAGAAATAATTGAACTTGTAAGGTTATGCTACAAAAATAACAGTTCTGCTGCTAGGCAAGTGCAATAGGCTGTCACCAGTTCAGCGGCTTGCCTGTCTGAATGCCACTGGGCCATGCGCACTACGCCAACTGCAGCAATGGAGATATTAAACCTCAAGCCACTGCACATCTTCATACAAGGCGAATCCAGGTCAGCTATTCACAGTCTAATGCAGGAAAAAAACCCAATAAGCCAACTACATAGCACCGACCACACAAGGCTATATCGGCAAGTAAAAAGGGATAAGATTCTAGGTATGCCTACTGATATAGCCATAGCCACATACAAATTTGAAAGAAACTTTCAAATTCAAATACCATCACGAGAATCCTGGAAACAGGGGATCTCCCATACAGGCTGAACTCGTTTGCTACACAGATGGTTTAAAAACCAAGGAAAGGGGCCGGTGATAGAATCTATGGAGCCAAGTCGAAAACAACAATTTCGCTAAGTCTAGGAGAATATCCAACAGGGTTTCAGGCTGAACTAATAGCCATACACCACTGTGCAAGAGAAATAATAAATCAGCAAGTATCATGCAAAACTATTGCTATCTACTTTGATAGCCAAGCAGCTCTAAAGGCAATTCACACACCAGAAATCAAATCACGACTGGTGAAAGACTGCCTAGACTTGGCAGAGCTAGGCAGTCAAAACAAGGTGACTAGCCAGGTCACGAGGGATATCAGGGCAACGAAAAGGCCGACTAATTAGTACGAGAAGGCTTAGATAAGGTCCTGCCAGGCCCCGAACCCTTCTGTGAAGTTGCTATCGTTAGGATAACAGTAAGTCTTCTTACTAGAAGTCGCCATGAGTGTCACCAATCCAGCAGAAGAAGAAACTTTGTTCAGGTTTTGTGAATAAGAAGAGGAAACATCAATCCACGTCCTGTGCCAGTGTGAAGGCCTAGCTAGAATGAGGTTTCTAAAATAACAGGGGGTCCGACAATGGATCTGAAAAGGTCGCGGTGTACAATGACAAATAATGTCCAACTCCATTTAATCTTAAGGGTGACTTTTTCAGCAAACCTAAATGTGCACAATATCCCCCCCTTCGAATATTAATTGACGTATTTTTTTTTTTAATCAGTCCTTCAAAGTTATTTAAGGTGACTTTTATCTGAAAAGCACTGCATATACATTTTATACTTTTATTTTATTTGGAATAATAATAGACATTGAAATTCTACATTGGTAATTATTTAAAATTAAATATAAACTCTTATAGTAATATAACCCGACTCCTGGCAACTTCAATTGCCAGGTAGTCATACGGTGAGGTGAACTTAATCTTTACCTTTTTCTCGATTACCACAGAAATGCAGGTTATCCAAAAATGTGACGATGTGAGGAGTGCAAACGTATACGAATATAGGGCGTGCAGGTCACTACAGAGCTAATTTCTCGGCCCTCTTATTGTCCCGATGTCCTCTATGGATCCATGACTTTTAATATTCATGAGGAAAATGTTGAATTTTGCAAATCGAATAAATGAAAATAAAGATGATGTTATAATAAATACCAGGCTGACATGAGAGTTTATTTAAATTAAATTCTTTGAATTTAAACTAAACTAGTTGTTATTTTATAAAAAATGGCACTGAACAATGATAGCAAACAGCTTAGATAATATACTATTAAAAAAAGTCTATTAACAAAAAAAAATGCTTGCAAATAGGCAGGTGTTCTTTCTTGGTAATCGTGAATGACTAAGAAATCAAGTTTAAAAAAATTATGTAACGCACATTACATTCCATTCCATATAATCTCAGCCTTAGCATCAATTTCCTACTTTTGATTTTATTACAAAAGATTGAATTAAATGAACAATTACTTTGCTCATTGCGTAGTTTTATTTACAAACTTTCATCCTTCTATGGAATCTTATTTATTAAAGTAAGGTCTTGTTTACGTATTTCTAACACACCCTAGTTTCTTGATAAAACAATATTTTTTAATCGTCTTGATGTAGTATGTACAAGGTATAAAAACCCATTGTACATACTACTGAGATCTTGAATTTAAAACTGAAAAGATTGTGATATGGAAATAAGGTCAATCTTTACAGGGCGTTTCAAAGAAAATTTACCTGTTTTAAACAAACAGTAAACTAAAAAAAGCGTTATCCATGGGTACACATTCTTCAATCAGAAAATACCGAGAAATAAGAAATTCAGTTAAAGAAAATGTTCGTTGAATACCACTAACAAACAACAACTCGTTTAATTAATGATTATTGAAAATTCCTTCTCTTTCGCAAAAAAATTAAGTGCTTTAGGAATTTGTATTAAGATTAATCATCAACAATTTTACTACCTTCCAAAATAATTTTTTTTTTTTTTTCAAAACTTTCTAATATACAAATTCCCAAGAAGTCTGGCATTTTTAGATCATAATACTTTTACATTTACAAAATTAACTGTATTTTAAAAATATATTAGCTAGGTCTACATTTGTTTTACAATATATTTTTAAATTTACTGTCACGTCTCTGCTAAAAATTATTCAAACCGGTACATTTTCCCAGAATAAATGTATGAAATAAAAACTGAAAAACCAGTATATGCCGTAACCAAGATTTCCTCTGTAAAAAGAAACTACAAAAAATACAAAGAAGGAATGCGAGACAAGCGACCGAGGGTCTTGGAAATATCTCGCTAAATTGAACTACCGACTTTTATTTTTGTATATATCAAACTTCTGAGGTTTTTAAATGTACAGGGACAATCAAATAGACGCGTGTGCGTATTTCAAGATGTATTAATGAAGCGTGGGGTAATTGTATTCCGAATACCCGTCCAATGGGCGGGTTTCAGATGGCTATATTTGTTAGATACAATAGGTTTATTGAAAAAATGTAGACAACTTATTTAGATTAGATTTGAAAGGAGTTTGGCATTATTTGTCCCTGTCCACCGCAACCTTTTCATATCTATTGTTGTTTGACTAAGTAGCTTTGACAGTGGTTTCAGCATGTAGTTCGGTGCATCTGGCTTTTCTACGTCTAATGTTAAAAACCCCAATCCAGCCAGGCTTTTGCATTGGCACAAAACGTGGATTGATGTTTCCTCTTCTTCTTCACATAATGTACACAATGTTGCTTCTGATGCATTTATGAAACGCATGTGCCTTCTTAGGCGACGTTGACTGGTAAGAAGACCTACTGTTATCCTAACGATTTCATGTTTTTGATCGTCGGTCTTTCGTGAATTTGGCCAATGGTTCCTTAATGAACTGTTTGGTCTGCCTTAATCTTGAATAGTTGTTCCACCATTCCTGAGACTCTTTTTGCATCCATTGTTTGACAGGCGCCTGCACAATGCCTTAGCAACTCCACAAATGGTTTCTGGGCCTTATCTGAGCCTTCTCGGGCTAATTCGTCGGCCTTTTCGTTGGACTGATATCCCTCGTGACCTGGCACTCAGACTATGGTCACCTTATTTTGACTACTTAGCCCTGCCAGGTCTTCTAGCCAGTTTTTCACCAGTCATGATTTGATTTCTGGGGAGATAATTGCCTTTAGAGTTGCTTGGCAATACTAGTTGTGCCGGGTATTGATTTATATTTCTCTTGCACACTGTTGCATATTCTCCTAGACTCGACGAAATTGTTGTTTTCGACAAGACGACGTATGCTTGAAGTACTCTTTCATTGTTTCTAAAAAAAGGTCACTTTATATTAGGTTTGCAGAATTAGAGGGTGGAGTAGGACATCGAACTACAATAAATAATTTGTCCCTTGAATAGATCATTTTCAACCGCTGGATTTTTACTCACTGGTACATTTAAGCTTAATTTATAACCGCCGTAACGTAACTGATGAACTTAACGTAAGAAGTTGAAATATTGAATTTACGTATACTTATTTATAAATGTTCGTAACGTAACTTAAGAACTTAACGTACCGTAGAAAGTTCGCCAACTTTTGACAACTTAAGACCTTACGGTCAGCCAATGAGATAATTCTGAGTTCAGCATGTGATAACTGTCAATTATTCTCTTTATTTTTTTATAAATGAATGGACAAATACCATTTGTAAACTATCATTCTCCTTTTTTATTGACATATAGGTATTATCATGAATGATTTGTGTTTCTATTATTGGGGATAAACTATATATGAGATATGAGTGTTGTTGCATATACCTATAGACATCAAGTCCAGAACTGAAATAAGACACAAAACTAGTTTGCTAGGAAATATTAAATTCTCATTATTGCTCAAAAACAATCAACATCTTCGGTAAACTATTTTTTTATTATATTTTTATATTATTGCTTTTAAAGAAGTTAATATATTCTTTCTATATAGGAAAATCATAATTTATAAGTTTTATTTGGAGGTTATGTACATAGTTTACACTTGTTTATTTCATAAGGTTGTCAGTAATTTGATAATCTCTGAAATACAACACGCATGCTCAACTCTTACGTTACGGACATTTATAAATAGACTTTTATTTTTATTTCTTACGTTAAGTTACGTTACGGTGGTTATAAATTATACTTTATATTTACTGCTCTGTGCATTTAAGTTATATGCGTTTATTAAGTAGTAATCTTAATTATTATAATGTTATTGTCACCAAACCAACTTCACAACGCAACGTTCATAATACCAATATACCAAAAAAGAAAGAGAATCATGTTTTGTGATTCATATTTTTGAGCTTTGATGGCTATCGAACATAATGATAATTGTCTGCCATAGTTAATCGATTTTGAACTGGATCCACTTCTAAATGGCGTAAATTTCCGCCTGGAACATGCTGGGGTATTTAGTATTTACCCAAACTTTAAGGCCGAGCGCAAGTTGAGATGCAGGCGGAGTGGTTAGCAGCGAGATTAGTATGCATCCACATACTCTCAACAGTTAAGCAGTGATATCTCGGGTCATGTCGTGGATGCGTGATCACTGGGGAGATTCCACCATGGGACTTAGCAGACTATCGACGACGTGGAATAAATGACGACGAATGGGGGAGTGAATCGGTGAATGGGAAAGTAGTAGGACCTACAAATGGTGGTACAATAAATTGCAACCTACAGTGCCGCCAGGGTGATAGCGTGGCTGTCTCTGGAACACAGAAATGAATACATACTAACGAACTGAGTCACTTCACCCAGCATACTAACATTAGCTATTGTGTTTATTATTTCTGTTTAGTGATTTCCGCCAACCTAATGACATGTATGTTTATATGGGCCATGGACTGATCATAAATTTATCTTATCCCGAGATTTTTCATTTCAAATGATTTAAAAGCACAACCTCTAATAAAAAATTGATTACTGAAATATATCAAGAGCTTAAAGCTTAAAAAAACAAAACTGAATATACAACGGTAAAATCTTGATTAACTATTAACTCTCTCTTATTTCTCCTGTTTAGAATTTCTTTTTTATAAATAAAAATTGTAAAGCATTTAATTTTAACAATGTTTTAAAAGGAAAATAAAACGGCGTACAGTATATCCAATTCCTTTGTTTGTTCAAGAGAATTTCCAACATTTGTTAAAGTCGTTGGTTGCTTGCTCTTATTCAGTACGTTATTCGCTCTTTCGCTGTTTATTTAAGAAATTGAGAGATGAAACGAGGGTATTACTTTAGTTTTATTTGCTGAGAAATCGATTGCTATCTCTTTATCGTATCTAATCAATTTACTTATGGAACATATTTTGGTAGAAAATAAAGCTGGTAATCAGTTAGTTATTAAATAAACTAATATGGCTATTATCCAATCTCTTTTGATTTCTCGGAAAAACCACATTGCACAAATAGGAAAGTTCTTGGGGCGTAGCAGTAGTGAATTAGGAATGGTAATGTGACCAATTGTTCATTGCAGGCATGCACTTGCCCAAGGTGAAAATTAGACAGTCATTGTCAAATCGTCGTCCTTTCAGTTCATTCTTGATTTTCAGAAATAAATAAAAATCGCAAGGAGCAAGTTCAGGGCTTTAGGGAGGGTATATTTCCTGTGATACGAGCGACTGTAAGTGTTTGTGCATTCTCGTAATACAATTTTGGAGAGATTGGACAAGCCGTTGCACACAATCTTCAATTTACCACTGAGCAGTCAGTAAATGTTTTGTTTCTGGACCGCAATGGTTTTAATAATTAATAAGTGTAGTTCCGTTGATTATATGAGTATCATCAATCGGTGTAGTACTAAAGTCGCTCATTAACAATTTGAGGGTGCTGGAAATGGCCGACAAAATAGCAGCTATCCAGACGGCAGTGATACTATCCACTACCTCGATAGTACCATTGTATAAAGAACTATAGTAGGATAATGGACATGTAAAAGTTATTGGAGGCAATCGCGCCTGACATCTATTGGTACAATCATTGAACTAACGATTTTATTTACTGGTTAGATACGCCCTCTACGTCAGATGTTAGAACTTTATAAGTGACAATTCCGTCAAATTAATTGTCAATATATATTTTTTTAGTTATTAAGATTAAATATAATTAAATATAGTGATTATTGTGAAGAATCAATAAATAATAGCATTCCACAAGATATTCGTCTATATTTAAAAATAAACTGAGATTTTAATGAAACTAAAAGCAATCTGATTATCAGCGTTAAAAAGTAAAACTTTCTTGTAAGGCTTCATAACGAATAGTTAGAGAAATCGTCTATGAATCGGAAGGTTGTGAGTTCAAACCCACGAGTAAACTTCTTTTTTTTTTTTTTTTTTCTAAATTGGTAAAACTTAAATTAGTAATGACATCTAAATCTTCATGGTTAAATTTCGTCTTTTTGCTATGGCCACTCGGGATCATCAAATTATAATAGATAATAATAGGTCCGGTAATTTTATTTAAATCTTTTGACAATGAAACTAAAAATGTGTGTCTAAAGGAGAAATATACCAAAAATAACAAGTATTTAAATTTTGCTAATAAATTTGTATTAGGTACCTATGTGTTAAAAGAAAATTACATCATTTTGTATTTGAATATACAGTGTGGCGCAGAATGTCTGCACCAAGAAAACACGAAATTAAATTTTTCTTTAATCTACGTAAAAAAGTTGGAATTAAAATTTTTTACTGAAAATTATTAGGTACCTAACAGGGTTATTCATTATAAATTACCCACCCTTTATGCTGTAGTTATTATTGTATAATGTTTACATTGACCGAATTTTGTTAAAATGTCATCAAAAATACAATGACAATAATATTTTTAATAGGGATAGCATATATATACAGGGTGTCCCGAAATTAAACGGTAATATTTTAACAGCGTAATCTACAACCTAAAATAGGAGTAAAAGTTTATATAAACATAGGTCCGAAAACGTTTCGTTTTCGAGATACAGGGTGTTACAAGTGAAGTCCAGATGGCGCATTTTTGTAAATATTTTCTAAAATTTCTTTAGTCATCCGTTTTCCAAAGTTAAAAAAAAAATAAAATTTCTGATTCCATGGGCCTACTAATTATTGTTTACGCTTTAGAGTAACATCAACTTATCATGAAATTTTCAAATGCTTTTCTCTTGAAAATGGTGCGTCCTAACGAGATACAAGGTAAGTAGCTTTATTATAAAGAAAACATTGGTTTTCCAAATTTTATAGTCAAAAGTGTTAAAAACTGTCAACAAAAAAAAAACTTAGGGCAATTTTACCCTAAACCCCTTTAATTTACCCACCTATGAAAATGATTAAAAACTGGTGTTTAGTCCATTAAAAAGAGCGTAAAAAGGTAAGCATTTTTAGCAAATTTTACTTAGTTATCTTTAAAAGTTTAGAAAATATTTACAAAAGTGTGTCATCAGGACTTCACTTTTAACATCCTGTATCACGGAAAAGGAACTTTTTCGGACCTATGTTTATATGAACTATTACTCCTATTTTAGGATGTAGATTACGCTGTAAAAATGTGACCGTCTTATTTCGGGATACCCTATACCGGGTGTTCAAATTAAAGTGTTACAGTTAAATACCGCCTTTTATGAAAAAAAACGTTTTAGACGAAAGTTTAATAGTTTTTTGGGAAAAATAATTTGGCTAAAATCGTTTTTTATAGCTAACCATAATATGGTTTTTTCGCGCAGCAAAATTTTTAAGTAGGTGTTACTCTATAAGTAAAAGTCCAATAAAAAAATATTTCCCCCAAAAAAACTATAAAACTTTTGTCTGAAACTTTTTTTATAACATGCATATTTTAGGCGGTATTTTAAGTGTAACACTTTAACTGGAACACCCGGTATATATTTTATTCAATTTTCGGAATGATCTTTATTCTTTCCTAATTAATTAAACGTCGAATCTCTTATAGTTTAGATAAATATATACACTTTTTTCCTCACTGTAAACTACCTATTTGGATTATTTTATTACCAAACATAATAGTTATTGTGATTTTCATAGCTTTTACTTTAATAATGTTAACTTTTTTATATTTACATTATCGACGTTAAATTACTCGAGAACAGTCGGTAAGATAGGGTTATGAATATTGTACATTTTCGAAATAATAAAAAAAAATATATCCCAGAAATTTAATAACATTGAGGGTATCCCATTTAAAAAAGTTTATTTGTGTTGAATTCCGTGAAATCTGAATACGAATGTATTTTTATGGTATATTTAAAAAAAAAGTCATTCATATTCTCATATTCACAAACTTTTATTTAAAGTTTTTTTTTTGAATATGCAATAGTGGTTATATACGTTGTCTTTAATAATGAATAATTTTGTATATGATCTCAAATAAATTTGTTGAAATTATTTTATATGTAAAAATGTCACTTCTGCTTCTCCAGTATTGCTAAAAAAAATTGTGTCCGGGTCTGGGATTTGACGTCAAATATTGATTCTAAATACATTTTCCAAGTAACATTATCTTCCTGTTTTTAGAAATAAAGGTTACTGTTTAGCCAAATTCATATGTTTTTTGGACACACAATATTAAAAACTTCCCCTACTAAATATTTTGCCTCAACCAAAGTTGATATCTTAAATTGATTATTGTTAGAAAAAGTAGAAATAATAGTAAATATAATAAAGAAATTAAAAAAATCATTTAAAATTAATTTAAGTTATATTATTCAAAGAAACAAATTTTAGCTTGCACTTAAATAAAACAGTAAAGAACCACCTGAGAATAATCACTTTAGTCTACCTATAGGTACCAATAATTATTCATAAAAATTACTTATATTTTACAAACCTAACCAACAGGATTATTGGAAATACCAACAAAAGTAATCCTTATAAAATCCATTGTGTTTACTTCAATATTAAGAATTCTTTTATATCATTTACCAACCATCTAAAGGGTTTTTTTATTACATTGCTACCTGTCTGGCACCAGATTAAAGAAATAACCAGAGTTGTTTATGATTATTTCAATGCTAAGTACCTACTTAGTTAGGTACCTACCTACCTATGTATTTAAATTAAAAATAAAATGTTTCTTAACACTTAATAAATGTATTATTATTATTATTATTATTATCATTAATATTATATAATTTATTTTAAATTAATTCGGATAATACCTGTAAAGGAAAAGAAAAAGAAAAACTAAAGCATATTTTCTATTTTATTAATTTCAAAACAGTTATAAATATACAACTTTTTAATTCTTATTTTAAAACAATAATTAATTGTTAACTAATCTATCATAATATATATCATAGTACAACTGAAGATTCTGTAATTAAAAATAAAATGATTAAACGAAATATGCTTAGAAAAAAAAATTACCCGTTTTCGAAACATGTTATTTGCAAAGTAGTTTTTGAGCCTATTTCATATATTTTTACATCTCTCATACTTTTTTCTCGAATAGAAAAGGATTTGGTCACAGCACCAATTTCTAAGATTAATTTTTTTACTTACGAATGCAAACATTAGTTATGTTGTAGTATTGATAATTTTACATTTTTTTTACCTGTACGAGTTCTCATTGATGTAGAAAGGGTTTTGCAATATTTGAATATTAATGTTCTTAGTAATAATTTTAAAATATATTGCCTATGTTCAATACAAGGCTCCCCTACATTGTCCCATTCAGGTAGATTTGTTTTTAAGTGTTTTTTAATAATTCTGTTCAAATTATATATGATATTTTTTGTTAAGTATTTCGTTATATTTTTACTAAAATTATTCATACAAATTTTTGTAAAATTTTTCATTAGTAATGACGGTGTTTTGAGTGCATTTTGCATTTCTAAATTATAATTTTTGTAAAATATTAGTAATTCGTCATTATTGTCTACATCCTCATTCCCTTCTAAATTTTCTTTACAATAATGACAATTAAATTTTTTAAAACATTTTCTAAATAAATATCCCGCAAAATATGTAGAAGAACAGTTTTCCAAATTAAATTGTTCATACATTAAATTTTTTGAAGAAGAACTAGTACTAGAAGAATCCGTCTCTGAAGATTGAGAATCACTTTTTTCCCTATTTAATAAATCGACAGAAACTTCTTTGGTAACATCTTCAATATTTAAAATACTGTTATCTTCATCAACATTACTTCCTGAATTGGCAGTTTTCGCAGGCCTAATTAAATTTGTTATTAAATTTATTTTAAAGGACGCCCGAAATGTTTTTACCGAAGGGTTTCTATTATAACCCCCCTTTTGCCTATATATAGAAAATTGATTTTCAAGGGGATCCTGATTAAGCCGCCCCGTAAATAAGAATGAAAAACCATTTGTTTTTTGACAATTATAAAATAATTTTACAGCAGTAATCGTTTGCAAAAACCCATCAAAACTTGGAGGTCTGTATAATTCTCCATTTTTTTTTACTTTGTACAATTTTTCAATTAAATTATAGCCGGCGTTAATAGCTGTTAAAACTTGGGGGTTTTTATCGCATAAAATTCTATTATATGGATTGTTGCTCTTATATGTTTGGCAATTCAAAGCATCAAATAAATAATTTACAGTATTAATAAAAAAACATGTATTTTCTCCTGTCGAAGAAATAAGTTCGCCACTTCTTAATGCAACTTTTATTGCAGCTGCTACACTGTGGCTTAAGAGTTGAGCTGCTAATTTAACATTCATTTTCTCAAATCCATTTGGATTCAAGTGTTTGTCATTCAATTTTAAAAGACACCGTCCCGTTTTACTATTTTTATCAATTTCGTATACCTTTTGAATATCAGAAAATTGAATAAATTTGTTATCGAATAACAAATTATTGTGTAAAAAATTATTTCTTAAACATTTTAATAAATGAGGTACATCATAAAAAGCAAAATACCTTTTGTCATCTACCCAGAAAAACGGTTCCTGTACAGTAACTTTTAAATTTTTGTAAAACTGTTGATTCACACTTGAAACATCACATACAGTTCCTACAGGTTTTAACTTTACAGTTTCTAGTTTTCGTAAACAATGAGATATAATATCTAACAATTCTTTGGATTTAACACCATCTTTTGATACAAAGTAAGCTATGGGAATTTTCCACGATGAATAAATTCCTCGTATCATAATTACCAATACTTGGCTAGCGGGATCAGGTCTTCTTCCTAATATTCCTAAATCGACTAAACCTTCAATCTTGTCCATTTTTTCACTATAATCTAATTGGCGTTTTAGGCTCATTTCGTCAAACATGACAACACAGAATCTTTCTGACGGTGTCATAGTTTCTGACTTGATGGACAACTGATTGAAAATTCTTTTGTTGAATCCGGGCCAGCAATTGAAGTTTCCCAACCATTTTTTTATAGATGATACAGCTGGGAGAATTATACCTTTTTGTCTAAGATATTTGTATGCTGATGGGCTTTTGTAATAAATTGATAAAGATGTTCTTGTCTCCATAGCTGTCCAAGGCGAACGCACATTACATTTTAACTGCATATTTAATAAGCACTTAGAAAACTGTGGTGCTGAACTTTTAAATAAAGTTTTGGCCGATAATTGTGCTTTTAAAATTTTCTTTTTAGCATTATTCAGCTGCGTCTGTAAATTATTGACTTTTTTTCTTGCAGATTCTAAATCGGCTTTTAATAATTTGTTCTCTTCCTTAAGTGAAGTACTTTTCCTTTTTTTTGTTTTCGCTAATGGCAAGTTTTGAACTTCTTTCATTAGTTTGTCATTACCAGGGCTGCAGCTACTACTACTACTACTACTACTACTTTGTGCGTTTATCACGAATGGTCTCTTTCTAATCATATATTTTTTAGATGAATGCGGAGGAATATTTTCAACGTCAAACTTGCATTCAGAGCTACTTGTTTCGGATATATATTTTATAGGAATGGCATTGACAGGCAATTTCTTTGACAGAACTTGATCCTTTGTAAAATGATTACTACATATAAATTTATTCTTGAGTTTTCTAGGGCTCAACTCAGCCAATGTGCCATTTCCTGAAATAAAAAATAGGCTTGGAATATGTTTATATTTCCATAGAATTACAATATGATAAACCTTGAAAAGAGTTTAACATTTTTCTTTAAATTTTATTTTTTAACCATTCAACAAGTAACAAAATTAGAACAAAATAATGTTTTTAATGTAAATTTTTGCTCTGTTCAAAATAAAATCAACCCACAAAATACCCTATGCCAAAAAAAAAAAAAAAAAAAAATGTTTCTAAAGTAGGCCTTTGGACAAATGAACGTACCTATGTCGGAGATAATATTCTTATTTTGAAGTGACAATTTGGATTTAATTCAGAGTCGTGCGCAGTTATCACGTACATGACTTGAATATCTGTATTTGTCCGCCATAGCCTACTTTAGAATTTTTTTTTATTACTGTTTATAACATAAGGCTTACCAGAATGCAAAATCCACTTTCGACATCTTTCGGTATTTATAACTGGAAATCTGTATTGTCGAATTTTATTATCTATCCTGCTGGATAGACCACACTTATAATACTGGCACTTATTGCCTGACATCTAAAAAAAAAATCGAGAAATCAATAATAAAAACAATGTATTGTCTTATTAGCAATAAACTATTTTTATTTAACATACAATATTTTTTATAGTAAAATTATGATACAACAGACAAAAAAATTAAAGATTTTGTTCTTAAAAATAGTGTAAGAAATTAAAATTAATAATGAATGTTTTTTTCTGGCCCAATTGATTTTATGTAGACTTACATACTTAGGTCAGACATACTGGGTGTCCCGAAATTAGACGGTCATATTTTAACAGCTTAATCTGCATCCTAAAATAGGAGTAAAAGTTGATATAAACATAGGTCCGATTCGTCTCCGAGATACAGGGTGTTAAAAGTGAACTCGTGATGGCACATTTTAGGACGCACAGTTTTCAAAAGAAAAGCATTTGAAAATTTTATGATAAGTTCATATTTTCTTATTGGAAAGTGCAAAAAATAATTAGTAGGCCTGTGGAATCAAAAATTTTATTTTTTCAGCTTTGGAAAACCGGTGAATAAAGAAATTTATTTAGTTTTAATCGATTTTTTTCTCCTACTTTATTGGCAATGAACACAAATTAAAAGGTATTATGTTTAAATGTTAGATATTAATATTATTTTGATTTACATAATCTACCAATAAATCATACACAAATTGATTTCCAGTCGCGAGCAACACCTTAATAATTGATTTTTAAATGTTTATTTTACAAAGAAACTTGTTCTCTTCCAAATGGTTTGGTTGGATTTGACCCAATAAAACGATTGATTAATTTCTTAAAATGTAGACGTTTAAACTATTTATTTAAACTGATTTTAAACTAAGCCCCCCCCCCCTAATTAACCCACTTATTAAGATGATCAAAAACTGGGGTTTAGTCCATTTAGCATCTGTACCAAATTTCACTTAGTTATCTTTAAATGTTTAGAAAAGAAAATATTTACAAAAATGTGTCATCAGGATTTAACTTTTAACACTCTCGAAAACGAAACGTTTTCGGACCTATGTTTATATGAACTTTTACTCCTATTTTAGCATGTAGATTATGCTGTTAAAATATGACCGTCTAATTTCGGGACACCCTGTATATAAAATACCTTTTTATATTTTTTAGACATAAAATAAAACGAAACATTACATTTAAAATGTAGGTACTATTTCTCCAAATATATTTGAACCCATTTTAAATGCGAGCATTTCAAAAAGTATTTGAGACATCACTGTCAGTTTTCAATGGAAGCCTCTAAAAATAATTTAGTTTTCTTGGCATATTATGTTTCTTTTGTATTCGAACTTCCGGTTACATCGGAAATATAATATATCTTCATATGGCAAGTTATTTATTTCATGTAGACGGCTTTGTATACAGGGTGTTTCAAAAAGATTGGTAATAAATTATACCACATATTCTTGGGTCAAAAATAGGTCGATTAAACCGTACTTACCTATATATTGTATATAGGTAAGTACGTGGTATAATTTATGACCAATCTTTTTGAAACACTCTGTAGATTTAGTTACTCCGAAAGCTTAATTTTCTCTTCCACTGAAAATGTAGCATTTGTAACAGTTTTTGATTTTTTAAAGAAATAATAATTGTTAAATTTCTTAACAGTCACTATATTTAAAATAATAATTTAACTTGAAAAACGGACAAAAATACCTATACAAATTTTATTAATTCAATATGACTGTTCAAAGTGCTGATCTTTTACTGAAACACTGCATATATAAGTCTTTTTTTTTAACTAATACATATAGGTAACTATACTACATTTCTAGAAAGGGAATAGAAGAGTTTGTCTGAAGTATCTAGAAATATATAGTTCTTTCCATTTAAAATGAAAATTTTCCCTTTATCTTATACTTATTTCCGGTGTAACTGGAAGGTGTAGTACATTAACTTCTAATACCTTTCTACTATTTGAGATACACATTTAAAATGGGTTCAAATTTCAAATATACCTACTTGGCCACTCCGTATAATTTTTTTATTTGCCTTACTATATTTTTTTAAAACTAATTAAGCCATTTTTATTCACGATCGCACCCATCATATCCCTACTTATTTGTTATTAAATATTGTAGCAATTTGTATAAATAATTTCATTTGAGAACATTTTTATGTACCTTCTTTGGAACAACATATCTACTTAATAGAAAAGTTGAAAAAAGTTTTATATCACGTTTTTTTAGTTAAAAAATGTTTGTGTAAACCGTTCGCGCTCCCCTGAGTTTATGATTAAAGTTTTTTTAGAAACCTATATTTCCTAGCATGTATAAAAAAATTAATTTGCTGCTGCTCTAATATGCAGCATTACAATATGATTTTAATGTAACTTATTTCTTTAATAACTAGATTATTTGCAACCAAACTAAATAATTATTTCAAATTATATCTAGATTAATAAATACCTTTAAGTGAAAACGAGGGTGTTTGTTATTCTATTTTTTGTTTTTTTAATTTCAACGAGTCGTTAATTTGTATGGCCTTTTTTGAAGTAACTATACTTTCTTAAATATTGTGAAAAAAGTACATAAATTTCGCAGAAGGCTCGAGTGATCTCCCACAAAACCCCAATTTCGCAGAACTTAGTTTAAGAAATGCTGCTCTCATGCACAGTCAATAATACATAAATCAAAACACTTTTTAATAATTCGACTACCATATTAGGTATTTAATTTTCTTTGACTGCATATCTTAGGTACTTACTTTAAATATCTTCAAATTTATTTCACACTGTATAATGCGCTTAGCGTCCTTTATTAACAGTAAAATAATTCAGTATTAAAAAATAAACACAACTAATTCACAATATCTACTACCCGTAAACTCACTAACGCACAATAACAACCATTAACAATGAATAAATAAAATTTCATCTAAGAGCTAGAAATAGAAACCCATCAGTCTCCGCCAACCCCAAAAATTTCAGCTCGAGCCTCAAGCTCCGCCCACTGCAAAGGAATATCGACTTATCCATATTCACTAGCGCCATCTATTAGCAGTATCCATTTCGCTCCAATGAAACTTCCATAAGGTGAGACTACTATTTAGTTCTTTATACAATGATAGTACGCACATTTTTAAATGTTTCTACTTAAATAAAATGCAAGAATCTTGCATTTTTCGCACCTATCCTAAGGATTGTGATACCGAAACAAAATAATAATAAAACTCTCCCTAATTCACCTCCCTACGAGTGAATTTTAACCCCAGAAGCTGAGCTTATCCGGGGGAGGGACGCCTATTATTATTATTATTATTATTATTATTATTTGCGGTGGAGCTCCTGGACGTCTTAAAGATGATTGATGGTGTCGTTTGACTTACAAGGAGGAAAGTTCGGAAAACTTCATCCACCATCATATAATCAACTCACGTTTACAAAAATACAGCTAAGTAGATGGCAAAAGTATTCGGTATAATTTCAAATAATATGTGACGGTTATTCTTTATCAGTTTCTCAACACCAACCACATTTTCCGAGGTAACTGCAGGTTTTGGAAGACCCGCTATCTTCAAAATTTTCAACGTTATGCTCAAATTGGTAATAAGATCTATAAACACTGCTACAAACAACTTGGGGCATCATCGCCAAACACTGATTATAGTTCTTTTTGGCATTGTCTCGGGACCAAGTTAGGTTTGAAATTATAAAAAAATGTAATGCCGAAATCTCGCTTAACTGAATTAGACATCAAAATATAGTATTATTTTCCCTAAAGTGGCGATGGGAAACAATATTAAAACCTACACAGAACACATACAGTAATAAAGACAAATATAAGACATTAGGTATATTATAGTACTGTGGTAATCGACTTGCTTTGTAGGATGCCATTTAATTTTCTGAAAGTATTCCTAAATCCTAATGCTGCCCATGTTATATACATTAACATTTTTAGACGTTTCCATACTATTAAATTATCATCAGGAGTACATTTGTATTATTTAATACTGTAAATCACATTTAAAAACGATGGTTGGAAATTAGTTTTAGTTTTATATTTTATTTCCTCAAACACTTGCGGATTTTTAAAACTTTTTTTGTTTTTGTTACTTTAATTATATGGAATGTGTTATTTATGTAGTAGTCTATAAAAAATATTAAAAAAAATATATAACCTAATTTTTAAATCGAAAACTGACAATATTTTGACATGTGCCAAGAATGGCACAATTTCGGTTAAAGGAAAGGAAAAAGGTAGACTGATATTAAATCATATTTATTAAAGATTACTAAAAATACATGGCAAAACTACTCATGTGATAAAAAACTCATAAGGGGGTGGGTGGCTCAGTGATAGAGCCTCTGCCTGTGGATCCAAGGGTCCCAGGTTCGAATCCCACCGTTGGCCGGAATTTTTTCATTTAATTTAATTATTTAAAATTAATTCTGATGCCTTAGTAGGATTCCCCACTCGACCATTCACTGTTGGGTTCTAATTAACAGTGCTGTTCCTAAAGTGGCGCTGGGAAACAGTAACAAAGCCTACACAGAACACGAGGCGAAATAACCTTAGCAGTTGAAGCCGATGACACTCATAAATACTATCAAAATTTAAAATATAATTTCCCTTGTATAAAATGTCTTCGGCACAGACCCTTAAGTATTTTTCTTCCCAATTAATGTAAACCTTGTTATTTTTGTCTTATTTAATGTACCTACCTATGGCCTATGGTAGACTGGCCGTCATCTTCACTATCAGTTTCTTCTCTATTATCTATTTTGACCTCTTTTTCAGAATATTCCTTTTCGCTGGTTTATTCCACTTAAACTTATATTTCGATAATCGACATCATCATCATCGGACAACTATTCATCTTCACTACCACATAAATCTCGAATATCAACAGCTTTGAAATCCAAAAACCATTACTAATCCACCTAAAAAATAAAGTATATATTAGCCAGAGTTATCTTTACTTTAAATTGTACCGAATATGGCACAAGGAAATAAATGACATATAGAGGACATGCTGAGTTCAAATGCATTTTTTACAAAAATCATTACTATACACACTTGCCTGAAAGTAGATATTTGTAGTAAATTTTCTTGTTTAGAGATTTTGTAGCCACTAAGACAATGTAAGCAATGCGTCCTTATACATTTTTGCCGGCGACTGAGTACAAAATTACATAAATTAGAAAATAAAAGCCATAGGGCCACAATCTTTCTCGAACGTAGAAAACGAGTGTGCCAAATATGGAATCGATTGAGTAAAAAATATTTTTATAACATGTTCCAAATTGGGCACAGTATGTATTAAAGGGTTAACTTCTTTATTTAGATATGTTATTTAATTATAAAAATGCATAACGATTGTTTGCTAATGTTTAAAATTTTAAGAATGTTCCTGTTAGAAGCTAATATAATTTATAATTCAGCTAACTAGAAGAATTATTTATGCCTTGAATATAGAGGAGGACACATTAAACATTTATTGCAGAACAAGAATTTATATGAATTTCATTTAAAAATATTTCCGGAACTTTAACAGTTTATTACATAGCCAGCCCTTTCGTTGTTACTTACGTATAAACTTCATAAACACAGACGACCTGGAAAAGTGTCTACATGCAATAGCATGTTTTCCCAGACCATCGAGGTTTTTTGTATCTTCCGAAAAACGGCATAAACCTGCTAGCTGGGATATGCTACTAAGCCACTGTTGTTGGACATTACCTGTATATTCCCGGTTTTACTTGTTTTACTCTCCTGTAACCAGTAAGGAAGTATTAACACAGAAATAAAACAATAATTGTAGTAAATAACATCAATGTCGATAAGCAAAAACGGTCTGATTGAAGAATATATACGGGACTGCATATAGGAATCATGTTTTTTTTTTGTCTACGATTTTTACGTTTTAGGGTCCCCTGAATCCGGTATTTTTAAAATTAAGTATGCTTAAAAGTAGTTAATAATACTTGTTAGTTGCTGTATATAAATTACAAATTTTATAAACATTGTTGATTATTTAGTATTATGCTGTATCATACACGACCATCGTAAACAAATACATGAAAATCTCGTATCGTGGCGTGGTTCAATTTTCAAGGACAAGGTCGGTCTCGATTTAATTCTGAAATTTAACCTACGCAACCTCATTATTATTAATTGCGACTACTACTGCATCAACAGTCTTGTTGCTCTAGAAATTAATCCAGTGAGCGCGAAATTACTTTTTTTTAAAAGGAGATGCCATTTAAATTTATAAATATTAAAATCGGACTTCTGGTAGCACAAGGAAATAAAAAACGTGATCTGATTTAAAATAATTATAGTGGGCTGAGCGGAACCATAAATTATTATAATAATAGAATGATTGCATTGTAAGTATTTGCAGGTTTATACATTACACATACAGTGTGGTGCAAATAAAATATTCATTATTTGGTAAATCGGTAAATAAATACACTGCACCGCAAAATTAACCGGACACTAAGTGTATTTTAAATAAAATTAAAAAGTATTAGAAAAACTTAAATTCCAATAAAAAATTTTTATTGTATATTCAATAACAAACCATCCCTAAAATAAAAAGCAAGTTCCAAAATATTGATTAATTTAACAACAAATAAATTTATAAAAAAAAAATTATTTCGGAGTTCACAATTAACGGGTATTTTTCTGATTGAAATCATAAAATAATTCTAATATTTGGATATCAAAATCGAGTATTCCCTTCTCGAGCTTGAATAACAGCTCTCCTCATTTCTGGCATAGACTGGACCAAAGCAGCAATCTCGTTTTGCGGTATTTGTTCCCACTCATTTACCAGCGCCTTTTCTAACGCTACCACAGTTTCAAACTCGCCATAATTGTGTCTAAGTCTTCTTCCCAAGTTGTTCCACAAATGCTCTATGGGGTTAAGGTCTGGGCTTCTAGGAGGCCAGGCTAGTATCTGAATACCAACATCTGTAAAGTATTGCATAGTTACCCTGGCTATGTGCGGCCAAGCATCATCTTGCATTAGAAGAACATTTTCACCTACAAAATGCATATAAGGTACCACATGTTCTTCCATACATTCCCTAATGTACCTATCAGCATTAAGGCCAGCTCCCCCTAACATAAGATCTGTATGTGCTTCCAAAGAAATGCCGCCCCATACCATTTCACCTTCACCACGAAACTGTACTCTAGGAAAGAAACAACATTGGGCATAGGTTCTCCAGGCCTCCTCCATACTCTTTGGTGACCATCAGGTGAGCATCTCGTAAAACGAGACTCATCTGTAAAAAGAATGTTTCCCCAATCTTCCATATCCTAATCTGCATGAGCACGAGAGAATTCTAAGAGTTGTCTTCGATGAGCTGCATCCAGTAAAGGGCCTGTGGCAGGTACATAAGACGATAAAAAAAAACTACTTTTCTGTTTTTTTACGCATCAAATAAATTCCTCATTAGATGAACTAAGAAAAATAGCAAAATCTCACTCAGAACATTAAAAAAAAATTACATATCTCGACTTCACTTGGAATTATTAAAACATTTAGTATCCATATGCATATCCATATACAACACAAGAACTTCAAAAATAATATTCAGAACATATTGAGAACACGAGAACAACTTTCTTAAAATGTGTATTTTCTCAAAACTGACTTCAATTGAGATACCGCTGTTTGGCTTAGGAGGCAGTATAATCTTGTATAGAAATGGTAAATATCGAATAATTAAGGTTTCATCTTTCATCGAAAGTATAGTCCTGTAATTAGTGATGCCGCAAGTGAAGGCGAGAAAAAGGGCTGTCTCGTCTCGTACGGCGAGATAAAACTGTTCTCTCGTCTCGTTTTCTCGTAATAAAGACATCACATTTAAATTTGGAAAAGATGTACTAATAATTTGTCTCATCAGTACCCAAATTGGCAATTAGAAACAATTAGGGAATTACCTTGGTGTCTCTCTGTCTGTCCGTCTGTCACAATCGTTTTAATGAGATACTATTGATGCCATCGTGTGATATAAAATGAAAGCATGTTAAAAATATATACGTTCGTTTGTTTTACTTTTTTTAAGAGTTTTTCGAAAAAACACTTATAATTGCTGTATTTCCAATGTATCTCCAAAAGAATAAAAATTATTACGATTGTATCCGTTGGATAGTTTTTTTATACAAATAAAGAGAGCTCTGCGGTACTGATACTTTGAATCAGCGCTTGTCAGCTAAATCTATCAATATATTAACTCTAATTAATTTAAAACATATACGGCATGGAACACATTATTGCGCTATTTCAGTTGGTCTAACATTTTTATTTAGCCTCCAAATATGTATAATGACTTGTTTGTCTCTTGTCTGGAATAATTTGCGACATAAAAAATTGCTGTAGGTTACCTAACAAGTTGTAGGAACAACAAATTTTACCACAAAAAATTATGTTCCAAAAAGTTTTATACAACTACTACTACTCCTACTTCTCCATAGAATTCAAGCCCAATTATGTCGGGCAAGTAGTCACAACTTAATTACATAATAAAATGGGACGGCACTATTTTTGAATTTACATGCGTTTATTAAATACTGTTATAAATAGTTTTATAAATCCAAACCTGCTCACAAATACATGTTAAGTTACAAAAATATTAACAATCACTGGGTTAAAAAACAATCATTACCGTTGCACTTGTAAACACGAAACATATTAAGAGTGAAGCGAATATTTAAATCGCGTGAATTAGCTTGTTTTGAGATGCTAAGTAAAAAACAGAATTGTCGACACCCTCAACCCTTCGTCCGTCGTACCCAAAGCGCGAGAGGGCAAGTCTCAAGACATATATCCAGATGGTATGGTACTAAAGTTACATAATTCTGAATGAATGGTTGCGACAATTTAAAGATTCTGAAATTAAAAAATCGATAATTTAACCACATACACCCTCTTTGCTGGGTAGATGTCACCATGAGTACTGTTTTTACAAATAAAAAATACAAGTGGGAAAATGATTATGTTACTCTGTTCAGAGAATCTGAACAATAACCAAGCATCAAATTTGATAAAAATTCAAAAATTTCTAATATACATTCATCATTGGTTGGAATATTTACTAAAATCACGATGATAACCTTTTTAGTTTGAAATTTTAATTTTAAGGACCTAAAAAACTTCTTCCAGCTTCCAATTAAAATGAATTATAAATAAATGACAGAATATAATTCTTCTTATAAATCACTATTGATAAAATCCCAATTAAACACATATTATTTGTTACCATCTACTAAATATAGAATACGTGGGTTATAGAAATACAATGGTTATAGTTAACTTTTTGACTATCTGGAAATATGATATGTTTAAATTTTAAATTACGATAAGCAATTGAAAATTTTAAATAAACAAAAAGTAAATTACTCGAAAGAGCTCGAGAGAAACGAGATAGTCTCGTCGAGAGATGTCACTGTCTCGTCCCGAATCTTTTTTGTCTCTCTCGTCTCATCGAGACAAGACGAGGCATCAATACCTGTCATGCTATTATCTATTTATTATAACCCAAACATTCACTTTTTTGTTGGTATTGAGTATGATACTCCCGACAAGTATGACATGATCATTTAGGTGGAATCTTTATCAGAAAACAATACTTTAAAAAAAAATAACCTTCGAACGAGGTTATTTTTTTCCATTATAATTTCGCAAAATTCAACTCCTATCAAAATCATCTTCCGGGAGTTTGTGAGTTTAACTGATTTTTTTAAGTATGCAATTTTTCTTTTTTGTGTAAAAAATTCTTGAATGGTCATTGTTATTAACTAATGCTACGTGCCGAGGACTAGTATGGGAATTATCTTGAAATGCTAGTGGAACAACTAGTTTCTTTTTTCTTTATTTACTTTCTATTACATTTAGAAGGTAAAATCTTTAACATGAGACGTTTTTCTAAAATTCTGTGACATTGTAAGGAAAAAATTAGTTTAGGCGGACACTTGGATGCTCATTCTTGCAAATATTTTTCCTCTGGAATTAAAATCATCGTTTTGAATGCTCCTCTCCTTGAGACTAATTAGAATTTTCAAAATGATTTATTCTAATCGATCCAATTCTCTTTTGTGTAATTTTCACGTCTATTCGGTATTTTATCATTTTTAATTACCTGATTGAGTCATTGAGTATTATAACGTATAATATATCAATGCAGATGACATCAAAGTGGATAATTCTTAGCTCGCAATCATTGAATACATAACATTGATTAATTAATACTAATAACAAAATACCCTGTTAGCACATCAATACATGAATGTGAAAATAATTGCTGAAGACCTTCACTTTTTAAACATACTTTTATAATAATGCTTTTACTCTTCTTGATTACGTAATTTTAGGCAAGTGCTATTTACTAAGGATCCCCTTGAACTTTTTATCATCATATTTGTGATTGGATTTATTTAAATAGCTTTCAAATTTTAAATTGCCTAAAATAACGGCCAAGGAAAAATCCCTGTAATATACAATTTTTTTTGCAAAATTTTAAAACATTTTAATTAAAATTAGATTGAAATATAAATAATTTCATTTTGAACTTTTAAATTAGAAATTTTTACCATAATTATTTTAGTTTTCAGTAAATATTTTTTTCGTAGTATATTATGTTACTAGTTATTTTCTTTCAATTTTCCGATTCTCAAAATACTTTTTACTGGACTATGCCAATTACTGCGTGACACCTTTGATAAAACGATTCGTTTTCGAAATTTCTTTATTTTGGAAGAATTTATCCATATAAGGATACTTAGACGGCACATTTTTCATATAAATAATATTTGAATTAAATATATTACAGATGATAAATCAGTTGAGCAAGTTACAACATATAAATACCTGGGTCATAAAATGCGCATCAGTACCACCCTGAAAAGGAGGATAACTCCTATAGCAGGGTATTAGGAAAATAAAATGTCCTAGAAAATGTAAAAAAAAATGTCCATCAGTAGGTATGTTTATCTCAATTAAATATTTCTAGTTCAGAAGTACATAATAAATTGTTTTGATTTTATTGTGTTATACTTTTTGATTTAAGGCTCGTTTTATCATGTTTAGTTCATGAGATATAGTCGCTGTGTTTATATTGTCACTCTGTGTGTTCGCTATACATTAATGGTAGGTCATTCACTAATTGATTGATATCAGCAACTCCTTTTATATGATACGTATTATTTTTCCCAACTTTAATCAAACTTTCGAAATTAATGAATTGATTTGATTGATTGTTTCTTGCAATAGGTCTCTTGATGCACACCTTTGTCTCGTTCTTTTAATGCAATAGTTTATATATTTGCGCCACGGCAAATAATAATAATAATAATAATAATAGCCGTCCCTTCCCCTACACAAGTCGTTCAGTCGACTTCAGGGGTTGAAATTCACTCGTAAGGGGGTGAATTAGGGAGAGTATTATTATTATTATTATTATTATTATTATTATTATTATTATTATTATTATATTATATTATATTTATGGCTTCGATTTTCAAGTTAATTACTCCAAATAATACATTAATCAATGAAAGTATGAAACCTCTATTCTAAATTTCATGAGTTGCTTAGAAATAGGAATTTACAAATTTTCCAGATTTATTAAATTACAGTAACAAGTTACAGTGAGAATATATTTTTTTCTACATTCACATGGATATTAGCTTATCTACAGACTACAAAACGAAAAATTAAGCAAAGCGCCCAACTGAACGAATATATTTCATATCCATTCTACCTAATAAGAACAATGCAAAAAAATTAAATCAACCAATCACAGCTGATGTTTTGGTCACCCGGCTACTATTATTTAAGTGACAATTCTGTTGTTAGTATTTTTTTTGTTATTGAGATTAAATATACATAAAAATTAGTTATTCTTGTGTAAAATCTATAAATAATAGCAATTCTATTTTTATTTTGTCCACATTTACAAATAAATCTTAAATTTTAATCAAATTGTATGAAACTAATTTAATTACGAATTTTAAAATTAAAATCATAAGTATGGCGATGGAGGTAAGGACAGGGCGTTTGTTTTCCACGCGAGAGGCCTGGGTTCACATCTGGGCTGGACTAATTAAATAAAATTAAATTATTTTAAAATTAATTTTATTTTGTCTCAATAACCTAAAATCTGTACATTTTCGTTAGTGGGTCGAAGAAAAAAATATACTGTATGAACCATCCCAAACAATCCCAATAGCGCGCATAATCGGGACTTTATCGCACGCTGTGCGTATAAAGGTTGCTAGGTAACCGCTTTAATAAATAAGATTAAATTATGTCAGATTTTATTTTCAATTGTCAAAATAATCAAATTGTTTACAACTTTACCTAAATCAAGTAACATGAATAGAAAAATTATTTTAATAATTAAATGAAATGTCAAATGATATTTACCTACCCACTAGATAAAATTATTAATTGCATTTTTCAATTAAAATTATTGTAGTTATTACTATTGTTATTACGCATTCATACTAAAAATATCGTATGACACAATGCATAATCGCTTTTAAGGCATTTGCAACGTTAAGGCCACTCCGCTACGCGTTGTGGCCTTAAACTCGTTGCTTATGCTTTAAAGGCCCGATTATGCGTTAGTGTCATAATATACTATTTCCCAGAGATAACAGGAGATATAACTACTAACAAATACCGTGCATGCCTGAATAAGACATATTCTAAGGGACACAGGAGGGTATAATATCCGCTGTTGTCATATGCCTATTTCATTATTCTCGTTTTGTTTACAAAATGATTTACATATATTAGAAAAGTTAAAATAATTCAACCTATTTTAAAAAAAATTTCAAAAAATTTTGAATCATTAGTTATATCAAATTTAACTAAATTAGAGGTAATTTCACTAAATTAGATGTAATAATTTTCAATAAATTCCAAAACCTAGTCATGTTAGGTTGGAAGTGGCAACAGGGATTACACCGGCATGGATATCTAGTTGTTTATTATAAGCGCATAGCGGTTTACAGATTTATTCATTGATAAAAAAAGTTGTATCTGCGCAAAACCCTTCTCTTTATCCCCTCTCTTACTTCTCGCTTTTCGTCTCCTCGCCGAGAACCTACAAATAGAGCGTATTGATTGTCGAATTAATCTTGGCATGGTGAATATTATATTTTATCAATGACTTGTTATATCTCCGTTATCTCTGCTATTTCCGCACTGAATGCGGAAAAGTAAAATACTCAAGTCTAACCATATTATTAACTGCCCTTTCGCGCTAAGTCAGTGTTCATCATGTCGTACCATGAGACACCCATTAAATGAACTGACCGGTAATCCAGCCGCGTTTTCAATCCAACTAGTTTTTTGCTGAACCAACATTATTCCAGCGCGGAACCAGCTGTTTATCGGTTTTTTAAAGAAATTGAACTTTTTTTAATACTTAAAAAACTCTTTTTTATTTCGATTGGTCACTACAAATCAGTACAACTTCATAGGTAGTAAGTAAACTTAACTTTGGTTCGGTTTAATAGAGATAATTAACTTTAAATGTTTAGTTAGTATCAACACGTTCAGCGCCATTGTGTCTTTTTCGATTTACGTAGTTAAACAATTGTGTATCTGTCCTAGTCTTATAGTGAAATTCGTCTTTTTATGAAGATCCTAGTCACATCATAAAACGTCGATATATTGTGTAAAATCATGAAGCTACACAATCTGCCGAGGTTTTTCGTGAAGAGACCACATTGTTTCAGCGTATAATGTCGTAACATAATCTGACTAAATTTAAATATCGGCACTTTGTAATATAACGATTTACAGTCGTAGGATTGTGTAACGTGTTTAATTTACTTTGGTTATTATTTGACTGTAGCAAATATTATGCGTCATGTTCGAACAATAGACTATACAACATGCAGCAGTTAGTAAGGCATAAAAAATTGTTTGAGGTTATGTTAAGAACCACCAAAGCTAGATAATATAGGGTGGAGCCAATAAAAATTATTTAAGTAAATTTGTAGGGTAAATCCTTTTATGGTGCGTTTTGTTTATTCTATTACTTCCACATCGCACAAGGTGAGTGTAAAATTTTTTGTGTTGGCCTAAATCAGTCAAACTAGCTCTAAAATTACCAAAAATAAGTTTTGCCAAAAAAAAAAATTTGCTGTGTGTCCATCACAACTCCCGAACGGTTTGTGGTGTCGATTTTAAATTTAATGGATGTAATCAAAAAAGCTCTAAAATATTTTTTGAATATTTTTGGCTATATAAAGTATTTTATACGATAAAACGTTAGGGTGCTGACCCGCCCTATGTAATCCAGTGTCTCGGTAACAAGCTCAGAAGAGTCATTTAAACACAATATGCCTTGCCTTTGTGGGAATTTCATGAGACCGCATTATTTTAATTTAGGCAGGTTGTGTTAAACGCAATTTTTTTTTGTTGTATAGTTCTTTCTTTCAATTTTAATTAAAAATGTTTTTATTTTTATCTGAAAAATTTTGTTCCTAACACTTGCGGAACGAAACGCCTTACGAACTTTCTAAGAAAATAACTTTTGTAAAATTATATAACATTGTAGGAAAAAAGAAAAAATAATACGCTAAATTAGTAATAACGTAATATAGGCTACACTGACAATAATGGTAACAGATGCAGTGACGGCAGACTTCTTTGTTCATATTTATTATTTTGAGTGCCTTTTATTTACATAAATTATACTAACTTTCCTAAACGTTCCTAAAGTAAGTAGATAACATTAATTGAGTATATAATCGCATAGTAAATGATTTGATGTCTTGTAGTTTGTTGGTTAGAATGGCGTGTTTCTGTTAAAAGTTAACTATTCTAATCATTTTAACAAAAAATTGTTTTTATCCATAATAAAAAATGTGTGCAGTATTTCTTCTCAGATTCCCGCTAAGTATGTACGTACAGGGTTGCTATGTCTCATGATTTTTCATGAGATCTCATGATTTTCAACAAAAATCTCATGATTTTTGGGCAATACACAATTACTCCTTACTCTCGTATTTCAGAGTCTGTTGCCATGGCTAAACGCTCGCTAAACTAAATTAACTAAATTGAATTGAATATGTACGGAAATTAATTTTGATTCTCAAGACCCCTGTGAATTTTGGAAAAAAATATAAAAAATTGAATCTCCCGACAAAGTTTAAAAAGATATCTAACTTTGTGTTTAATATTTTAACCTTACCACATTCAAGCGCGTGCGTAGAAAAAAAGATATGTGCTAATTTTGAAATAAAAAAAGAAATGTTGAAAAAAATGAATCAAAAAATGTATGAGTCTGACTCCGAATAATATAGTATTAGTTACCTCAGGGGGTAGTTCCTACCAGAGAACACTAAAAACATTATTCCTACCTTATCGTTATTAGTTACCTAGGAAGTAGGTAACAATTGTTTTGTTTTGAAGCTTTGTTTATTTTATTCTATTATATTTTATGTTTTGCGTTTTATTTTAGTTATTTTTTTGTTCAATAAAAATGCATATTAATAAAATAAGCGCATTTTTTTAATTCCCTATAATATTAGGCCTCTCATGATTATTACTGAAAATCTCATGATTTTTGTTGCATTTTCTCATGAATATTTTTTTTTTTGACCTGGCAACCCTGTGTACGTATACTCGTAATAATTATAATGTGTGTAATAATGTAACAATCATAGATTTGCGTAAAGATACCTCTCTTGGGGAGCCCCACATTCTTTAGAACATTCATGATACACGTTTCAGTTGTGTAGAAACGTAGAAGTGAAATAGGTGTAGTTAATTAAATTATATTGGATTGGTGTGTTCGCTGCGTGTGCGATATACTAATTTTTGTTGTGAAAAATCATTGACGAAAGCTTTTTCAATTTATTTAGTGAATCCCTTGTTTGGATTGTTAGAACCCACGTTGTTCAAAGGTAATTTAATTCTAGCAATTAATAACGTGCAAATAGTTTCTGTACAAAATGAATAAACAAACAATTTCATCGAACATGCTAGCGTATTTTGTTTGCTATTTTTGTTATATTTCTGTGCCAAAGAAAATGTAATTTTACTATTTCAAATTAATCAATTTATTTTTTATTTTTTTGAGATCTTGTATCCGAACCAATTAAGATATCCCGATGCGGTTTTCACTAAAGACTTAAGTAGGGTTATAAGTTTTATTAGGGCATGTCAGAAACGAAATTGTATCTTCCAATTAAAAAAAAATTGCCTCAGTACAAAGTTTATTTAAATAACGGTGAGCTTAGTTTCAAAATCGTTTCAAAAATGGCTACGAAATTAGATCGAAAGGAATTGTTTGCAATTGATAAACCTGGCGCATTGCAAACAAATTAGGTTATAAATCGATTTTTAATAAATCACTTATTTATTGGGATATGAAACTTTGAGGCCAGTTATTAAAAAGTTAAAGGAGTAATTTTTCCTTTAATTTTTTTTTATTATACTAGTGGAGTGGACAGGGAGGCGGTTTCGTAGTTTTTATTTTAATGATTTGAAATTTTTGGATTATAACAATTATATTCATAAGTATACTATTTTATCTGTAATAAGTATCGCCAATTTTACATTTGATTGAATTTAAACATAATTTATAAGTTTAAAAACCAAATTCTATGCTGTAGCCAAAGGCATTAGATACTGTATGTTATATCCATCTGATGGAGGTCTTACAAGAATTGGAATTCGGAGTTAAATCTTTTAAACCTTAAATATAAAAGCTCTTATAACAGTATAAAATAGGGTGTCCCTCAAAGTACGATACTCGGGCCTATTTTGTTTTGGTCATTATTAATCTCGGAAGAAATAAAAATAGCAGTAATTAGGTTACGGATGACACATTGATCAGCAAAAACGTGGGATGCTGTGAAATAACTTGGTGAAAATTATTTTATAAAACGTGATTGATTGGTTTTCTCATTACAAATTAACAATTAACATGAATAAGACATCCATCCCATTATCCAGTTATAAAACAAGTCTTCCTAAATTGAATGAACTTCTGTCGTCTGTATCTGTAACAAGTGGAGGTTGGGTTACCCCCCACGGTACTTAGGCCTCTCTAGGTCCATTGTGCATCCTTCCAAGAAGATAGGCACCTCCTATCTCGTAATCCAACCTACAGATTTAATGTAGTTGACAATGTCGCCAAGAGGTGCTTCTCTTATATCGGCCGGTGTTAGCCGATACTCGCTGAACCCAAATCTTCTAATAAATGAGAGCGTCGAGCAATCCTACAGGATATGCTCGGTGGTCTTGATCTTGTTCGCACCCCCCTGCAAACTGCGGATTCTGACAGCCCAATGATATAGATATGCTTTCGTACTTGGCAATGACCACTCCGAATGTCTGTGACTAGGCGCAGATTCTGTCTAGTCCTAGTCAAGTATTTGTTCGCTGCAGTGTTATCAGGATAACTTAAAAGCTTTCTGGCAAATCCGCAATTTCTTGTTTCATCCCATCTTTCCTTGAATTTCACAAGGGAATGTTCTTTAATTAGGTCTGTCACTTCCGTCATTAATCATGGATATCAAATAAAAATGTTGCTAAATATCTGTGAATTGATATTGATTCTCATTTGAAATGGTACAATATAATTAACATTGTAAATAATTTAAAACCAGTTTTACATAAATTTGTAAAATTGTTTTGATATAACTGACCTGAAAATGTTATAATATCAAGCATTTGTGGCGTCACGTTTATATTAGTCAGGATGGTACTCTGAAGTGGGAAAAGGCATATTCAAAATGTCACAAAAACATTAAAGTGTTTGTTTTTTTATATTTAAACATTTAAGCTCTTTTTTTTAAATGCATAATATCTTAAAACGAATTTATTAATTTCGTTGAACTCGTTTACAGTACGACATATTTTTATTTATTTATTATTATAAATTGGCAGAAGTTTCTCTAAAACATACTGTATACAACATTTTCAATCAACGATGTCGGTATCTAATAATTCTTCTATTTCTTTATCATTATATAAATTGTCAGAAGTATGAAAGGTTTTGTAATAAGAAAATGAAAGAAATTAGGTATACATAATTCAATTAGAATTCATACAGAATATCTATGAACCAATTGATATTGCCCTAAATTAACTTGTTTACATTTATTTCATTTCAAAAGTATAAATACTGGAAACTCCATTCATAACAAATTTCCCTGAGGAGAATGTTGGTTTTGCCTGATTAGTTATTATTTGGGCACAGAATTAGAAACTCTTATAGTTGTAACACGTGTAGAATTTATTTGAAAATAATTTTCATTACATAAACAGTTATTGAACAAGGAACTACATATATGATGGTTTATTTTGTTAAATAGTAGGTAAATTTATAAAATCGACAAAATATTTGATATACATAATCAGAAACTAATTACAGCAGTGGGTTTCAACTTTGTTGTAAATATGAAATTCCGCCATCTCTTAAGTACATCGATTTCAATGTTACTAATAATTAGTCAACGTTAGCAAGAACACTCCACTATCCTTTCAAATGATTACTGTATCTGTGGTGGAAGGAATCTTGATTTGATGGTGCTTATATATTAAAGTGGTAGCGCTGCAGAACAAATGCCTACAACTTCCTTCCTTTGTATCAAGTCATTGTCAGTTTAACGTCCGAATTTCTCAACATCCACTAATATAAATGACTGACCAAATTGCGAGCAGTATGTAATAATCCTAATGTACACAGTGGTGTTGCTACAAATATGGAACGAAGCTTATTAATTATTAACAGAAAATTTTAAATAACCACGGTTCGAGCTAAACAATTTGATATCAAATAAATGATCATAAATCATTTCCTTCACATTCAAAGTGAGCCACGGTCACATACTTTGATTTTCTTTTATTATACGGAGAATGGTCGCACAGCTGCGCAGTGCCTTTTAGAAAACTCCGTCATTTTGATCCATTATTACGTGTTGCCTACATCTTGGCGCAATATCTTTAATAGGTGCGTTTTAATCATCCGCTTCTGCTTCGGAATTGTCGGTTTTCTTGTTTTAATCTGACAGGTTAAAACGACTAAACCGACAATTCCGGAAGCAGAAGCGGATGATTAAAACGCACCTGATATTTTGCTTGCTGCTGTCAGTGTCAGTGAATATTATTTTTGGAGTCACAGTTTATTGCTAAAGAATCAGTTAGCTCAGTCGGACCAGTTGAAAGTTCCAAAATAACATCCACTCCAGGGATACAAATTCAGGATACGCAGACGCCACGGTAGACTATAAGGTCAACCAACTCCCATTTAAAAGCAAAAGAAAACGTGTCTAAAATTGATTAGGGTTACAAATAAGGCCGCTAATGTATTTACGACACCAGTGTTACCAACGGCGGGGACAGAATAGGTGAACAATACAGAAAGGAAAGTAGCTGTCTCCCCTTTGAAGTAGAAGGCATATAAATATCTGACCTTAGTTCCAAAGAGGTACTCTGAGAAAACTAATGCACGTCAACATAAACTATTCGTTGAAACTACACTGCAAAAACTACATTTATTTCTATTGTACTTTGACAACGAGGGTTGCCTTTTATATTTCGGGATTGGACAACCATAGTGTTGCAAACTGGCAACTAACAGCTCTGTTGTAAAGTTTGACATTTTTGAGGTTATATGTACTCAGAACGTTTTGACATACGGCGCTATTTGTATTGTTTACAGTAACTTAAAAGATTCATCTTGGCAAAAAAAATAGAATTAAATCGTGAATAGTTTCGTGCGATTATTTTTTACAACTTTCGACGTAGATTAACTCAGCAACAGTGCATCGATGAACTTAATTCAATGACGATGAAGCTCCATCGAGGAATAGTGTTTATCGATGGTATGGTGAATTCAATCAAGGCTGTAGTTCGCTCCAAGACGAATTTCCAAAATCAGTTGTTCCGGAAACCATTGATGCTGTGCGCGAACTGATATTGAGATATCATCATGTGACCTATCGTGAGATTGAGTCAACCTTAGGCATTAGTGGGACCAGCATACATTCAATATTGCATAAACCTTTGACTGTCAAAAAAATTGGTTTGCGTTGGATCATACACAATTTGTCAATCGTTTAAAAAAAGGCTCGTGTCGATTGGTAAAAAAATACGATCGCGGTGCTTCGAAACACGTCTACGACATAGTGACAGGTGACGAATCGTGGATTTACGCGTATGAGCCCGAAAGTAAACAGCAGTCGACTGTATGGGTGTTTCAAGATGAGCCAAATCCAACAAAAGTTGTTCGCGCACGAAGCACTTCCAAGCAAATGGTCGCATGTTTTTTCGGAAAAAACTGGACATGTCGCAACCGTACCACTAGAACAACGCAGAACAGTTAATTCTGAGTGGTACAAAACCATTTGTTTGCCAGTTGTCTTACAAGAAATGAGGAAATCCAACCGCCGAAGACGGATCACTCTTCACCACGACAATGCGACGTCGATCCGCGCCGTATAGTCTTGATTTGGCACCGAATGACTTCTTTTTATTCCCGTACGTAGATGATAAACTGAGAGGTCAACGTTTGTCGACACCTGAAGAAGCGATTGATGCGTTCAGAATGCATGTTTCGGAGATACCTCAATCAGAATGAAAAACGTGCTTCGACAATTGGTTCAAACGGATGCAGAAGTGTATAGATCTTCATGGAGAATATTTTTGAAAAACAAAGCGATTTTCGATGATTAATATTTGTTTTTGTTCTCTAATCCCGAAATATAAAAGGCAACCCTCGTAAGACATGGCTGGGGTTTTAGCTGTAGCCAGCACGTCAACATAAACTATTCGTTGAAACTACATTGCGAAAACTACATTTATTTATATTGTATTTTGACAATGTTCCAACCTTTAATAAGACATGCCTGGTGTTTTGGCTGTAGCCAGCCCTATTTTCCTTCTCTGTATTGATCATCTATTCTGTGGCGAGAATTTTAAACGATTTTCGGGTATTCTTACTGAACTGTCATAAATTAATGCTTAACGTTTATTAATCACAGATTATAGCATTTTCCTTTTAATAGAATGCTCTGTTGCTTAGCAAAGTCATGTTTAAAAACATGTTTATCACTTCATTTGTCACTATTATTGGTAACTTCGGGTATAATTAGGTATTCTATAATTTTTGAATGGGGATTGTCAGAGTTTGACCATGGCAACACTGGAACACAATAATAATTTCGTTTTCAATTTTTTCAGTTTTTCACGTAGTTGATTTTGTTTCTGTAATTTTTTATTTTAATTTCTTCGATATTAAACAGCAATCTCGTTTCTGATGCTTCGAAGAATAATTGTTTCTATTCTTTTTAATTTCTTCAACTAAATCAGAGAGTATAATATTTTTATTTTCTGCTATTTTTCAGGAAACCTATAATAGGCATTTTCACTACTAGTTGATGTTGCCCATTTATCACCTTATCATCGGATAATAATTATTTGTGGTGTTTAAATTTATCCAGCATTGAATTATCACTTTTTTTTTATTAAAAATCTAGGTAAACACACATGGTAATTTTCCATTATGATTTAACTAAAAGCAGTTACTCTTTTTAAGTTATATATAAACTGATATTTAACTAAATTAGAATGTTTGGATTATACCTAAGCGATGTTTTTGAGACATTATATTTTAATCTCGCTTATAAGAAAAGTTTGTTATCCACCACGTGCTGTTAAAATTAATTTTAAATCTATATTTAAAGCATCCTTGCCTAAAAACGTATTGCATTGGCATCCACACCTAACAAATTGTTGTTAAATCAGCAATCTTAAAGTGGTCCCAATATTTCCATCTTATTAAAAGATGTTAAATTATTAGTAAAGGGATTTATATATTTACTTATTGATTTTTTTTATTTTTAGGAAGATTAGCCATGAAGCGAGGAGCTGACGGTGACATGGGGTCCCCGCAAAAACGTTCTCGCAGAGGAGATGAAGAAGTTCGTTTACTTATTCCTAGCAAGGTATGTAAATAAATACTATGTTATGTTTTTAAAAATGAACAGATGGTTGAATATACAGAACACCTATTATTTCCTATTTATAAAAAAAACTACCTAGCAGAGCTGGAGAGGATTCGAAAGCGGTGTTCGATTACTTAAACTAGAATGAAGATATTATAATGCTTGCCATTCTATATTACACAGATTTTTTTAGAATCGATAGGCTTCATCCGCTTATAAAGCTTGTTTATTACTGAAGATTTCAATTTGATACCGTTTCTTGTTTCTGAGTCGATAAATAGGCTTTGTCTCCTTAGAAAGCTTGAGTTTTGGTAAACAATTTCAAGTTTATATTATTTTTCCTTTTTGAGATTATAGACCTTTTTTTAATATTTAAACCCCTTTTATCCCCCCATTTTTATTCAGATTTTTGTTTTTAACCCCCCTTGTCACCCCTATTTTATTCAGATTTTTTTTTTCAGAATCAATAGGCTTCATCTTATACAGCTTGATTTTCATTAAAAATGTCATGTTAATATCGCTTTTCATTTTTTTTTTGTATATTATTTTTTAAATATTTAAAAAAAAATCTAGGGTTGAATACAGTGTAACCAAGTTAAGAGATATGCCCTCTGGAGGAAATTTGTAGAAGGTGTCTATAAGTAGGACTTCTTACATTGTTGCCAGGTGTAGCGAAATTTCGCTACGTCATCGGATTTTTAGCTCTTGAAGAAGGGGAAAGACCTTTTTTTTTAAGTAGCGAAATTTGTATCTACCCATACGGAATCATACTATACATCTAATTTTGTTTTATAAACAGTTCATCAGTTGGCAACGTTGGCCTTGTTGTGTTGTCTGTTGTCATTGATAGTAATTTTTATGAATTCTAAATTTGCTGATACGTGAGCCAGTGTTGGCAACCGGAGGGAAATTTCCCGTTTCGCGGGAATTTTTAACACAAAAGGGACTTTTTACTCGACCTTGGACCTTTTTTTTTGTTTAGAAGCTCGAGAGGATATGGTTTATAAAATTATAAGCTGAGCACCTTTTTTTTAAGGTCCGGGTTTTGAGGAATGAAAAGGTGGTAACCCTAAACGGGAGGGATTTTTTTCATAAAAGTGGGAATTTTCAAGGTAAGCGGAGGGAAAAATCTTACTTTAAGGTTGGCAACACTGGTGTAAGCGTTAAATTTGTTTGTTTCTTGTAGTGTGTGGTGACTGTGATAGTATATTTATTATTAAAAATAAAATTTGCGAAAAAGCCTCTAGCAAATTGTATCTTTATTGCTGTAATAAAGGTTGTACTTTTAAATCAAAGCGTACTCGTTATTTAAGTTTATTTCGTCATTTTCCAAAGAAGCGTAACTTTAAAGTACTTAGTAAAAATAAAATGGGCAATTATGAAAGGGTCGACATGCTAAAAAGGTGAATTCTATTCTAAAAATCGAACGCAACCTTTTACCTCAATGCGTGTGTGTTCTTGGATTTCCTAGATAATATTGTTGAATTCATTATAATGATTTAATACATCTAAAAACAGTTTAAAACCCATATACAAAAGCCCGCCTTATCCTTACAGAATGTAAATAAATAAATCCACTACTTAAAGGTGACAAATGACAGGCGCGCGAAAATTAATCTGAATCTGAAATACCTATTTACTTGAATTAGGATTACACAAAACAACTCTTTTAGTTCAGTAATATTCGACTTTCAAAATCAATATCAATAAAACAGCATAGATATATGTTAACTCCTAAATTACCGAATCCCGCCCTAATTAATAAAAAAATTAATTTTTGTTACGTATAGTAATAATTATGAATAATATGATCATTTACTATATATGGGAAATGCGAATGCTAGGTTAGTTCAATTTGAATTAATGCTGAATCCCGATTGCAATCTGAAAATGAACATCACAAAAGCGGTTTTGATTAAAATCTGTTTTGTAACGGTGGATGGCGGTGGCTTTACACAGTTCGCGAATTCATTCAATTTGGATTTAACAGAAGCCAAATAGAAGTTATGATTGAAAGTTTTGCTATCCAAATTTGAAATAACGCCAAAGATTTCTGTTTAAACGTTCATTTAAAAATCTAGGTTATGTTGCATAAGAGAATAAATTATATTCAAATAGTTGACTGTGTTAAGAATTTATATATACCGCCATATCATCGATTTTCCTGAACTGGTTATTGCAGGTGAAAATTGGCTTTCAATACAGAACTAGTGATTCGGAAGATTGGCTAATATGTTTATAGGATGACGCCTAAGTGGCGTAATATAAATCACACTATAATTGAAAATTTAATATTCGATGCTTTATAATATTATCATCATATAAGTACCTAATCCCAGTATAATTAATATACTTGGACCTAATTTCAAATTATTTAACGCATATTCCAGTTGTTTTAGGGATCTAAAAATAAATTGCATTGATTAAATATCAAAACATTAGTATAAATCGTTTTTTTGTCATTTGCATTAAAAGGTCTTTGTAAGCTAGAAATAAAAAATAATTTTTCAAAACCAAAATATTTCGCGCAGAAGTATTCACCGTGCTATAGCCGAATTTGAACAAGGAATACCTTGATTAAATCTTCCAAAAAGTATCTGTATCTGTAACGTGTGAAGGGTGAGTTAACCCACGACACTTAGGCCTCACCAGGTATGTGGAAAAAAGGTAAAGGTATTTTTTGATTCCTAAGGATGGCACGAGTGCTGGGGAAAGAAAATATAGACCGATATGTCTAATAGACATCATGGGCAAACTCCTAGAACACCTGGTGAAGAAGAGATAGCTGCAAACGAAGGTCTAGCAGATAGACAGTTCGGATTCAGAGAAGGGAAGTCAACAATCCAAGCGATCGAACACGTGATGAGAGAGGCAACTTGCCCTGGGTGGATCTGGGGGGGGGGGTGATCTTTATAGTTATTAAGAACGCCAAATGGAGCAGAATTATGGAGGCGCTCACGAAGATAAGCCTAAGTGACTACCTACTAAATATAATCGGGGAATAGTTCAGGGAAAGATCACTTTTGGTTGGAAAATAACAGATCGGTATGCAACAAGGAGTTCCACAGGGATCAATGTTGGGCCCCTTATTATGGAACGTGGTATACAATGATGTTCTTGAGATTAGCATGCCTGAAGGATGTTCCACGGTGGCATATGCAGACGACCTTGCGCTTATAGTACGAGCAGACAGAAAAGACGATCTAATTCAAAATGCGGAGGAGGCAATAACAGACATAAGTCACTGGATTGAAACGTAGGGACTAGATATTGCTGCGGAGAAGACAGGCGATAATCCTGAAGGGACCAAGGAAGAAAACGGATATCTTTCTCAATATCAGAGACACGTGAAATATTTGGGCGTGTGGCTCGATGATAAGCTTGTATTTAGTGAACTTGCGAGAAAGCTAAAAGACAAACAGCGGGCCTGTCTAGACTATTGCCGAATACGAGAGGCCCTAGAATAATGGGAAGAAGAATGCTATCGGGCGTAGCTGCATCAGTGATCCTGTATGCGGCACCCGTAGAGAAAGGGCAGTCAAGATAAAAAAATACAAAAACATGTTACTTAGTACACAAAGAAAGATGCTGCTAGAGTCACCTGCGCGTACAGGATGGTATCCGGAGAAGCCGTAGCGGTCATCGGTGGTATCTCCCCGATTGATATCCAAATAGAAGAGCGAAGCAAGCTCTACAGAGCCGACAGGGGGCCAGAAGTAGACGAAACAAGACAGAGAAAAGTGACACTTGAAACGTGGAAGCGAAGCAGAACTAGAAAGAGTAGCACAGTGGACAAAGCATGGCTGGAATGCCGTTTCAAACAGATAGATTATTATATAACCCAATTTCTTAGCGGGCATGGATGTTTTAGATCATACACGCACATGATTGGTAGGGTCCCAGATACGAGGTGTGTATTGCAATGAAGAGATGAACGATCCCGAGCACACCATTTTCATGTGTCGCAGATGGAGCAACGAAAGGTCAGTCCTAAATTTTAACCTAGAAGAAACAAGACCAAACGAATTGGTAAATTACATGTTAGGTGAAGAGGAAAAATGGAAAAGTGGACGTCGCTTTATTATTGAAGTCCATAAGCAAAAGGGAGAGGCCCAAGAGCTTGAGAAAGACGGCGAACTCTCCCTACGTTATACCGCTAAGGTAGTCCCGAGAGAGGTATCGGCCACCAGAAGGTGGTTTTTAGTGGGTAGTAGAATTCGGAGTCCTACAGTACCCCTGAACAACGTAAAAGCATTTTCCACCTTCAAAAAATAGCCTATTATGCATTCTTCTAAGTAGATAGGCAGGCACCTCCTAGCACGTGAGCCAGCCTACAGATTTAATATAGTTGACAACGTCGCTAAGAGGTGCTTCTCTTTTATCAGCAGATGTTAGCCAATTCTTGCCGAACACAAATCTTCGATGGTCGATGCTCGATGGCCTCATCTTGTTCGCACCCCCTGCAGAGTGCGGATTCTGACAGCCCCATGATATGGAGATGCAATGTCCACTCAGAATGCCTATGATCATGTGCAGATTCTGTCTAGTCATAGTCAAGTATTTGTTCGCTGTAGTGTTGTCAGGATAACTTAAAAGCTCCCTCGCAAGTCTGCAGCTTGTTTCATCCCATCTTTCCTTGAATGTTCAAGGGAATGTTCTTTAATTAGTTTTGTCTCTATCGATGTTGTCAGGCCAATAGAAGGGTCAGGTCCAAAAAGTATTTGGTTGGCTGCCTTCTTGGCAAGTGAATCAGCAAGCCAGTTACCTTTCGATGTGGCGTGACCTTTGATCTATCTTAAGTTGACCACATTGTTGATGGATACTTCGGCCAAAGATTCGTGCCATTCTAGTACTAACCCTGAATAAATTCGTGGTCTATCCAGGGTGAGTATTACTTGTCTGCTATCTGTATAGATGAGCATGTTTCAGTCCAGTGATATTATTTCTGGTGATTTATTTTGCCGCTATGTGAATCACTGTGAGCTCGGTTTGAATTACACTGGCACTAGCACAGCCCATTTTAAGTTTAGGTTTAAGGATCTGGAGTATATTCCACATCCTGAGCCTTGTTTTATTTTAGAACCGTCGGTGTAGATATGAATCGTACCTGTCACTTCGGGCTCTTCTATTTGTTCTGTTATAACTTTATATGGCTTATGGAAGATATATCTCGGTGAGATGGAGTCCCTGTTCGCTTGAAGCAGTGGGAGCGTATCGATCGCCTCCTGCTAAAAGCGACATCTGGCCTCACCAGATCCGACATCAGGTTCTATTCCAACCGTGCGGAAGAGTGTCATTGTCATCAGAGCAACCTCCTTGATGTAAATATCAAGAAAAGTGAGACTAAAAATGACTTCCATGGCTCTGATCGTTGTGGTTTTCATGGCTTCTATTGTGTTGAGACATGTTGTTCTTTGAATTCGTTTTAGTTTGCGGATAGCTGTCATTTTTGGGTTTACTGCACCGTATATTAGCATAGGTCTTATGATGGCCGTGCGACGACTCTAAGTGAGTTCCATGTTAACTTGTTGTGAAAGGTCAGACCTAAGTTTCCAAAAAGTAGAAAACTAAGAATACGTACACGAAAAAGCAGAAAGATTGGTAAAAAGAGCTAAATACAGAGTCAAAGTTTCCGTAAGAAACTTAGCGCATGAATTGCTACTTCTAAGAGGAAATTAGCAAGAAATTATCAAAAAGTGTCCTAAATATATCCCAAATCAATTAGCACACATACCAAGAAATCGTAGAAAGCAATTCTGTATATTATTGCGGTAAAGTACTTAATATTAATATTAGAGTGGGAGTGCTCTAATCTCACGTAAAAACTCAGATGCAGAGGGTTGAATCTAAAATCAAAACCGTGAAATTTTTATGAAATGAAAACTGTGTAACTTTCACAATCACAATATTTAAACATTTATATAGAGTGCATTGCACCTGCAGATTGCAATTTTAAGCAAGTGAGGCAGAAAGAAATAAGTAAATGATCTTTTTTTAGCCTCCAGAAAAGCAAACCGATTTAACCATTTGTCGTAGAAGACCTGCAAATGAGATTCCGTGTCTTTGAGACGTTACCTGAACTGATTCACGACATATTCTTGCAGTTTCCCGATAAAAATGTTGATTTCCCCAAAGAGGGTCACGCGACTCGAATTTTGAACGGAAAAGAAATAAAAAATAATCAGGACCGGTTTTAAAACAAGCTTCTCCGTCCTTTTTAATGTTGTCCTATGAGCTTAAAAAATAATTTAAGTTCGACTTGGGCTTTTTGCTTTATGAAATGATTTTTTTAAAGTTTTTTTTTTTTTAATTAAAGTCAAGAATTTAGTGTTCAGTAATCGACTCCACACGGTCGGTCAGATATGTTTGATACAAAGGGAGTGAATTTTAGTGAGATTATTGTTGAAAAGCAAAAGAGTTCGTTATAATACATCCTAAAACCAACCGTTTGTCAAAAAAACAAATTGAACTTGTACCATTTGACAAAAGCGAAATGAACAAAATGTATTAATCTCATTAATAACAGAAACTCAATATCACCCCACAGATCCATTATTAAAACTTTTTTCTTGACACTACTAATCAACTATTCCAGTTATGAGAGTTTACCTCACAGCCTGTAGTAAATTGAGTCTTAAAAGCAAATTAATGAGAAAAACAGGACAATAACTTCCTTAATATCGGTTTGCATCCAGTTGGACGAATTTAAATATCAGCCTTATTATTTCCAGAGCGGATCAGTTACATAGTATTGTACTCTTTTGTTTTGTTTTCCACGTTCCAGAATAGACTACAGTTTCCAACATTACGACGATTCTGACCTAGAAAAATATAGTTTTATATATCGCTCATAAAAGACATTTTTTGTCCCTAGTTTTTTTTTTGTCATTCGTCTGTTTACGTCAAATCCACTTTCTGGTTCAAATAGTATTTGTCCTCAAAAACTCCTCCTCCCTCCCTCATCCTGAGAATTTTAATATTCGTCCGGTGAATGATCAGATGACCACCAAGCTCTGAATGTCAAATTGACAACACTAGAATAAACAGTTTTATGTTGAACCACTTATTTGACTCTTATTAGATAGAGCACGCCTTACATTTAATTTAACGGTTCAAAATAAGTGCGATTTTGTAATTTTAGATGTATAAACGTTTTTAGTATTTTATTTTCGTCATAGTTATGTACAGATAATTTAATTCTGTTACTATTATCTTCGCTATTACCATATTGGAAGACATAAATTAATAATTTCAGAAATTAAATTTTTTGGAATCAACTATACGTTACACATTATGATAGGTATTGTTTATGTTCTAAATATTCTAACACATACCTTTTGGTGGATTATTCGATGTGTATGATCTTTAGATGAACGGAGCGTTACTTGACTTAAACGAGCCAGTGAAATATTTTTCCATTTTTTTTTTTTTTTTATAAAGTTTATACAAAACAAGGTTCTATTAATTACCTACTGCATAATATTTCATTCTAATTTCGTATTAACATCATGCAACAGTTTTAATAAACAGTACAAAATAAAATTATATTTATTATAAAAAATGCATAACTATTAATTTTTATAAATTTTTATCAATTTTTATTTATTTTTTATTGATTTTTAATTTTTTTATTAACTTATCCTATATCTATTTATTTTTATTCATTGGTATTCATTTTTATTTATTTTTATTCATTTTTATTTATTTGATTTATTATTTAGTTTTACGATACTTCCCCTCTCCTTAAAATGTGAAAATCCAAAAACCTTGAAGTACGTCATTATTTACTAACAATGAGTAGCTACAATTCCAATTTCCAAGTTTCTACCTTTAAAAACCGAAAGTCCCATTCAAATTTTCTCCTCCCTTTCCCCCCCTTAATGTCTATTTATTTATGAGTAGCTACTATTCCAATTTTCAATTTCCTTCCTTTAACAAAAGAGATACCTTCATACAACCTTTCTCCCCGTTTCCCCCTTTCTTTCTATTCTCTTCTTTTTCCCCTTAAAATATTAAAATCCGAAATCCCTGAAACACGCCATTATTTATTTGTGGTGAGTAGCTATAACTCCAATTTCCAAGTTCCTTCTTTTAAACAAATGGATACTTCTATACAAACTTTTATTCCCCGTTTCCCCCCCTAAAAATGTGAAAATCCAAAAACCCTGAAACACGTCATTATTTATTTATGCTCCGTAGCTGTATTTCAAATTTTCATGTTTCACTACCACTGTGCAAACAATCATGTCTGAAAAACAAAAACAAGTCTATCCCACGGGAATTGTATATTTTTCCGGGATAAAAAGTAGCCTATATGCTATTTCAGACAATCTGTCTTTGTGCTAAATTCCATTAAGATCCGTTCAGCCGTTCTTGCGTGATTGAGCAACAAACGTCCATACATCCAAACTTTCGCATTTAAATGCAAAACATTTAAACTTAAGATTCTAATTTCTGAACCGGTTCTGTAAATGATTTTTTTACAGTGGTTACATACAATTGGACCAAAACCTAAAAACCTTGCATGTATTAAATAAAGATAAAATGTCGCCTAGGGAACTCAGCTTTTCGTCGTATGATTTACATATGAATCATCAATCTATATATTATAACATTGTTTGTATATTACTTGAATATATCAAAATTACAGTAGAGTAGGTATAGAGAATAATTAAGTCAATTATACTGTGATTAAAAACGTTAAATAAAAAAATACACATTAAGCCGATCCTGGCACTAAAAGAAAAATAATGAGAAGTGCAGTTGATGCGATATTATTTATGGAGCCGACGACATGACGCTCGGGAATATGAAGCGGCACGCAATCATTTCTGGAATTCTATTAAAAAGTGTATTTTTGATGACAACATAACGACTAACGAGGTTAACTCCCAATGCAATATCATTGAAAATAATCTTCCAATTTTGCTTTAATGATTATTTACTTTTTACCAAACCAAACAAAAAATGTGAAATAATATAAATGCGACTAGAAATCTCTAAAATAACTTGACGTTCTAAATATAAAAAATTATACAAAATTCTAAAATTTATCAAAGTCCTTAGGTGTGAATTTAAATTCTTTATGACGTATAAGCTTTTAGGCTTAGAAATTAAGTTTTGTTAATGATGGTGGGTGAGGTTTTCTGGGGTTACCTTATCTGTAAGTCAAATGGTTCCATCAGTTATCTAAGGCGCAGTTTCACTGTATTTTTCCGATTGCATTTAAATTTCGCTAAATGCATTCAAATGAATCTTCTACCAGCTTAAAGTATAAGGTTTGGAGAATGAAATCTTCTATTTTTTATTTGTCCTGTTTATACACTGAATTTAAAAAAAAAAGAGCATAAGTTATTTTATAGATGTTAATAACAATTTCGAGTAAATAGTTTAATAAATTGTGAATAGCTGTTGAAATTTTGTAAATTATGATTTGAATATTATAATACATGTTTAATAATTTAGTCCAAGAGCCCGTGAGAGCCAGACCTTCGGAATTTTATAAAAGCTGAGAGTTCTTCTGTGTATGTCCCTAATACAGGTAAGAATGATCCCAGCCCATTAAACCTGAGTAGTGGTGGCTTTGGCAGGTAACAGGTAGCAAAGGTGCATAAAATTCCACCTCAAATTTATTAATTTATAAAACTCAATTTTTTTATATTTTATTCGTAATAATATTAAAACTCGCGTTGCTCATTGCCAGACACTTGATATGGTTACAACCCTCTGCCAGACACCCCTGAACTATTATAATTTGTAACTATACTTACGTTATATTATAAAAACTAAATTTTATACATATATTATTTGGACAACTATTAAATAATGTTTCCTTAATAGCCAGACAATTTCGAGGGTTATATCGTCCTGCCAGACGTATTAAATGTGTACAATAATTATGAGTGAGAGGAGCATATGCAGCAAAGGGTGTGAATGAAATAGAGCGTGCAGTCTATTGCGCTAGTTCAGTGTGATGCCATTTTGGTTCTACTGACATTTAATTCTAACCAAACTTTTAACAAAAACATCAATAAATTTGACATATACGTTTTTACTGTTTTTATTTTATTTCAAAATATTGTTTACAGGTCATAAAAAAAAGTTTAAAGGTATGTAATTGGTAACTAAACGATTGTATATTTGATACATGCTATCTACTTACTTCAGGAATATATTTTTAAAATTGAAAAAACTGTATAATTTAGGTAAACAAAACGAACAAAACGCACTCAAAAAATCTACTGTCACTTTAATTGTCAGTGGAACCATAATTACATCATGACTGAACTAGAGCATCGCGATCTTTTACTGCGCATCAGCTGCTCATTGTGTATTATGTAGTGCGCGGTTATGCCCATAGTAAACGTACATCAAACGTATATTAAACGTTGTATTATTTTTCTGTGTAATTTCTAACTCACAAAAAAATTATTCTTTCGTATAATAAACAATAAAATTTTGATGACTTTGAAATTTCAGTTGAATTGAATATAATAAACTTTATAAAATTTAAAAATAACATGAATTGAGTTACTAGATTTTTGATATGATTGATATTTTATTATAAAATTTTACGGAATATTATTTTAAAAATTTATTATTCAAACTGTAATAATTTTATTCAATGAAATTTCTCAAAAAATTAGAAAAAATATTACTAAATAATTCGGAATAAACAACAGTAGATGCGCAGTAGAAGATCGCAATAGACTGCACGCTCTATTTCACTCACACCCGTTGCTGCATATGCTCCTCTCACTCATAACTATTGTACACATTTAATACGTCTGGCAGGACGATATAACCCTCGAAATTGTCTGGCTATTAAGGAAACATTATTTAATAGTTGTCCAAATAATATATGTATAAAATTTAGCTATTATAATATAACGTAAGTATAGTTACAAATTATAATAGTTCAGGGGTGTCTGGCAGAGGGTTGTAACCATATCAAGTGTCTGGCAATGAGCAACGCGAGTTTTAATATTATTACGAATAAAATATAAAAAAATTGAGTTTTATAAATTAATAAATTTGAGGTGGAATTTTATGCACCTTTGCTACCTGTTACCTGCCAAAGCCACCACTACTCAGGTTTCATGGGCGGCGATCATTCTTACCTGTATTGGGGACATACACAGAAGAACTCTCAGCTTTTATAAAATTCCGAAGGTCTGGCTCTCACGGGCTCTTGCTCTAATTATTTATATTCCATAAATACATGCGATTGTTCGGTTCCGCCGGTAACAATTTAAAATTACTTATTCTGTGAAACGACACTGGCAGGTAAACATTACTGCAAAATTCTCGAATCAGTCCGACGTGGTTTGACATTTACCCCCTCTCTACCTACCAAAGGCCTTTCCAACTTCTACTTGTGCTATAGCCACTCTGTTTTAGAGATGGTTTTCATAGGTATTTGTCTCGCTTCGTTCCAGCTACAAAATTATCGATTTATACGATAATTTCACAATTGTTTTTCGGACGAATTTCATTTTAAAGTGGGTGAAATGCAGGAAAGGGAATGAACTTTATTGTATTCCGATGTAATTTGAATCCGAATGACCTGGCATCACTGTATGGTACGCACATAATAATATTTGCGGACTTGCTTTATTCTTCTGAATATCTTTATAAGGAACCGTATTTCTGAGTTAACACGTTGACTGCTATGTGTATGTTCCATTAGTGCGTAATTTTTCAATATTTTAATTTGTGTTAAAGACACGCAAGCAAGTTTCAAAGAAAAGTTATATGGATTTGAAAAATACGTATTTTAAAAATATTTTTTAAAAGATCATGTTATTTTATTTCAATTTTAATACTGTATTCAACCCTAGAATGTTTTAAAAAAATATTACAGGTTTGCCAAGAAATTACATTTTTATGAAATTAGAGAATGATGCAGACTCCAAATTAAATTATCATAATTTAGGTAGGTTTACATTGATCTCAAAATTGTTTAATATACAGACTTATAGCTCATTAAGATAACAAATAGTGGTGATAGTGCTGGATTCTTTTAAACCGAGTGTTTTGAAACATGGCTACTTTTAAGTTCAATTTACTCAATTTTTTCAAAGGCAACACCCGGTATATTTTAGCATACAATTCCTTATAAATTTGCCTATCCAACATGTTAGAAAATAACACATATACAGGGTATCCCATCAGTGCGTAATTAATCGATAGCTGTTTTATTATTGGAAATACGAAGCACGTCGTCAAATATTTTAATTGACTTCATTCATTTTCTAGGTTATATATAGAGTATGTCAAAACGCGAGGTTACGATTTTTTTTTTTTCTATAATAAAACTGCTATCGATCAATTATTACGCACTCATGGGACACCCGATATATGTGTTATTGGCTAACATGTTATTATCGTTGGATAGGTAAATTTATAAGAAATTGTATGCATAAAACAATATGAAAAATTTAGTAAATTTAACATGAAATTAGCCATATTTAAGACTTGTTTCAAAACACTCTGTATAAAATAATCCAGTTCTATCACCACTATTCGTTAGCTTAGTATCTTATGTCTGTATTTTGAACAATTTTGAAATCATTCTAAACCTACCTAAATTTTGATAATTTAATTTCTCTAATTTCATAAAAAAAAATAATTGCTTGGCAAACCTGCAATATTTCTTAATAAAATTCTGGGGTTAAATACAGTATGGCCAAAACATTCTAAAACTGAAATAAAATACAGGGTTTTCTATATAAAAAATATACTTATTTATTTGTCAGGCAAAAACGCAACACCCTGTATGTCTAAAAATATTTTTAAAATACCTTGTTTGAAATCCATATAACTTTTATTTGAAACTTTTTCGTGTCTATAGCACAAATTGAATTGAACAATTACGCACTGATGGGTCAACCTGTGTATATGATTCACACCCAACTTTCCCATCGCGCCTTGTGCATACATATTATTCACAAGCAGCACTTGATTTCAGGCCACGTATTTATAAAATAAGCACATGTACCGTGCATTTCTTATGGGGAATCTATTGAATAGGCGTGGAATTAACAATATTAATTTAAGTTTGTCTGATAATATCTTCCTATTTTTTGTTACATAATTATATGTGAGAACATTTTATTTATGTTCATAAAGTATTTTTTCTCATAAATAACTTACCAAACAAATACATAAAGGAAAATATATGTACTGTATTCATCTTGAAGGTTATATTAGGCAAAAATAAAATTAATTTAATTATTTTATAAAAAATTGTTTTTCTACCAACAAAAACAGATTTATCTTCCAACAAAAACAGATTTATCTTCCAACAAAAGTCTTTCTGCATAGATTGGCACATATACAGTGCTTTTCAGATAAAAGTATCCACCTTAAGTAACTTTTGAAGGACTGATTATTACAAAAAACAAAAAAATACGTCAATTAATATTCGAAGGGGGAGATATCGTGCCATATTTAAGTTTGCTGAAAAAGTCACCCTTTCACCCCTACTATCATCCCTTCAATTTTTTTAAATGGCTTCCCCCATTTTTTTATCCATTTTAGGATTGTTCTCGTTTAACTGATTTCAAAAATGTATAAAACATGGGGTTTAAAATAATTAGTTTATGATCTACAGGGTTCCATTATTTGAGTGACAAATTTTTACATCTCACCTTACTGACTGCAGCAAAATTGGATTTAGAATACATTATACCTTAATCGTACCGCTAAAAAATTGTTGAAGTTTTTTTATGATACATGGTAAAGGTATTGGAGATTTGAAAAATGAATTTAAATTACTTTTATAGTGTATTTTGATACATGTGCACATTGATTTGTTGAGGTTATTTATTTGATTTGAAAATGGTTTACAGTTTACAAGAAATAATTGAACTTGTAGGTTTATACTACAAAAATAACAGTTCTGCACGAGCTGCTGCTAGAATTTTCAACGAAACACACCAAGGAGGTCATGCAACTCATAAGTATGTAATTGATCTTATGCATAAATTTACATCAACCGGGTCAGTTGGCAATAAAAAACATAACCGACTGGAACTCGTAAATAACGAAGCAATTGAAGTCGCAGTTTTAGGACAAGTAAGTCTTGAAAATCAACAAGCACAGTCACTGACAACAATAAGCAGAGAAGTAGGTGTTTCATCTTCCACAGTTTATCGAATATTACACAAGCATAAGTACCATCCATACAAAATTAAATTGGTTCAAGAGTTGTATGAAGATGATTTTGATCGTCGTCTTGAATTTTGTGAACTATTGAGTCAGCGCTTGACTGACAATCCACATTTGTTGCACAACCTTTGTTTTTCGGATGAATGCACATTTTCAGTTAATGGTTTAGTTAATAGACATAATTGCAGATATTGGGCTGAGAGTGATCCACATGTTGTGCGTGAATACCACACACAGAATCCTCAAAAGTTAAATGTATGGTGTGGTATCCTAGGTGACCTTTCTTTTTAGACGGAAACTTAAATGGAGAGTCATATCTTGAGTTATTGAGAGAAGTAATTGATCCACGTATTACAACAATAATAGAAAATGATCATAATCTTTCTGAAGATTTGCTTGTCTTTCAACAGGATGGAGCGCCTCCACATTTTGCTTTGCCAGTACGACAATTTTTAAATGAAACTTTCCCCAATCGTTCGATAGGTAGAAGAGGCTCGATGATGGAGTGGCCACCTAGATCACCGGATTTATCACCTCTAGACTTCTTTTTATGGGGTTATTTAAAAACAAAAATTTATGCTACCCAACCAGATTCTTTAGAAGATTTACGACAAAGAATAGAGTATGAATGCCTACATTTAAATGCACACGTGTTCGGTAATGTCAGGGAGGCTTTTCAATCTAGGTTATACCATTGTATGGACATTTTGAACAATTTTTATAATAAATTTTGAAAATGAAATATTCGTTTTGTCATTGGAAACGCTTGTGACAAAATCATTAAAATAAAAGTTTTGCACAATTCAATTTTATTTTAATTTAAAATTCTGTAGATCGTAAACTAATTACTTTAATCCCCATGTTTTATACATTTTTGAAATCAATTAAACGAGAGCAATCCAAAAATGGATAAAAAAATGGGGCAAGCCATTTAAAAAAATTGAAGGGATGATAGTAGGGGTGAAAGGGTGACTTTTTTAGCAAACTTAAATATGGCACGATATCTCCCCCTTCGAATATTAATTGACGTATTTTTTTGTTTTTTGTAATAATCAATCCTTCAAAAGTTACTTAAGGTGGATACTTTTATCTGAAAAGCACTGTATAATGTGCACAAACAAAAGATTAAGTTATTGACGTCCTTTATTACCTGTTTTTAAGGCGTGAATAAAATATATGCACGCGGCTTATGTTTGTAATAATTTAATCCCGCGCCGTGTGTATATATTTTATTCACGCTTCTATTGGATCTTGTAGTTTAAATAAGTATTTACTTTACTCTTAAGACGTAAAAACAAACTTAAATTTTTAGAAAAACTACATTTTTCTTTTTTTTATTTGGGCCGATTGGTCTGAAAGACTTGGTCTCCGCGTAATACGCTTTCCCAGGTTTGAGAATGAAGGCAACTCTTGCAGACCTCCAGCTTTGTGGAACATATCCGAGGGCTATGTTATCTCAGAATAATTTGCACAGTGGTCCTTCCTATCCTTCCCGGCCCTTTTGTAGAAGTGCAGGTCCAGCTGTCTTGTATGGTTGAAAGGGATACATACAATTTATTGTATAAAAATTAGTTGCGAATATGTACTACATGATCGTTTTGAATGTTTTGTTTTTTAATTGCAGGTCGCTGGTTCAATTATTGGTAAGGGAGGAGCAAACATCACTAAGTTGAGGAGTCAGGTCAGTATTTTTATAGTCAATTATTGCTTTTTTAAATAAAATATCCAGATATACTACTTTTAAAAAATGGTTCAGTGTATAAACATATCCAAATTATATTTTTTTTTTGTGAAATTATTTAATTAATTAATTTTTATTTTATTTTTTTTTATTTAAATATGTTTTGTTTTTATGTATTCTGATTAAATGTAATTTTTTTTATATTGATTTCCTAAAAATTTATTACATAGTAATTTTTCATCAAATATTCATTTTAATTAACTATCAGACTTTTATTATTTTTTAGGTAGTTACCATGAAACAGTCTTTTGTAAACAAGTTACATTCTCATTGAAAATTTCACGTAAAGTTATCCGCTGAACCAAGTTGGCTTAATTTGAACTTATAAAAACATTGACAGCACAGCTAACCCATTTTTTGTTTTGTTTTCAATTTAATGCTCTGATATCTCTAATTAATATTATTTATTCTTCGAATAAATGAGCTTTAAAACTTCACAGAATTGCAGCTGTAGTAAATAACTACAACTCGGAAGATGAATCCAATTTATCGTTATCTAAACTTTTACAACAATTAAACCAGATATTCATTAAACATTTAACCTCTTTCTCATTTTTAAATGTTATGCTTCGCAATTTAAAATCTTAAATCGGTCCAAAAAATTGACAAAAACATTTTTTAACTTTTGAATTCAAATATAAAATGGGGTATGAAAATACGTGAACATTAAAACATGTGCCATGCCACTAGTTTTTCATGTATGTCTTTAGTTTCGAATAAAACAATATAGTCACTTTATTTTTTCTATTCTGTTTTTACGCCGCAACAGAAATTTAACTATTCTATAGTTAATATGCAGGGTGTTTTTTAAGTTGAGTTTTTATTTTAACAGATTAGTCAGACACATTGAAACAGATTTTATATATAAAAAAAAATCCTAAACTAAAAAAGGTTATCTTGGAGAAAGGAGCTGCAGTAGATTTTCCACAACACTTTAATTATCATAAACGTGTGCCATTTTTTACTTAAATAGCGAACAATTAATTTAATAAAAACTGAATATAACAACACAAGAACCCTACGAATAATTGACAACGGAATGGCTAATCAAAATAGTTTTACACAAATACATTTTCTTTGTTGCATTTTACAGGATTGCACTGAACAACTGAACAATTTTCTATTTCCGAGTATCTGAAAAACATTGTTTTAACAAGTCCTATACACTATTAAAAGAGAACTCAACTCAGACAACACCTTGTATAATTAATTGTACATGTCATATATTTCAAAAATAAGTTTGTCCCGGAAGCTTTTCTGCTTATTAGTAAAGTTTAACAAAAGTGCCAAAAAAGTTGCTGCTTAATTAACTACATAAAATGAATATTGTGAAAGAGGTACATCCATTTATTTCGCTATTAACGAATTTTCAACTTATATCCTAATATTACAAAATACATTAACTGCTAATAAAAAAGGGGTTAGTGACAAATTTCATCTGTACTGTTAATTGTTAGATTAAGATTTCATTTTTAATTTGAATTTTTTTTGCAGAGTATACGTTTGAATACAATAAATAATAATATTCAAATTCGTTTTTTTTTTATCTAATATTTCAAGCAATTATTTTTATTATTACTCATTTACTTTTAAACAAAAATAAAGGAATTTGAATATAATTTATTTTACTCATACTTATATTTTCATTTATTAATTTTAATTACTAATAAGTTAAAGACCCTTTCTCTTAGCAGGCCCTTGCATTTAAGAAAACCCAAGGAGTACTGTGTCCCAGTACTCGCCCTGTATTTATTCCAGCTCTAGAGTGCTCATGGGAAAGACCGTCATACGACGTTTGACATTTCATACGTAGACCGTTTAACTAAAAACCCTGCAGACCCCGAAGATTAATGCTAAGACATAATTCCCCTAAAAGAAGAGGCCACTAAACAAATGAAAGAAGAAGGTTTGCGTGTGATTGTCGAATATAAGGACCAGTCAGATTTATATCGGTTAACTTCGAATATTATTTTTTTCTTTTTATTATTTTATAACTTTTTATACATAAATTAGGAATACCTTCAGTAACTTTTAATTAATCAATTAATAGTAACATTAGTTAAAAGATTATGGAAAGCAATTTTAATTACTTTTATATTTCTAATGTATTGTTGATAAATATTTTAAACAAATTTAAAATTGAGGACAAGTTTTATTATTTAATATTATAAATTCTGGCTTGGTCTTTAGGGCGGTAATTCCCATTTGAAGCACTCCATTAATAAAAAGTTAACTAATGTCTTCTGTCCCCGGCCGTGATGTCCACCCTGTGTCCAACTCCGACTGATTCTGCCATTTTGTTGCGAATTGCCATTGCCGTGAACTACAAAATTGCCAATTGCCGTGACTACAACCACCAACAACAGTACAAAGCATCCATAACTGTCCCTGATTGCCCGGGCCCCGAACGGTAAAGACTTTAATAAAAATCTCTTTTTAGTTGTGCTCACCCCGGCTCTGGTTGCACTGCATTAACGGCGCTGCTAGATTTTTTTTTATTTAAGTTTTGTTTTTATAACTTTATGTATACACCTTTTTAACCTGGGTTTATGTTCTGTCATTTGTTAATAAGTATAACTCGTTTTTAGTTTTGAGTGAGTAGCTGTAATATAAATATTATATTTTAAATTGAGACTTATATGTTGGTTATAATTAATTATAATAATTAAGAAGTTTAACTTTAAACTCAATCTCAGCTAGGAAAAAACGTAAATATTTAAAAATTGCTATAGTTTAAACAGAAAGTAGGTAATAACTTTATTTTTATATCACCATTAGAATAGTAGTTTGTGCAACAAGAGTGGATTTGTACAGTATATTTTTTCTAGTACTCTCTCAAGAAAACCTTCAAAATTTATTAACAAACTTAGAAGTTTTTAATATAAAATAAATTAAACACAAAGATTTGAATTTATGAATTTGCTAATTTATAAAATAAAACAAAATCACTCAAAGTTTTGCACATCTCATATCACTTGAATTGGTTTTAGATCATTTTATTAAAATTAACGGTTTCTTCGTTAAATACTACTAATTTTAAATTGTATTTTACCTTAAAAACTAAAAATTATACCAACGAATAGTTTGACAGAAGTGTTACTAATTTAAAAAGTTTAAAAAAATAATCATCGTTTGCAGTTGGATGCAGAGAAGGGGAGGTAAACAACATGTTTTATGTCCCGGTGGTAGGAGCTGTCGTATAACCTGTAAAATTCAAAATAATGTTCTTTTTCAAGCATTATTGTTATAGACGTCTAGAAGCAAATTATTTCATTGTCAGCAAAAAACGAACATTATTTTGAATTTGACAGGTTGCACAACAGATCCATCCCACTACAAGGACGCACTCCCCTCTATCCAACTACAAATAGCAAGTAAAAATCACGACGTGTCACTTTTTGCAGTCAGATAAGGGACTATTGATGTATTTCATACATTCGTACAGTTTCTATGACGAATATGAAATTACAGTAGAACCCCAATTATCCGTGCGCGCTTTATCCGTGCGGTATTTTAAATTGTACATCCGTGTGTGGATTATCCGGGGCTGGCGGCCAGAGGTACGCTGGTTACTTACAAATGGCTACTAAACATTTGATTGACTTACACTTAATTTTGATACTAAAAAATGTACAAACAATGTACAAAATAAGTTATTATTCATATTCCTTTTTTTATTTTTCCTTTTCCCAAAAATTCAATTTTAATAAAATTTGGTGAAATTATACTTTTTTGGGTCTTAAATAAGCAAAAAAAAAAAAATAATAAAAAATTTATGGGGCTTATTGTTGCTATTGTCATTTTTTGTTTTTATTCATTTTTAAGCATGTTTTTTAATGGTGACTATAATGTTTTTTATTTTACCAAAAACTACATGTCAAAACAAAAAAAATGAGTACCTGATAATTTTGCACTGTAGAATTTCTTTTTAAAAAAGGTGTTTTTTGACCGATAAAAATTAATATCTAAATTTTTTTATTTAAATTTTGTTCTGCCTATTTAAGACACACAAAGATATATTTACGGTATAATTTCATCAAAATTGAATTAATTTTGGTAAAAGGAAAAAAAATTGACCGAACTTTTGCATTTTTATCGAAAATTTTGAGGTTATGTTAAAAAGTGGCCTCTTTAATGTAGATTTTTGCTTGATCTACAACTTTTGCATTATACATTTTTGTTTCTGACGTCAACTTTCGCCGGAAATCGCTAATAAAGGGTGTATCTTATAGTGGTACCCGATGTTTTTTTTTTTTTCAAATAACTTGACAACCAGGTGACATATCGCTATGTTTGTTAATGTTTTAGAAACGTCAGTCCAGTACAATTTTAACAATGAACCACCTTACACTACAACGTGCTGAAATTGTAAAAAATTATTTTCAAAAAAAACTCCTATTGCGTGCAATGTTCCCGAATCGATTGATGTCGAAATACGACGATTTCGACTGGCCGGCTCATTCACCAGATTTGACCGCACCTGATTTTTCCTGTGGGGATATCTGAAGGGAAAGGTTTATGCCGATAAACCAGCCACTCTCCAGCAACTTTAGGCCAACATACGCCGAGAAATCGCTGCCATTCAACCCGAAAAACTCCAAAAAGTGATGGAAAATTCCGAAAAACGGGCCGATTTGTGTGTTGCGTCCGGAGGTGGCCACTTGGCCGATGTCATCTTCAAAAAGGGACCAAATAAATTGTAATGGATCCAATTTCAATAAAAAAAACATTTATTACAAAAAATTCACTGTTTGTCAAATTATTTAAAAAAAAAAAACTTCGGATACCACTATAAGATACACCCTTTATTACAGTACGTCATCATTTGGCAAAGTAATTAATTGGATACCGCCACCTATTGGGGCTTTATTGAAGTGTTAATATTATAGGAAAATAGGAAATATTTCTTAAAATATTTTACTTATTTTTTATTTATTGAGAGTTATAATTATGTATTAGAAATTCGAATTAATGGTTATTATTTTCACTCTTTTTCAACCCCCTAAAACTTTACTTCAAAATGTTGTATTTTTATTAATAAAAATAGATGAAACGTATTTCGAAATATTTTAATATCTTGATTTTATTTTTTATAAAAATATAGGATTTCCTGGTTTAAAAAAAGTTCTAGCTTGCGATCCTGAATACTATAAGGAATATAAACAACCTTAGTATTAATTTATTTAGGCATAATATATATATAAATATATCTGCAAACTTGAATATAGCTACAACAAATGATGGAACATATTTTTTTTACACCAAACTTAAAAGCACAGAGTGCAGCTATCATATCACTTTTGCGCCTCTTACCACAATCTCATCAAAATCTCATTTTTCAAATTATTCAAATATCCCATAATTAAGATAGTGGTGCAACCAGTATATTGCCGGATTGTCCGCTAGGTGGCATTCTAGGTTCCAATGACCACGCCTCATCTCTTACAGGGTAATTCTGAATTAGTTTCAATTGGGCGTTTTTAAGAACTAGTAAGAATGATCATTTTAATGCTTAGGTGAATAATGTACTTTTTCATAATCATCAGCGTATGCCATAATAAAATGTTCTATATATTACTAATTTATTAGGTAGGCCTGGTGAAGGAAAACGCTTACCGGAAATGATCTATAAGCTAAAACCATTGAATAAAATCTTGGTTATCAGTATATCACTTGTGTCCTTACTATTAGGCTAATATATAATGAATTTAACGAATAATGAAATGGTAGTAAATGAGCTGCTCTGGAAGATGAAGATAAGAAGAAGACAGCCTAGGCTAGAGCGCTTGACTAATATAATCTTTACCGGAGACACCGTATTATGGCCTCCTATAATATGTCAGTTCCCAAGATTAATCTTGTTATGATTTTAACATTTAAACTAAGTGGAGGAACTGAGGCGCAAAACAGTTTCAGTATTCCATGTAATCTATAATCATTAAACATTGATCTTAACTAGATGGTTACTTTTATTTACCTACCAATTACTAATTTTTTTATATTAAATTTCCTTAACAATTGTGCGATAAAATCAGTGCACTAAAGGTGCTTCTTTTATAGTTCTGACTAATTCTTGAGAAACGTCAAATTGAGGCTGAAGTATTTACCTGTATACATTTTTTTAAAAGCTGTCATTCAATTTGATCACCATTTGACCATTTTATTATTTTTAATTTTTTTTATGTATAATTTTTTCAATTGTTCAAATTGAGTGACAAAAATCTTTTGATAGGAAACAATAATAGCTTCTATCTTTATTAAACTCTTGTGCTAATATTTCCTTACAGGTTACTAAAGATATAAAGTACTAACAGTTCTTCACCTTGCTTTTGATTACTGGAACAAAATAAAAGTACCTATTGCTTGAAAGAATATGTTTACAAGATCCCTTTACTCGTATTTTTGTCTTTTTTGACGAAATCAGAACTACTATAATTATATGTATATCTTGATTTATCTGACATTAAAGTTCTCTATTATATTTTTAAAATCTTCGTAAAGAGCTACTTTCATAAACCTTGACCTAAATTTAAACTGAGTGAGTAAAAAAATATAAATAATTGTATGTTCCATTTAAAAAAAATACAAACTTTAATCTTGCCCCGTTTGTTTATTTTTGATACATGCTCTATTTAGTCACGAAAGTTTATTGCATTATCTATAGTAGAAAAGAGTCCAAAAAATAGTTATTTTTGCACCTAAATCCATACTTTACACTTAGTTACCTTTTTCATAAATCACAAAAAAAATGAACCATGATTCCACTTTCTTCTCTTCAAAAATACGTATCTAGCACTTATTTTTCTTTAACTCTTAAAGTAGTTTTTAATTTTTTAGCCATCGGCTGTAAATCCCCGATTGTTTGGAACATTTCGTTTTCTTGTATTAGGTACCTGCAAAAAAAAACAAAATCATAATAAACGTTTCCAAAAATGTCCAGGTAATACATTGCGTACTACTTCAGAAGTTCTTACACCCACCCTAGTAGAATCTAAGATTTACACATTTTCCTGTTAAATCGAAAAATATCTCCAAATAGTTTTTTTTTTTTTTTTTGGTAATTTTTCCTCTTTCTACAGAACGTGGACTAAGACTTCTGTTGAAAACGTGCATTAAATACAACTTGAAGCAAAAAATGTTATGGCTTGAAATATGAAATTTTAGAAATCATGCAGTTTGAAGCAAACTATAAAACTTTAAAATAAATTAAAGCTGTAATTATTAAAATTAAATAAAATGATGACAAAAAAGCCTAAAAACTAGATACTGCAATTATTATTCAGTCATTGACTAGTCATGCTCACGGACAAGAGTTTTTGTGTACCATATATTTTTGAGACAAGTTGTATTTTAAGTCACAATTTAGCGCATAGATGGGATCAGTAAGTTATCAAAAAAATTCGTTAGTTCTAAGAGATCTTTAGAACTGATAGTGCATGTCTGCCAAAGGATAATAATTATACTACACTAATTATTACATTAAGCAGTCATTGCTATCTTAAATGTTTTCCATGAAACCTTTGTTTACATGATCTGACATGATATAGCGCATTTTTATTTTTAACAACTCTCCAAACGATCGACTACAAAATTAATTCCTTCTCCACACGTTTGCCAAAATGTGTAAAGAAGTTTCACTAAAAGCACAGAAAATAGTTTGCAGACATACGAATTAAATTACAATTTCTCCTAAAATAAATGAGTGTCCAAAACATTAGTTTTATTAGTATTGATCCCATCTATTCGGTCCGGAATAAACAATATCACTTCGCCACCAACTGATCCGTCTCCAACGTGGATTCGATGTTTTCCCAACTTCCTTTCGACCAAGATTAAACTAAATTCTGTTTACAGGCTCTTAACACTGTCATCGGACATGGACTCAGTCTGCAATATCGTCAACGATGTGGTTCCCAACTTAGAAGAGGTGAGTGTGAGTAACAAATATTTTATAGCTAAAACTTTTATTATCCAGTGAACAGTAAACATCTTAACGGTGTGTTTAGGGCTGCAAAAAATCAATAAAGTGAGTAAACAAATATTCAACTCTTATAAACTCTTGAATTGGGTGAGAGAGAGAGAGAGAGAGAGAGAGAGAGATAGAGAGAGAGAGAGAGATAGAGAGAGATATCACACAACTAAGTCAACTATATGAAAATGTAAAAAATCATTATTATGTCTTAATACAATTAATTATCTTTGTCTACCTTACTGAGTTATACAGATATAGACGAACTGTGCTATTGTATCGGCGGCAATTGAATTCATGTCGGTTACAACAGGTAGACATTAATGCTCTAAAATAATTCGAGATAATTAATATTTTAATTAGCGCATTTCTATTTTGTTTGCAAATGAAGATTTAAAATTTTATAGCAAAAAATGTGCATGGCATATCTACTTCTATGTAGACAGGTACAGTTGATTTAATTAGCTAAGGTGCTGTTCGGACATTTAACTCAATCTGGCAACCGCGCTTGCGGAGTGTTGTGATCGGGAATGCCACGTGACGAATATGGGGAATGTGTGGGAGTGCGCTTAAAAAATGAAGACGAGTGTTTAAAAAAGAGAAGAATTCATATAAGACTTTTGTAGAGTTTGCATTGTTTGTACAAGTTACCTTTATAACAAAATCTTTTAAAAATCTATTTTATTCTACATAATACAGTCCAACAGGTGCAAACCCCTCTCTACTTCCTAAGTGATGTTCTTAATTTTCGCTTGGTAAATAAATAAGGGCGTCATCAAATTATTCGTTTTGTTATTTTAAAATTAAATGTTGGCTATTCTGTTGAAATAAAGGTTATTAGCAATACAAGTTCACCCTTAAAATTGGTTTCGAGTATTCGCTATTAATGTGTCATATCACAAGAAATGACAAAAAAACCAAATAGTATAATCATTATACTATATATTGGCAATGGTATGTCTAACTATTAAAACGATAACAAATTCTAGTGAGCATGCTACACCCTAACAAGATTGTCAAATCCGTTGATATTCCATCCAAAAATACATGTGGTCCGATAAACGACATCTCCCTATCATATCCCGTGCTCATTGATGTAACGAATGCGTGCTTTGTGTGCCAATCCAAATTATATTTGTAGTCGAATTTGCTTGACAACTTTTCCAAGTGAACTGTTGAAAAGCCTCGTGAAAAGCTGATACGATGTTCAAGAAAAGTAACCAAAATTAATTTAAAAGTACAAATTCTTGTTCACTGCTCCCCTTTTATTCAAGAGTGGTGATTGTTTGTGTTTTACTATAACCAGTCGTTCAATGATCGTTCGTTATGCTTCCCAAGCCCTCAAATTTTACCTACAGTTTTCTTTATCATGTTCATAAGTCGGTCAGTACGTTACTGAACTTCATATTTTCCAGGCAGAAGGCTTTGAATAGGATGTGGAAGCACAAGAGACAAATCTTAATTTCCGGTTTAACGGCATTCTGACAAGGCCGGAAGTGAGCAACCGTATTCAAGAATTTATTGCAGAATCGATATTTAATCAATCCGAGTGTCTTGTCGACAAAGTGGATGAATCAGGAACGGATTGCGCATAATTTGGAGCGCTTCCAAATACGAACATGCCATAATCATCAAAATTATTGTTCGCATATATTAGCATTAATAAATTTTTATGGACCATTTTTCAAGAAGGTTAAATAAACTTCCTAACCAAAAACGGCACATTGATATGGTAAATGAGTAATCCAATACCATCTCTCACAATGTATTGTAAATGTAAGAAGGTTCTGCGATATTCGGCAGAATAGAGGATTACAATTTTATACAACGAATAAGTTGTTGGTGACCTTTTGAGACAGTGTCCGATAACGTAATAACTTTGAATATAAAGAGGAGTGTTTAGAAAACACTATGTATACATATCTATTTCTAGAATTGTTTTTTTATTTTTTTATGTTTAAAAATATATTTCTTTTATTTTATACTGTTATTTTTATTAACGTCTTTGACCACCCTGTATCAATTTTAATTTTTAATTATGATCTTTCATTCTTTTTATTATAAACGATACAAAAATGAACTACGATAATTTTGACCACAGTTTATGATATTTAGATCCGAGTGACTTTGCAACGCTCCAATGGTGCATGTTCCTATTATACTTTGATGAATTTATTGTAAGGTATATTCCCCGTTTTGAAATGGATGTACCTGTATATTCCATATTTTATCTTTTACATTTCTCAATGCATTTTTACTTTTCCTTTTACAATTATTTAGTTTTTGAAGAAATATCTCGACAACTGTAGTTTATTTGAAAATGTTTTTATGGCAAAGGTCTATATACAAGATTGTTCAAAGCAGAAAATAAGTAAATATTTCTGTATGAGCGCAGATTTTCTTTCGTTATTCTCCCAATCGAAGTCTAATTCATGTAAAGTTTTCTACAATTTGTCTCTTTTAACGTTTGTCAATGTTTCGTCCCCATTAATGTCTACTAAAAGTTTATCAAAAGTAGTTATATTTTTTTGTAAATAAAACGAATGCACTTCGAATCATTTGTTTCATGGTTTTTTCTCTCAGTTAACGTTTTAGGTGCTACTGTAATATTTCCATCCTTTCGTTGCTTCAAAAGTCAACTCCGGTCATATTTGAACACTTAGAAACTATACTCCGAACCGTACTATTGAAATGTTCTTGTACAAGAGCGTCATGTACATTTAACAATAAAGTTTTAATGTGCACGGTTAAATTGTACTTTTAATTTCACAGGATTATAATTAGACGTTTGTGCCATTTTTATTGTACAAATTAATTCACTTAAAGTATCGCTTTTTATCGCCTATTATTACAGAACTTAAATTGATCTTGAATTGTAAATATTTTCTACCTGTAGAGATTACATACTTGTCTTATTTTTGTTGATTAAAATAACTAGAAAATGTAAGACAAAAATTGGAATAAATTGTTATTTTTAAAAATTTTACGAAGAAAACCAAAGATTTTATTTTGGAACAAATAATGCTAAATATTTTATTTTAGAAATTCTCCGTCACTGATTTATGATGTTATATTGGGGTTTATCTCCTGGGTCATAAAAATTTTGCTATCAATCATTTTCAAATAAACCATAACAAAGGTTTCACACAGTACGACATAAAACGGTTACTGCGTTTGGTCAATTAAGAACAAAAGTTCGAAATATTTAGAGAGAATATGCGAAAACTGCTGATTCATTGTTACTCAATAGTGTTGGACTAATTGATGTTAGTCAAGAGAAATGTTCAATTATGTTCACGAAAAAAATATTTAACGAGAATATCGCAAATTCTTATTCAAGTATTATGAGTAGTATTGTTAAATTTTCGGAAATATATTTTAGTAAATATTCCTGAAACATTGAATTATATGGAAATACTGGAAATATATAATAGACTAAAAAACAATAAGAAAAAACGGAATATTTATTTATAAAAATACTAACAAAGCATAGAATGCTTATACATAAACACAAATAGTTATTCTTCAAAAAAATTAAAATAAGGTAAAATTTGTACAAAACAATTTATTTTTGACAAACAAGTTGAACGCGTTGAGCGCATATCATTGCTGTCATCACAATCAGTAACATCTTCTGCTTCTTGCCAGTCTACTTCCTCAAAATCTTCAATAGTATCGGAAATAAAAATTGACCTATGGTTCTTTTCTATTTTCTTCAGCAAGTTTTCATTGTTGGATACATAGAGTAAGTCTGTTTCTCTTTTTTGAATAAATATAAACGCTAAAACTGCGTTTCCTGGCCGCCGAAGATACTTTTCCATATAATTTTCCATTTCTACAATGGTAATTTGCTGAAAGAATTTGTGTTTCATCAAGCATAGAACCTTGGTGATTTTGGATTTAGTATTTCTGCAGTAAAATGTATGGGCCAAATAACAAATTTTTCTCCTTTGTCAACAAACTCAATTCAGATTTTTTTTCTTTGTCGTTAAGTGGGGACAATGCAAGTTTGTTTTGAATTGTCCTTTTAATATTCCGAAATGCTTTCACAGCAAAGTGAATATTGTCATAATCTCCTTCTACAATTGTCACCCATTTGCAAATAGGTATCTGAATCTGTAACGTGTGGAGGGTGGGTTATCCCCACGACACTTAGGCCTCATTAGGCCCATTGTGCAATCTCCTAAGATGATAGGCACCTCCTAACTCGTGAGCCAGCCTACAGATTTAATGTAGTTGACAACGTCGCCAAGAGGTGCTTCTCTTATATCGGCCAGTGTTAGCCGATACTCGCCGAACACAAATCTTCTAATAAACGAGAGCGACGAGCAAGGATATGCTCGATGGTCTCATCTTCTTGTTCGCACCCTCTGCAGAGTGCGGATTCTAAGAGCACCATGATAAGGAGATGCTTCCGTACTTGGCAGTGACCAGTCAGAATGCCTGTAACCTGGCGTAGATTCTGTCTAGTCATAGTCAAGTATTTGTTTGCTGCAGAGTTGTCAGGATAACTTAAGAGCTCCCTGGCAACTCTGCAGTTTCTTGTTTCATCCCATCTTTCCTTGGTTGGCTGCTTTCTTAGCTAGTGAATCGGCAAGACAGTTACCTTTCGATGTGGCGTGACCTTTGATCCATTTTAAGGTGACCACATTGTTGATGGATACTTCGGCCAAAGCTTCGTGACATTCTAGTACTAACCCTGAATAAATTCGTGGTCTGTTCAGGGCGAGTAGTGCTTGTCTGCTATCTGTATAGATGAGCATGTTCCTTCCAGTGATATTGTTTCTGGTTATTTCTTTTGTTGCTGTGAGAATCCTCGTTAGCTCTGTTTGCAAATAGGTTCAAAAATATTAATTAGTTTGGAAATTTGATCCCAAAATACTTCGTCATCTAATACCACTGCTTAACATATTTATCAATCATTTGTGTTGCTGCTTGGCTTAGTACAACTTGTAAACTGATCTTAATGCTATATACCTACACTTTTTAAACTGGTCAAAATTGAAGACCATCTAGTGTTTACAGGCAAGTGTATGGCATTTGGTTTCACATTTTTGTTTCCTGTTTGTTTTGTTCGTTAAAGTTCATTGTTTTTTTCTTGATCTCCTTTGTAATATCTATAAATTTATAGATTAGAATCGATGTAGTATGATTTTAAGCAGCTTATTACATAAGAAATACGATATTTATGTCTACAGGCTCGGGAGTTCCAAGGCGCTAGCCGTAGAAATCCGATGTTGGTGAATCGTCGAGCTCGATATATTTACTATATGTTTATGACAATTATTGTTCTATAGTAAGTTTAATACTTATAGGGTTACAAAATATGAAAGATATATTAATAAACATCGGATTTGAATCGTTTGTGACAAGATTTAAACATGTTTTTAAATATTTCCAATATTTGCGAGACACGTTTTCATGGAAATATTTCCAATTGCAACACTAATAAAAAATTAACCGGATGAGTCTAAATCTCATTCATGACTAGCGAGAAGTGCACATCCACCACTTACGTACATGTTGAAGCCGGTTTTCATCCGAATCTGTTAAATACATTTGAAAACATTTTGGTTTTTTTTTTTATACAAACTAAAATTTTTAGAATCAACCGGTATATATTTTTCTCCTCTCCTTAGATCGATTCGACTTGGTGGTGGAGAAAGAATTCTTTAACAATCTTAAATAAGATTAACGAAGTACCAATTTCGCGATTTATTTGAATTAATTTCCTCGAAAAACTTGGGAGAGTGGTCTTCAAGGAAGGAATTTCAAAATCGCCAATTTAAAACTGTACGCTTTGTTCCTTTTTATATTATTCACGGGATGGGAGTTCAAAAATATTTTCTTTTATCACCTACCTATCGTTTTTTGATATCAAATTTTGCTCAAATCATGAAACTAACAAAATTAAATAAAAAAAAACACCTGTTTTATAAAGCTACATAGCCAGTTTTAATTAAAACTTAAAATAGTTTATCCAGCTGTTCCGCATGAAATTAATTTAATTTTCAAAAACTTTTCATTTAGTTTTACTTTCGTTATGTAAAAAGAAAATGTCTAGTTAAAAGTACTTTATTTTGTTTTCTATACACGTTGAAATGTTTTCAGAATGGTGCTAGCATAAACGGAAATGAATTGGACCTTAGGATGATGATCCACCAAAGCCAAGCCGGTTGTGTCATTGGAAAGGGAGGACAAAAAATCAAAGAAATTCGAGAGGTAAGACCTATTTTTTTTTTTTGTATAATGGAATGACTAATTTTCGAATTGAACGATTCAAAATATAAATACAGATGTTTCAAATTAGTGTAATAAGTGTAAATGTATAATCCTAGAGTTTAAGCTATGCAGTGAAAATACATTTAAAAATACATATAAAAAGAAAATAGTTATAATAATAACGTAAAAAATAACTACATAAAATTATTATAAAAATACTGTAAACCGAATTATAACAAAATTTAAAAAAAAAAATATATTACATTGTAACATTTCAATTTATTGCAAATATATAAAAAAAAATATCTTATTTTTACAGCACTATAATTAGAACTTCACAGATTGTGGTTTTTTTAGTTCTGTAGAGCATTTTAACACATTTTTAAAAAATTTCAAAAAAACATGAGGTTCTAAATTCGTCGGAATATTTTTTATGTATGTTCAGTAATTTACCAATTTTTTTTATTAGAAAGGGGGTATCTCACAGGTGATACCATATAAATTGGTCAAGATCTGATGATGGGATCATTAAAATCTTTATTTTTGAAGTCTGATTTTAGAAACTACTCCTATAACCTGTAAATAATGTAATTGATATTTAAGGAGGTCCTTTCGCCACACCTCTCGCCTCAAATGTTAAAAAAAAAGTTATTAGATTATGACTAAAATTAATTTTTTTCTAATAGTTGAAGTCCTTATTTATCTAATACTGAACTTTTAACTATACCTTACCTTGCAAATTTTTGAGATTTTTTTTTTTTAAATGTGAGTATTTGTACAGTGCCTCACGAGAAAGTAAGTCCTCAACAACAATTCTCGAATTATACTAGTATTTATTGATTAGATGGAGTAGAAAAAAAACTAAAAATAAGGTTTTTGAAATATTTAGATTTTGTTTTATACAATAAAATATATATAGTAAACCGTGGAACTTATTGAGAAATTAATATTAAAAAATCACAAAAAATTTTCAAGTAACCTAGTTTTCTCAAAAATTTGCACGGTAAGGTATAGTTAAAAGTTCACTATTAGATAAATAAGGACTTCAACTATTAGAAAAAAAAAATAATTTTAGTCATAATCTAATATTTTTTATTTAACATTGGTGGCGAAAGGACCTCCTTAAATCAAACGACAAGTGAAGATTCCAAAAATAAATAAAAGGTTGACCAACAATCGGTAGATTTTGAAGAGGCCAGCGAAGCATCGGAAGACAAGGAGAAAATATAATAAAATTATTACACAAGATTGTAAGTTGTGGTTTCTCTTATAAAAAAATATGAATATCCATGTTCTATTATTAAAGTTGAGGGAGTGCTCTTTCAGAGTTAGATATATTTCCATTCTAATTTTAATTATGACACAATAATTTTTTTCAATATTTAATAGGTATTACATTTAGGGATGTTGCGATACTACTGATATGATACTGGTATCGATACTTTTCTTTCGATACCGGGCAATTTAGTACCCGATACTTTGCTTTCGATACTTTACTCATATGGGTACTACTTTTGTTTCGATACTAATACTTTCGTTTTAATATTTTACTAGTTTTGACTTTACAATACGAACAAAAAGTATATTGTAGGATCACTTTATGGTATATGTCGGCGTACCCTATGACCTTTGTTTTTTGTTCTGTACTCTTCCCGATATCGGTATCAATACTTTCGTTCCGATACCGGTATCGATACTTTGGTTCCGATACTCCTTTCGATACCAGTATCGATACTTCACTGGTATCGCAACATCCCATTATACAGTGTCTCAATTTATATAAAACGGAGACAGGTTAAAGATCTCATAATTTTAAGCAAAAGATTCATATTAACAATATCAGTAGCCAAGTTACTGATGATTCAAAACTGATAGGCATGATACATTTTCAACTGCAAGCCACTTGTGAAATTGGATATTTTCTTGGTGTTTTAATTAGTTGTCTAACTTTTACTTCTCTTAACTATTGATCAAATTTTAATTAATGTTTGCCAGTTAATATGAACTTTTTTGCTTACAATTATGAAATCTATAAACTCTTTCAGTTGGATCCGTATAATTTGGGAAATCTGTATAAAACATCAGAACTACAATAGTTTTTCAACAAAAAAAAAATAAGATTGGTTGTCCGTTGTGGTGATAATATTATGAGCCGGGCTAGTTTCGTAGTGCGATAGAGATAGATATGTTTACAATCATAGGTGCAACTAAGGTGGAATATACAAAGCAATAACACCGTTAAGCAGAGTGTAGATCACTCGCAACAGCCGTTTTAATTAATTTGCTTTATATTAATTAACATAAGTTGATTATTGTAAGACATCAAAATATGGTTGATGTTTTGTTATGATCTAAACACATTTTAGAAACTTTTATAAAGGGTTACTTTTTTTATTTTAAAATCTTTTCTTAAGATAAAACCGAGGAAATTGCATTTTTAGTTTTTTTCGGCCGTAAGCCCATTAGTTTTTTAAATGTTAAAATAATACATTTACCTAACTTGTATAGTGACTTTTGGATTTTACGGTCATATTGTAGTACACCTTACGCTCTATGCTTGGTACCAATATCTCGTTTTTTTAAAATAGTACCCTTCTGCACGTTCTAATTTTGGTTTACCTGCTGTTTTAGAATCTCCAAAATATTAGTTTTCAATTCACTAACAATTCAGCTTGTGACACTTAGTCCCTACAGAGTTCATTTCTAGAGCAGTTTTGGTAATTAGTAATATTTTTAACAAAATAATAGATGAATTTAATAATTGCATTTTTATTTAAATTTTAAATTTTCCAATTGGAAATTATTTTTATTTGGTGATCATTTCTTGAGAATGTTTACTTGCTGACGAGTCCTTAGTAAGCAGAATCAAAAGCTAGAGTGTCGAAAATAGATCTCTGCTGTTTTTTCTTTGTATATAATTCAATATCTTTTGTGGTTTTAGCCAAAGCAGTAATAGTTTTCCGGAGGGAAACGGTGGCTCATATTGTTTTATGACATAGATTTTCTTGTTTTTCTTTATTTTACTTCTTGGTCACATTTGAGTTGAGAATTATTATCCTCCTTCCTATTAAGTTTTATTGCAATGTGGTTTATGGGCTGCTGTGTTTTTGTTAAGCGATGGTACGGAATATAAAGAGAAGAGGATTTTTTGTTTTCCTAGTGTTGTATTGATGATAATCTCCGATTTTCGTGGAATATCCATCTTTAACATACTACAGACATTGATATACGAAAATGCAGGAAAGCATCATATTTTGAATAATGGTCGACAATAGAACAATCTGAGGATAATAAGATCGGTCTACTTAGAATCCGAACTATTTAAAAATACGTTCTGATTTGGAAGAATCGGCCCATAGGATTAAGCCATAGCTAACCAAATTAAAAAATGCTGTAGTAAAAAGTTAATTCTGCATGTCTTTTTAATTCGAAAGGCGACTTTATTGAATTTCTTTATTAGGTAGTCAATATATGTGTGCTAATTTAAATACTGTAGAAAATGAAGATACTAATAGTTGATATCTAGGTCTATTCTATAGTCTTCTACACAGATATAGTTATTTTTTATTAATGTCATAAATATTATTGGATTGTCAATGTTATATTTTTGAATAAAGTCGTTTTGAATTATATCAAATCTCCATATATATTTTTATTAGAAGAGTTTATACCGGGTAGGTATTAACCCATTCTGAACATTTGTGGCGACCGTGACAGGACACTGCAGTTCCTTTTGATTATGGAGAAGACACAACGGCTTTTGGACATTCAACGTAATGCTTTTGATAGAGTATTTGAAGATATAATTAGCGAATTAGATCTTTCTCAACCCGATGCCACTTCTATAAAAGGCAATATTTTTGTCCTGGATAACAAAATAGAAAATATTAACCTCCTTAGTAAGGAATTAATTGATATGTTACTTGATTCATCTGATGATTCCTCCGAACCAAAAATAATTGCTAAAGTAATGAACTCCGATCTATTGAATAGCAAGTATAATAAATTAAAAATTACAATTGATGAACGTTTTCCTAAGAATTCTGGTGACAGCATTTGTGATAGTAGTAAATCAAGTCATTCTAATACTTGTTTCAAAACTAAGTTGAAACTGCCACGTATCGAATTAAAAAAATTTGGAGGTAATTTAAATGAATGGATTCCATTCTGGAGCCAATTTAAAAGAATTCACGAAGATCCAAGTATTGAAAAAGAAGACAAATTCCAGTATCTTGTACAATCTACTATTTCAAAATCCCGAGCTCGACAGTTAGTAGAAAGTTACCCACCTAGCGCAGAAAATTACGATAAAGTCATTAACAGTTTAAAGGCACGGTTTGGAAAGGATGACTTATTAATAGAATTCTATGTCCGTGAATTGTTGAAATTAGTGCTAAGTAATTTAAAAGTTAAAACCAATCTTGTCACACTTTTTGATAGACTCGAATCGCAGCTTCAGTCGTTGGAGACGTTAGGAGTAACTTCAGAAAAATATGCTGCAATGTTATTCCCACTGGTGGAATCGTGCCTCCCAGAAAATCTTCTAAGAATATGGCAGAGAAGTCAAAACAATTCCGAATTACAATTAACTCCTATTTCGGAAAGTACGGACAATCGTTTGATAAAACTGATGACATTTTTGAAGAAAGAAGTTGAAGATGAAGAGAAAATTTGCCTGGCTACTTCTTGCTTTGATTTAAAATCTAAAAATGAAGTAAAACAAAATATCTCAATTCCGACAGCTTCTGGGCTGATTAATTATCAAAAGGTGCTCAAGTGTGTTTTCTGCAAAGGGTACTCATCTAAGTGACGATTGTATTGATGCTAACAAAATGAGCTTGATTGAGAAGAAAAATATATTGTCGAAAAAGGGACATTGTCATCTATGCTTAAAACATGGTCATATAGCTCGCCGATGTCGAGTTCGATTAGAATGTCAACAATGTAAAGGAAAACATGTCTCATTAATGTGTCCAAACCTATCGACAGGTGAAAAAATAGTAGCCGAAGAAAGTCATGGAATTAATAACAGTATAAACGTAGAATCCCTTGCGAATAATACATACCATCAAGTATTTTTACAGACTATTGTTGTTGAACTAAAAAGTGATACCTGTACAAGAAAAGTGAGATGTATAATAGACACCGGCTCTCAAAGATCCTACATTAACAAATTTGTTGCTGCTGATATGAATTTTGAACCACTTGGAACTGAGTCTATAGTACATGCATTATTTGGTGGTCAGTCAGAAATTGTCAACCACTCTGTATATAAAATTAGGTTAGATAATTTAAATAAAAGATATGTAATTTCCAGGTTTTAGACCAGCCTATAATATGTAGCAATATAACTTCTATCCATGAAGGTCCCTGGATGCAAGAGTTAAAACAATTAGGGATAGAAATAGCTGATACCGATGACGGTCCAATTGATATCCTGATAGGAGCTGATGTTGTGGGAAAACTCTTCACGGGCAAGAAGTATAATTTAAAATGTGGTTTAACTGCTATTGAAACGCTCCTAGGATGGACTATTCTCGGAAAGGTTGCTAATTCGTGTCTGAGTATTTCAAAGTCCACTAGCATGATGGTTACTTCTCTTCTATGTAAGAATGAACAAATTTGTAATCTATGGAATCTTGATGTACTTGGAATTACCGATCCTATTGATAAACAAACTAAAGAAGAAGCAGAGATTGCAGTGTTTCAGCACTTCCAAAATTCTGTAACTGTTAATAATGATGGAAGATACGAAGTTGCTTTGCCTTGGATAGCAGGCCATCCCCCAATTCCTAATAATTTCAAGTTGGCAAAACGACGTCTCGACTGTTTAATGATAAAATTGAAAAATGATGAATATTACAATGAATATGATAAAGTTTTTTTGGAATGGTTATCTGAAGGGATTATTGAGTATGTACCTAAGAATGAGGAGAAGAAAGAAGATGTTCATTATCTTCCTCATCGCCATGTGATAAAATTAGATAGCGCTACTACTAAATTAAGACCCGTTTTTGATGCCTCGGCAAGAGAAAAAGGTTTCCCATCGTTGAACCAATGTTTAGAGAAAGGTATCAACTTAATTGAATTGATACCTTCAATTCTGATAAGGTTTCGTCTTTTTAAAATTGGAGTGATAGCAGATATAAGACGAGCTTTTCTCCAAATTGGTATTCTGAAATCTGACAGAGATGTTTTACGTTTTTTATGGTATGACAAAAATGATCGTCTTATATATTTTCGACATGCACGAATATATTTTCGACATGCACGAGTTGTTTTTGGGGTAACCTGTAGTCCCTTTCATCTTAATGCCGTAATTCAGTTTCACTTGAGTCGCATCTTAGATACTTGTACTGAAAGCAATTCTCGATATAGCTATCCTATTTTAGAAAAACTTTTAAAATCTTTTTATGTAGACAATTGTGTGACAAGTGTTGATTCTGAGGAAGAATTAAAAGACTTTATTGATCAGTCAACTAAAATAATGGATGAGGCAAAATTCGATTTACGCCTTTGGGAACACACAGTTTTAAATAATGATATACCTAACACATTTGTGTCTAATCTCTTAGGGTTAAAGTGGAATCGCTTAGAAGACACCTTAGAACTTTGTTTGGAATGGTTCCAGACCATTGATTTAAGCACTGTTTCAAAAAGAGCCATTTTATCTGTTGCCAATAAGATTTTTGATCCCATTGGGTTTTCATGTCCTGTTCTTTTGCCTATTAAAATTTTGTTGCAAAATATGTGGACTCTTAAAATAGGATGGGATGCTGAGGTTCCTGCTGAGATTAAGAAAACGTTTTTAGACTGGGTACATGAGTTTAGCATTCTTGTTAATCTAAAAATTCCTAGGTACCTTTCTTGTTCATTGTCTAATGAGATTAAAGTTAATTCCCAAAGTTTGCATTTATTCTGCGATGCCAGTCAGCATTCTTATGCTGCAGCGGTTTTTCTGAGAACAGAAGATATTGGAGGATTTTCCTCTATTCAGCTCATTCAAGCAAAAAACAGACTCTCTCCGATAAGAAGAAAGATGTCGATTCCACGTTTAGAGTTACTAGCGGCTACTATTGGTGCAAGGTTGTTGTCCTCGATATTGTTAACATTTAATAACAATATTCCTGTATACTGCTGGTCAGACTCTAGTACAGTTTTAGCATGGATTCATCGAGAAGAACAATGGAAACCTTTTGTCTGGAATAGAATAAAAGAAATTCGTATACTAACTAAAAAGGAAAATTGGTTTTTTATTCCTGGTAAATTGAATTCGGCTGATCTACCTTCCAGAGGCTGTTCTGCAAAATATCTACTGCAGTCTAGATGGTGGGAGGGACCTTTTTGGTTACTTCAAGAGAAACAATATTGGCCTATTCAGGATTATATGGTTGACGAACCTTCAGTAACTGAAGAAAAGACGAAGAAACTCATAACTTCATGTGTAAATATACAAAAAGATTTATCGTGGTATTATCGATATTTTTCAAAATATCAGCAAATTTTGAATTTAGTTGGTTGGATCAATAGGTTCATTAATAACTGCCGATATAATATAAAAACTACTAGTAGATCACTTACTCTAGTAGAAATTGAAAATGCCGAAAAGACCGTCCTAAAACTAATTCAACAAGAAGCTTTCAGTGGAATTAACGATAAGTGTCTTGCATCATTATCTCCTTTTAAAGATGAATATGGTTTAATTCGTTTGGAAACAAAAATTAGTCAAAGAAAAGATTTATTTGATTTTAAACACCCTGTAATTTTGCCTTCAAATCATCCTGTTGTTTGTAGGTTAATATATCAGTGTCATGTTGATAATTGTCACATTGGCACTCAGGCTTTGTTAAGTCAATTAAGAGAAAAATTTTGGATAATAAAAGGGAGAAGAACGATTAAGTCTGTAATTTCAAAGTGTGTAAGATGTCGAAGGTATGAAACCAAAGGTTTTGACACTGTTCCTATAGCGCTTCCACAAAATCGAGTCAAAGATGTAGCCGTTTTTGAGGTAATTGGTGTGGACATGGCCGGGCCTTTATTTATTAAGTCCATGGAAAAAGTTTGGGTCTGTATTTTTACTTGTGCCGTCTACAGAGCGGTACACTTGGAAGTCGTATTCAGTTTATCTACAGACAGTTTTCTTTTGGCCTTTAGGAAGTTCATTAGTAGGAGAGGAAGACCAGCTGTTGTATACAGCGATAACGGAACGAATTTTGTTGGAACCGAAAATGCCTTTGAACATATAGACTGGAATGAAATTAAAGATTATAGTACAGTACAACGGATTTCATGGAAATTTTCACCACCAACTGGTGCTTGGTGGGGTGGTTGGTGGGAACGATTGATTCGCTTACTGAAACAGTTGTTACGTAAAACCCTTGGAACAACATCATTAAGTTATGACGAACTTTCCACCATTTTATGCGAATGTGAATCGGTAATGAATTCTAGGCCATTAACCTATGTATCAGACGACGTCGAAGATCTTGTTCCATTAACTCCAGCGATGTTCCTTCAAGAGGTAAGAGAAATTGGCGTTCCTGATATAGATATCATTGATAGACAAAGTTTGAATAGACATCTAAGATACCGAATGAAGTTGAAAGAAGATATGAAGATAAGATTCCGCAAGGAGTATTTAGGTCAACTAATTATGAGAAACAAAAAATATGGTTTAAAAAATGTAAAAATTGGCGATGTTGTATTAATTAGCAAAGAGAATATTAAAAGAATGGAATGGCCATTAGCAGTAGTTACAGAGACCTTTGCTGGAAAAGATGGAAATATTCGCGTTGTACGCTTAAAAACTTCTTCAGGTTTTGTCACAAGACCCCTCAAAAAGTTATACCCGTTAGAAGTTAATTCAGAAACAGAAGTTAATAATTTTAGAAGAGATTTTAAGAAGAAAAAGGAAAAACTTTATGCAATAGATGAAGATACAAATAATGAAAATATCACAGTTAGTCGATATGGTAGGAGAATTAAAGTACCTCACAGGTATCAGTCTGCAAATTGAGTCTTACTGCCGTTATCGACTCACGGTGGGAGAATGTAGAAAATGAAGATACTAATAGTTGATATCTAGGTCTATTCTATAGTCTTCTACACCGATATAGTTATTTTTTATTAATGTCATAAATATTATTGGATTGTCAATGTTATATTTTTGAATAAAGTCGTTTTGAATTATATCAAATCTCCATATATATTTTTATTAGAAGAGTTTATACCGGGTAGGTATTAACCCATTCTGAACAAATACTGATCGATATACTCCCTAAAAGTTACTGACATTTTTACATGTTATTTATACTTTCTCTTACATACCTGATGGTGGTAACTTACTGAAAGTAGTCGCTTTATTCCTGTTTTTAATAAAAAAAGATACTGGTTAAGACTTTGTTTTTACTTTCCTTTACGGATATACATTTGAAATATTGATAACTTTCTTATTCTTATTATATTTAGTTAAAATTTTAATAATTTCTTATTTTTCTTTACGTCAATTTTCCAATATTATGTAGTCTTAATAAATTTCTAAAATGTATCTAACTGAAAACCGAAATATTATTTTCCATTGAGTACCGGAATGAATCGAATTCACAAATTTGTTTCATCCGGATTAATCAGGATTTCTCAGAGTTTCAGGTTATTCATTTTTAGAATCCCGCTTTGGCACTTATTACTTAACATTATTATCTAATTTTAAACACTAATGCAGAACTTAATCGAGTTTGAAAATCCTTTTAATTTTTAAATTGCTATGCCGCCTAGAGGTGTAATCAACAGAAATGTTGGCACTAATTTGACATAAAATTATTATATTTTCACTTTTCTCACTTAGTAAATATAAAACGGTTGAAAATTTTAAAATGTATTTATGCTCCTTGTGATTTCTCGACATAAACAATTTAACATACATCTATCATGTAATCTTTTTGGGAATATAAACTATCGATGTGTCGGGACATGATTTACGTGGATAATTTAAAACTAATAATATAACATTTTTGATGTAAAAATATCATATACATATTTAAATACCATATTCACAAATTTAATATAATTTCCGACATACCTAATGAAAATTCCAGTTATTTTTTTAAACATCCGGACAAATAATAAAACTCCCAATTTATAAATTAATTATTAAACGTTTTATTAAAAAAAAAACTACCTAACCGTCAACAACTAATAACAATTCCTTAATCAAAAATTGGTGAAATTAAACATAAAGCATTATATAATATTACACAACTACACAAGACAAGAAAAAGTTAATTTTAACAGCCAAAAAAACTGTTTATACGGGATTTTAAATATATCATAATACTTTGATAATTTTCCTAAAAAATCCGGACGATTTATAATTCCCGGCGCATTCCGGACAATTTATAATTCCCGGCGTATTCCGGACAAAACGCCAATATTCCGGACAGGGTCCGGACTTTTCCCGACGTTATCCCATCGAGATAGAATAAAATAGAGACGACATAAACACTAATTTGAGTTATGAAAGATGAATGCACTTCGAGTGACGGAAATGTGTAATGAAAATGGCGACTTGAGTAGTACTTTGATTTCTTTGATGTCAATAATTTTATATTTGAAGACTGACGGAATGAAAATGATTTTATATCATTTAAATGAAGCTACTTAACAAAAATGGCATTTATTTTCACCAAAACTGACTATCTTGAGTTTGACATATGACGTAAAAGTGTAATGCAAATGTGCGGACACTGTAGCATCGTCATAGCATCTCCTCTTCATTCTATCTCAATGGGTAACCCTATGCATAGCCGACCTTAAACGACTCATTTTATATTTGCTTTATATTGTGCATCTTGTATTCTTGTATATTTATTACATATTTTTTATATAGGTAGTTTTTAACTTTACCTTCTTGATTATTAAAATTACACAAATTAAATACAGTGTACAAACAATATAATTAAATAAAATGGTCAACAACTCTAAATTAAAAAGAAGTCACTATAGTGAAGTACATATTATAATTTTAATTCAATAAAACTGTCTGTAAATAACGTGTCATATAAATACTAGAAATAAACCAGAATGAAGATATACAGTGCTTATTATTTTGTATTAGGCATAGCATAACATGTGGCAACTAACGATATACCCGCTATCGCTATGTTCTCTAACTTTGTGATTTACTTTTGGTTCGGCTAATATCCCAGCACCATATCTTCTAATTCTAGTCGACGAATGGCTGTTGCCCTGTTGCCATTTTATTAACTTATATAACTGTATAAAGCTTGGTATTCTATATTATACTATTCAGTTTAACAAGCTTTTTTAACCCCCATTTTCAATCAGGTGTTTTTCAGAATCATTAGGCAATCCCCTTTTTTAATCAATATTTTTTCAAAATAGGATTCGTCCCCTTATAGAGCTTGATTTTTTCTAAATTTCCAAGTTGATATCATTTTTCGTTTTTGACTTATCGTGCAAACAAAAAACCTATAATAATACTCTTCACAAACTACTGTATGAAAAGTATAATAATGGAGAGAAAAATTAGAAAATCACAATGACTGCAATATAATTGTGACATCATGACGTAAAGGTACATAGTTAACTTTAGATCTATTAAAATCTTAAATCTAATATTATAAAAAAAATCCTTAGCATTTATATTAATATTTATTTGATACGCTACTGGAGAATAAAGTGAACAAACCCCGCAATTCCCCTCCTATTATCATCTCGAATCTAGATTGTATAATGTGTTGGTTTCAAACGAACACAATGTAAATTTTTGACGTTTATGTATCCATTTTTAATTTATTTTTCTGAGATTTTGATAGATTAAAGTTTCATCACTTTTGTATTTTCATTTTAAAACAAATTTCGTAAAAATGTAAATTTTTCTGGAACAATAATGCTTTTTTTCACAGAGTATTTTTCGTCCATCTATTGTTTTATATTAATACTCCATATTATATTCAATAATGTTTCTTAAAATTGTTCTACCTCTCTTAAATTCTAAATTTTCCTTTGCGTAAATTATTATTTTGTCATTTGTAAAGTACTCATTTTTAGAATGCAATTGCCAAATATTTGTTTTTTCAAAATGTAGTCGTCCTTTTAGGGTGGCCTTGTCTTTTAATTGGTAAATATTTTTAATATATATGAGATTTAAAATATCTAAGGAAAAACAGAAACGGCGTGGAAACGTTACTGTTTGTTGATAAGAATTTGAGTCCATGAGCGATTTTTACCCTGGATTTTAAAACATTGCGTTCACTCTTAGTTATAATGGTAATATTGAATTAATATCTTTTGCTACTACAGATTTAGATTTAAAAAGTAGATATTTCCGATACTGAATAACATATGCATATAATATAAAAAAGTAATAACGTAAGCAGGGGTATTTGTAAATAAAAATAATTTCTTCAATTTCTTTTTTTTTTTTAATATTCTCGAGTATAAGGATATGAGTCCTAAAATTTTACGGTAATTCAAAATCCAAATCGATTTGTCACTTACTCATTTAGTTATGCCAATAAATATCTTAAAAGAATTGAGTTTTGGCCGTTTTGGAAGTTGAACTTGCTGAAATAGCAGATATCCAACTCCAAGAATTTTCACGGTCCTCGAGATGTCCCAGGAGAATCTAGGGACTTGGTCGATTTGCACCAAAGTTTATATATATTCGCTTGACGTACCCTCTACCCTTCTTCGGTTACAGTTTCAGTGAAATATTATTTGAAGTTCAAAAATAATGGGCACAGGGAAAAAAAATTGTTTATCTTTTACGCATGATGAGAATAAAATTCTAAGTAGAGAGCTATTCAGGGAATTTTTTTGTTTATGAATATTTTCAACCATAAATGTGTATCTCGGTAGCTATTTTACAAAAAATCTTTCTTGATTTCTAATTCTACGACAATGGGCGTGTTTAGTGAAATTTAAAAAGCTAGCACAAAATGTAATGTATAAATATTTTTTTGATATTTCTTCGGTTCAAATTTTCCTATACATTTTTTTTTAAATTACCAAAAAATCAAGCAAATTTGAAACTCGCTCCACAATGTTTTTTTAACATCGTCGTAATGAAGCCTAAAATCTGATAGGCTTATTTATAACCTTCCAGGCAGTAGTCGATATGTTTTTACCTTGTTGCCGCTTCTTATAAAGAATTATTGAAATTCTGGATAACCGACAATTTAAAGATTAAGATCGTATAATTTAACATAAAAAACATATACCTAATAAAACTAAAACAATATTTGTTTAAATTCAGTTTTTATGAAGCAATTTGACACTATTTCAATAAACTTTCTTACTCGAAATATTTAAATCATAATCGCGATATATTTTCTCTAAGTCTGGCAACGTGGTTTCGGTTTCATCTGTCCATCTAAATCCTAACCTTGTTGGGAATGTGGAATCTCTAAATTTTGAAATAAATAAGGATGTTCAAATATTAGAAGTTTATTAACACCCATCTAAATTTCATTTATTTCTGATAATTATAAAAGGTACAGCCTGTTTAATAAAAGCTGGGACACCCTCTTTCTTCAGAAAATTTCCTACCTCGTTCTTTAATTTTTTAAAAAAAATTTGTTTTCCACAACTTTTGAAGAGTCAGTACAGTACTATTTTTTTTTTGTTCATTTTTAATTTCTTCGTTCATTATACTTCTACTCTGCTTTTATCTCCTTTTATTTTAGCTTGACTTCCATTTTTTTTTTTTTTTGACAAATGACAAATATATCGTTTATTTTCCCGACACAATTGACTGGTCTTTCTTTTAAAATCAACAAATTAGGAGCAAACGACGGACAATAAAGATTCCAGATGGAAAATACATTTTCACAATTTCCCATTTTGCTCTCGGCGAACGGTACGAAAACCTTATAATTTTTTGTTGCCCGCGGATCGATTTATCATAGTGAGACAGATCGAGGATATCAGTGGAAAGTTTCAGGCCATGTCATGTCGTTTGGGGTAATAAGAGATCCTAACATTTCAGAAATATGGTTTTTCGGTAGATTTCGCAGCAAAAATAAGTTTTACGAAATAATGTTTAAATGTTTTAAGTATGGATAAAGATTTGCTTATTAACAGTACTATTGACATTGCATATCGTGATTTACTAGTAGAAAACGAATATTAATTAATTTAGGCGCCAATAAAGTATTTAGCTTGTTTTGGTTCAAACAGAACTGTCGATACCAGTTCACTAATACAGTTGACAAATTAATTTTTTAAGAATACGTCTCGAGTTTTTAACAACCTTTTGAGCTGATAGTGTAATTAACTGACTATGGACAGCGGACATGTCTTTGTTTGTGTTCGGTGATGTCTTTCTTTATGTTCGGTGATGTCTTTGTTTATGGGTATATATTCTTGAATCTCAGGGAGTAGAATTGTTGAAGGAAGAATGGTCAAAATATAAATTTAATGTGTAGCAGTTAAAGAGGAAAGCCGGTTTTCTACTAACTTGGAACCAACACAAGATATTTAAATCTGCTCTTGAGGATCATTATTTATAATCGATCTTCATTATGAAAATTAACGGCAATATTTTCCTTACCTAAACCTAATGGTTTTTTTTACTGAGGGAATTTATAAAAGAAATTCTATTTTTTTTTTTTTTTTTAATTTTGAAGAAGATAATCATTGTCCTTGTTTTTAATTAATAAACCGTTATCACCTTTTGTTGCACAACCAGCAAGATACGCTGAGTAAATTGGGATATATACTTATACTTTCAACATAATATTTAAATACAGTCTTGTAACCTACAGAATACTTTTACCGGAATCCGCCAACTGACATACAACTGGCAACGCCGACAGGTGGTGCAGAACGTGACAGGTGATATAACCGGTAAACAACGGCGTCATCAACCGATGTCCCCTTATGTCTGTCCATGCATCTAGATCGCGTGTGGAGTCAGGCAGGCGCGCCTTTACCAACCCCCAATCAATACCAGCTGCGGGCGCTTGGTTCTTTATTGGAGGCGACGTTGTCATATTTGAAAAAAATTAATGAAAATAGGTTACTTGGCCATGAGTGTTTCAAGTCAAAAATTACTTCTCCCTTTGCGCTATTTATAATGTATACATTATAGTTTTCAAATTATAAAGGATGAATTTTTAATGTAGGCGGAACTTTTTTTGTTTGTAAATTATTTTTCTCATATCAAGGGTCATTGTGTTTCAATGTTTTTTGGGTTATTCGATACACTTTTATTTATGAAGCCTCGTACAATTCTTGATACTCAATTTTATATCTGGTCTTCCGGTCCTGTTTTTGCAAGTTGTTATGACTTCGATTCTGTAATGACCTAGTAAACAACTTAGTTTAGATTATGCTGATTTCTAAACTGCATATATCAATACTGAAGTGAACCTGATAGGCTGGACTTATACCCAATTCTTGGCATCCCTAACCACAGGGATAAATGGGCTATATCCCCGGGGCGGCAGGAATTTTGAGGGCGGCAATTTTATATTTTTTTTTTATTAATTTTATTAGTAATTTTTAATAAAAATATTATCATGACAAAAATAACCAAATAACCTATTCTAAATTAAATAGAAATTATTGTATGTACATATCTTTCTTTTGGAGTTTGGTAATAATACATTTTTATGATCTTAGAATTTCCTTAGCTATAAAAATAAATAGTTACGTTACTTTTGTTCATTTTTTATTTTGTATATTTTTGTTAGGGTAATGGTAATATATTGACTTATTCTAGTTCTGACTTTTTTTTATAACTTTGTCGGTGTATTTTCTAATAAAAAGGGGCGCCCTATTTTTAGTGTCTCACCGGCGCCGAATATCTTAGGACGGCCCTGTCTCAATTCAAAGGAACTGTGCCTTGTCTTGAATATAATAATACTTTACTATTATAGTTTCGCCTTATCGATAAAATTAAATTTAAATTTTAAAAATGTATGACATAATCGATTATTTAATAATAAATCCAGGTTTAACAAGGTAAAAAAATCCTGATTTTTCGTTAATTTTATACAAATCAGTCTGAGAAAAATGACAACGAATGTGCCTATTATCCGCAGTACTTCGAACATGAATTGAATTACTTACATACAAAAGGAATTTTCATTAAATGAAAGTTATTAAATCCTTTCGGATTTCCTTTGCTATAATTTTCCAATTAAAAAAAAGCAATTCACTTATAATGTTCAGCAAAGTCAAATAAATTAAAAAGCATATTATGTCAAAATATGGGTTCGATCATTAAATTTAATGATGTTATGCTGTTAACGAGTTGCCTAGGCGTACAGAGTTAAATTTAATCTTGAATATTGTTTTAATTATATTCCGGAATGTTATAAGGAAGTTTCCTGCAGATTTTAGGGCCTGGCAAACTAGCTTTGTTACATCCTGTTCGGACTTGTTACTTAATACTTGCGCAATCTGGAGAACAAAGTTCTTGTTCTATCACTAACTCTCCGATGAAAGATATATAAGTACAGGATAATTATTATTCACTATATTTGACGCAACACATTCAATTTTTGAAAAACATTTAGTTTATCAATAATTTAGTATTCGGGTATAAATATTCATTTCTAAAAGTTTTATCAATAACATTTTTTTATTTTTAAAAATAATGGATTCGTCAATTTCATGTTTTAATAAATATCAAATGAGGATAATAGTGAAAAGATCATAACAGGTAAGAGGTCATCGAACTTGTAATATAATTTCTATAGGCTCTAAGAACTGGCAACACAGCACACCTTGTTGGCTTTCCGCGTGCCAGTGGCTCATCTGTCGTGCACTCGCGAAAAGGTGGTAGTGCTGGAACGAAGGCTCTGTGATATTATCATATTCTACATTGGGAAAAATGAATGGGGCCTTGCGAAATTTTAGCAAAAGTTATAAAAATATTTCGCAACCCCGTTTATGTGCAAACTGTTATTTTCTAAGCGGGATTACTTAGTATGAGTTTTTAAGGTTAGTAAAATAATCAGTTGAAATATTTTTAATTTTTTTTAATTGTCAAATTAATATTTTAAATGTTTATGATTTTCATAAATTTATTTATTTTTTTCAATATACATGAATAAGTCAATCAATGACAATCAGTAACAATATATAGGTAAGGTAAGATACGTAATATTGTGCATAATTCAAAAAATAAACTCAATTTTCAATAGAAATCGTCGAGGAAATGATAAATGACTAATTTTTAGGGTCATTAATGCTTTGGATACAAATATATGTATATATTTAAAAAATCAGACCCAACGTTTTTAATAGTTGCAATTTCTCTGATATTTCATTGTAACGAGATATATGATTGATCATTTTCAGCCAAACAGATTTTTTTATATTTCTAATTTTATTTTTTTGTTGTTGTTGTTGTTGTTCACATTTTTTATATTTGTCCACCTATTTAATATTTTATGTAAATTGTTCTTTAGTACAATGTAAACTGCTATTTAGTTTAAAAAGCTGTTTTTTAATCAAATATAAAAAAAAAGAACTAAATTTGAAATATCATTAATTTTAATAGAAATATATGAATTGATATTTTATACAAATTTGTAATTTTCTGTTTAAAAAACGATTTTTATTTAGTACTTATAACGTTAAGATTTAATGTATGGTCTTATTTACATAAGAAGCCATTATTAATTGTTATCCGAGATGGTTTTTTTGTTTCTTGTTTTTTTTTATTTTTTTTTTTTTTGAGTTATGTCTCAACTTTGTTATTTCTTATGGAAGCCATATTAGATTTTTACATCTTATTACCCTCTAAATTACTTTTTAAATACCTGATTTCAGATAGTAAGTAAGGACTTCAAAGCACTTTTTAAACCTTCCTTTAAATTGTTTTTCTCAAAATTTGGTATTATTTGAAATAAATACAATTGAAACTAATTTAGGAAAAAATGGATTTATTAATAGATTGAAATTAATTTATTTAACAAAAAATAAAGTAAATGGGATATTCTCAGAATAGGGGCAATTTCCAGTGTCCCTTATGATTTTCAGCTTAAATAACCAAAGTTTGAAATATTTTTGCGTGAGAGCATATACACATCTCTCGACCTCTATTGACGCACCACTAATTAATTTTCTATCTGTTATAGTTATTTTTTTATAATTATTTTTAATGTGAAAAATGTCACTAACATGTACTGTCTCCTTTAAAGGAGTCCAGTGAATCAAAATTGATTTAAGCAAGAAGAAAATTAGTTTTTAATATTTTTTAAATGTACGTCTCTTAGATGAAGCTTTATATAACTACATAATCACTTTTTAGCGTAAAGCCAGAGATAGTTAATATTTTATCAAAAATTAAAATTTGTCCCTGGCATTTTCATAAATTCACTGCTTCTCGATGTCAGGGAAAGAATTAGAACCATAACAACATTAGTAAATAGCCGTTAAAACAAATACTATTTAGGTACAGGACAACTCTTTGAACTATTAGTTTTGAGGAAGCCAGTGTGAGTGAAGGTTTGCCAAATATTCGGAGGTTATGTTTAATAGGTGTCATTAACGTGCCTCATGTAAGTATTTTATACTGCTAGTTTCATTTTAAAAAATATGTAGTTGAAGTAGCTTGAGGGAATGTTATAGATTCATCTTAAAAATTTTTATATTTATTTAGCCTAATCAGTTTTTTACTAAAAATTGCATTCTTGTCATTAATGTGGACAGAGAAAAATATCATTAACATGGACATTACTCCTACATGTATAATTTCTGTCAGACATGTCATTGTCATGAACATCATTTGTCATTAACATGTATTTTACATTTGGATTGCTACGGACATGTTCTTTTTATATATATTAAAGCTGGATAAAATAAATCTTTACAAGTGCTACGTCAATTTTCTAAAATCAGTAATAAACTCTGTTACTTTATTTAATTTCTTAATTCAAGTCAAAAATGTCATTAACATGGATATCATTTGTCACTAACGTAGACTTTTTGTTATTTGTTGAGAGAATAAGTAACTTTTAAGAACTGTTGGTACATGAACATAGTTTCTTATTCATCACTGATGACATAACATAGATCAAACAAACAAAAAAAAACCAAAAAAAAATTGTTGAATTTTGACTTGCGCAAACTGCCCTAATTGATAGGAATTACCCAAATACATTAATGAACGTTCTATGGATTATATTATTATGTATTTAGATGGTTAAAATGTCTGCCATTGACATTGTGGCAGTTCTGACAATTTTTTAAAATTCGTCTAACAACTCTACGAAGCATGTAGTGGAATACGTCTCAGATTATTTCCTCTTAAATTTCTAGGTTTTCGGGCGCGTCAAATTCGTCGTCACTGATCCATTGTTTGAAATAATGTGATTTCCAAATACTTATTTAAAAATATTCCAACTTCCCTTGTATTATGTGCTGGACAACCGACCTACTTGAACCCACAGTTACTTCATATCTTAATAGGTTTATATATCATTGGCCATCAAGATTACCATCATAAATAAACAGTACAACTAAATGGCCACCTAAAAATAAGGTGGTTTCTCATTATAATATTCGCGAAAAAATCACATTTTCAGTTCAAGTTAAATATTTGAATCTACCGGAAAGTTCTGTTCGTTTTTGAAATAAAACAAAAACAAATTTTTCTTACCGTATTATTAATGACTTCTTGCTAGGTGAGGGCAATTTGTATATCCCATTTTTGAAAAATGTTTTACCACTGCTTGTTTGATATCTACTTCATTTTTGAATTTTTTGCCCTCCAACAAATTCTGTAATGGCAAAAACAAGTGCTAAGTCCGAGGAATATGGTGCAATTTTTTAACGAGTCCCAAAAGCAGCATGTGGCCTAGCATTATGATGATGTAGTATGATGTCCTTCCTATTGAACATCGCCGGCCTCTTGGATTGATGTCTTTAAATTATCCAGTTGCTGACAATACTTCTCCCAACTGAGCTTTTCGTTCGGTTTTAAAAGCGCTAGGTTCAAAGATGGTCGCCCCAAACGTGCCTTTTCAGAAAGGTAAAAATTACCTCTTACAAATTTTCCGAACCATCTTCTGTATATCCTATCAGAAACTGTACCTTTACCAAACACTTTCAATAAATTTATACATACTTCTGTAGCATTTCTTCCGTTGAAATTCGTATAAAATACAGAGGCGTGAATGAACTTTATCAGTAGCCATGTGTACATGTTTTATTTCATTTGCTACCTTAGTATGTACATACATTAAGCGATAACAATACGATAACTACACATGTATTTACGTGTCGAAACTTGTCATAGAAACAGACAGAACTTTCCGGTAAACCGAATAACTTTACAGTGATGCATATCTGAGGCCTTGCGAGTTCTAGTGCCTCAGTAGCCATGCCAGGTTGGTCCCCTTAGCATAAGCTTACTGATTCTGTGCCCTCTTATCTGTTGCCAGTGAATTTGGTGTTTTGTGATTATCCACCTGTTCACTGTCTGTTGAGCAGAGGTTTTGCTTATCCCAAATACAGGTTCGGGTCCTGTGAATGGTAGATCTGATCCCTCTTTGGCGAGTTCATCAGCCTTTTCATTTCCTTGGATACCTTTGTGCCCTGGTACCCACGCTAGTTGTACCTTTTTGTGGGTTGCCAGATCATTTAGTATTCCAAGGCAGTTCCAGACAAGCTTTGACTTGATTCTGTTTGAATCAAGAGCCTTTAAGGCTATGTATCCATATAGTCAGCATAGAAAAATCTGGTTCATCAGTGCATTTTTGAATGTACCATTCACAAAATTGCATTCTCCGATTATAGTCATTCACATAAAGTAATTACATAGTGAGTTTGTAAGGGTGGTACATGTTTTTCTACATAATCCTATGTACCGTTGTTTTAGGTATATCTTAAGAGGTGGATGGGTTTTCTCTTAATGCTTCCGACACATTCTACCTTCATATTCATTGTTTTAATTATAATTAATTCGAGGTTGTTCAAAAGCACCAAAGTTAATTAAATTGGTAACTATATTTTTATAACTGGTTTTATGTAGTTGATGTCTTTCTGGATACAATTCCAAATATCTAGCAGACATTGGCACTGTTTCAGCATTTCTTTGCGATTGCAAATAAATTGCCAACATATCCAATTTTTCTAGGTTTGAAATTGCCATTAAAAACAAATTATCAATCTCGAAATTATACTATTTAATTTAACCGTTTTTTTATAATTTTTAACAAAGATGACAGATGAATAAACAGTTCATTTGTTTTAATGGCCTACCGTGTTAAATAACGAGTGGTTTTGTAATCTGGCTATGACATATACGGGCGATTCTTGCATAACTGTGATTTTTTATGTCCAGTATTTTATTTATCGTTTAGCATAAGTTTTCCTCATCAAAAAGTTATTAATATTGTAAATTTAGAGGTATTTTACAACTGACATTATGAATTAGATCATAAACCTTCGCAAATTTTTTTTAAGCTGCACCTAAATGTACTCGAAATGTTAGTACCGTGGCATGTCCGATTCTTATTTTTAAAATTAAATATATAAATTTCTATCAAAATTATTTTTTTAATATAAAATGTACCTCTTATAACTACAATCTAATGCATACTGCATTGAATTTTATTGCAATTTTATACCAATCTTTCGATTAGTAAAAAAAAATAATCATTTATATATGTCAGTACCGTGGAAATAATGTCAGTACCGTGGAATTAAACTTTTGAAATTTTGTCACAGTTTTCGTTGTGTTGTAGCTGTAGTAAAACCAGTTCACAGGCTTAGTTTTGTGAATAAATAGAAAATAAAAACGCGCAGAACAAACGTTTTAAAACATTTTTAATGTTAGAAAAATTTAAATTGTAAAAATCGCAGTTACACGAGAATCACCCATACATTATTATTGAAAGTTTATATCAAAGAAGTGTACGTTGGCTTATTAAAATAGAATTTGGTTAAACTTACAACCTAGTTTTGTTCCTTATGTTCCATTCTAAATAATTAAAACAATACAGGACAAAATAACCCACTTTATTTTGTAAACTAAATTACTTTAATAAGCAATATAAACACACAACAAGTCGTTGAGAATAAATAATTAAGTTTCTATTTGTCAATAAAATGATACATATGCAACTAACAAGATAAGAAAGTAATATTGGTGCCTAAATGTTAGTAATTTTTTACCAAAACACAATTTTATAATCTAGTCAAAATTAGAAAAAATATTGTATAGTTACGTTTTATATAACTCGTTCATGTTGCGGGACCTCGCTTTGCTCGACCCACAAATAGGATGACTATATCGCACAAGTGCGACATGGAAAAACTACAAATTTAAAAAAAAATTGTTATTAAGAGGAGTATTTACTTGGCTGTAGAGCGGAGCATGCAAGGGTTTCGTAGTACCCCCACTTTTAAAGTTTATTTTTGACTTATTCTGAAAGAAAAAAATATGTACGTGTAGGTAAAGGTTAAATCTATGCTCCTCTGGAAACACTTTTTTAAAATTTGAAACAGTTTTTTCTAAAAAAAATACAAAACTCGACTTGTTTTACCCATTTTCTCAATTTTTTTTAGAAAAAACTAAATTGAATTTTGAAAAAGTGGTTCCAGAGGAGCATAGATTTAACCTTTACCTACACACACATATTTTTTTATTTTAAAAATAGTCAAAAATAAACTTTAAAAGTGGGGTACTACGAAACCCTTACATTGCAAGATTTTTCGTCTGGAAAGTGGCGCCTCTCTTAGATTTTTAAGAAATTAATATTTGTGAATGAAAACAATTTATAATATATTTTACTGATGTTTTACGAGGGATGAATAAATTTTACGTATTTGTACACCTTATTTTTTACGTAATTTATTTCTATAATACTAAGATTGGAATATATATTTATATGCAAGGGTTTCATAGTACATCAATTTTACGGATTATTTTGTAATTTTACTAAAAGAAATTTTATGTAAGTACAGGTAAAGGCTTAACTCATACCTCTCTGAATTTACTTTCAAAATATGAATCAGTCTCTTTTGAAAAAATCTAAGACAAGGAACGAAAAGAAATAGAAATGTTAAAAAATGCTAGAAGAGAACAATATATTTAATTTTTTCCTACAGGAGCATTTATTTTTATTACAATAAAAATAGAAATACGTTAAAAGCTTTTTCATCTAGAAGGTGTTACCAACAAAATATATATCTTTTTCTATTTAGTGAGTGATTTGAATTCATGTTGTTATTTTTTACATACAGTAATTTCGCTCAATTATATTAAATTAATTTTATCAATTATTTATAAAAAAAAATATATATATACGAAATTGGAAGGTATACACTGATATGTGAATTATATGTTTTTGTTTAATGAATACTTTTTCGAGTTAACAATAATTATTAATTCCAGCATGTTAATATCTCTTCAATCCGTTAAAGTAATGTAAATATTTTTTCTTGTTTTCGCGCATGGCTTTGATTTGTCGCACCCTTTGAGGCGCGTTGCAAGAGAACATTTTCTAAAAAGTTAGCCAATGTCTATAAATGAGAAAAACGATTGTGACAAGCTGATTGTACATTGTGGCACAATAGAAGACGGAAACGAGTCACTGCTTTAAAATTTGGAGAAATTTGTAAAAAATCTCGTAAAATCTTTTATTTATTTCTAAAGCCACCCAAAATGGCATGGACCATAAATTCAAAACAAAATAAGATTTGGAAATTTATTTGCAAGTAAAAGTTTTTAAATGTGGACATTTTATTGAATTCGAATTTGATTATGTTGCTGCCAGTCTGGATGGAATTAAAAAAAAAAACAAAACTATGATAGAGTTAAAATGTCCATATGGGGCTGAAGTGCGGACTGTAGCAGAAGAAATATGCAGTAGAGAAATAACTTTTTGGAAAAAGAACAATTCCATTAAGGAGAACCACTATTGGTATTTTCAAATTCAGGGCTAGCTGCACATAACACAAATGGATTTTTGCATTTTGTGCTTTTGGACTTCTGGAGGAATAGAAGTGGAGAAAATATCTCATATTGACAGCTTTTGAGAAGAAAAGATACAAAATAAAATTAAAATTTTTTATATGCAATATGTCTTGCCAGAACTTGTTGACAGCGAAGCAATAGAGACATGGAAGTACGAGACAGAATATTAAATAATTCGTGAGAAATTTTGTTTAATGTTTATTAACATAACGCAAGGAATCTTAAATTATTTTGAATATTTTTATTAATTTAAGAATTACATTTTATTTATTTCTAAAACATGATAGTAGGCGATCCATATAAGATATGATTAATGTCTTATTATTATATTACACTATTTTAAATTTAGGATTTTACCAGTGGCAGTGGTAATTGATGATAGGTATATAATTATTATTACACCAAATGTTTTAAAAGGCTACACCAACTAGTGGACCACGCTTTTAAGTCCCCAAATAATAGTTTCTAGATTTTGATTCGGATTAGAAGTTTTACTATACAGGGTTTTATGTCAAAGCCAATTGTTATTGTAATACGTAGATGAGTAACTATCATCAATAGAAATTTAAAATTCAAACATAAATCTTTGTAACGACGTTACTTATAACTTTATTAACTTCATAACGGTCAAAAATCTTAGTTAACTTATTTAATTTTAAATATAAATTGATTTTAATTTTAAATTAGAAATTTTCGAAAAGTTCACTATATTGTTTAGTTGTTGCAACTTTACTGCGCTTAAGTAGCGTTCAGATTAAAATATGAATTTAGGGAGCTTAACTGAAAAACAGAAACTAATGCTTTCATTCCAAAAAAAGTATTATGGCCAATAAAAAGAATTTCGAATTGTGATATCTGCAAGTCCTTATTTAAAACCTTTAAATTTAATATTATCATTATACAAGAGTTATTTTTACAAATTGATACAAATATCGAACTTAAGTGTGTTGACATAAACATTATTTCCATAATACAAATAAATATATCTCTGTTAAAGAATACTCATAATTTATTTAATATATTCATTTAAACATGTTTTTGTTTTTTGTCTGGATGATATTGAATACTAACTTTTTCTATATAACTTCTTATCGACACATTGTGAGATAAAAAACAGACAATTAATTAAAAGCGTACTCACAATTTCAATGCTATACTGTTTCCCAAATTATGAAAATACTAAAGAATATTTAAAAAAAATAAAAAGCCAATTAAACAATGTGTTAATATCTAGAGAAGAACATCGTACTTCTTTTTTAGAAACGAAAAGAGTTAAAAATTGTGAAAATAGCAACATATTTTTATTTCACAAAAATAATAAGTCAGTTTTTGTTTTTTATGTAAATCATATCATTTTTAAGGGAATAAAACAGAAGAAAAGTCACCGAATACCGATTTCAAAAAGGTCTATTAGTTTTTATAGGAAATGGAAAGAGATAGAACGCTTTCTAAACGAGTTAAAATTCTTTACTAATTTCGATAACTATAAACGGATTAAGGTATTTTGTACCGTGTTAAAAAATTAAGAAAATTTTTGAAGAATATTTCTTTTTTTTTAAATTTAGTAAACTTTGACAAACATATACAATATTCTAAAAGATAAATCACATTTATGTGATTATACAAAACTTTAATTTATTTTTCTAAAATAATATGGATTGTCCTCTAAAATATATATAGTGGCTCGCAAAAAGTCTGCTTTTTATGTTACTTTTTTCAGAAAATGTTATTCCTGATAAAACTTAGTGTTTAATTAAACCTAAAACTTTATTTATTCAAAAAATTCTGTACCATAAATATAAATTTGGCTGCACAGTGAACTAGGTACTCTTCTAGGAACCGAACCCACATTTTTACATATAAGATTAATTTAAGAAGATGTATATAAATCCACATAGTAGTTTTTTAGTTATTACAAATAATATAGATTGTTATATCCTACTTCAAAAAGGAGGAGGTTCTCAATTCGTCTGTATATTTTTTTTATGTATGTTCAGCGATAATTCTTTAACACAATGTCCGATTTAAATGATTCTTTTTTGCTGGAAAGGGGGTACTTCCGGGATGGTCCCATATAAATTTGGTCAAAATCTAATAATTGGGTAAATGGGAAAATCCTCAAACTTTTCATTTTTTATGTATGTTTAGCGATAATTCTTTACCACCTCGTCCGATTTCTATAATTCTTTTCGTTAGTAAGGGGGTACCTCAGGGGTGGTCCCATATAAATTTGATTCAGATGTGGTGATGGCATCTGCACGATTTTAAAGTCGGTTTTTTTAAAATTACTTTCAATACATCTTACGTAAATTAAAGTTTAATAATTTGGTGCTTTCTTGATGCGTCGTTTTATGATTTCTTTTTGCATATGTTTAAGTACAGATAATTATTATTATTACTGGCAGTTTATTTTAAATCATTAAAATAATATTTTGTTGATTCAAAAAAGGCAAAAAAAGCCATGTCACATTCAGTGTAATAATAAAAATTAGATATATAAATATAGTATATTTGGTTTATGACGTACTTTCGTACGAAGCACCCTTTTCGGGTAAGAAAATGAAAACCAGTATATTGAAACTGCTTTTGATATTTTGTTGAAATTTAATAGGAACCCACCATGAGTAGAAACACTTTTTTTGGGAAAAATTTCATAAAAATATCTAGAGTTATAAGAAACTTATGATAAAATAGTTATTTTTTTTTTCTTAAAACTTAACACCCTAAGGATTCACACCCTTAAGTATCGGCACTCAATTAATAAATACCCTGTATTAATTGATATTACCTTATTCGAACCAATCGTCTATTTTTCGTTATTTGTATTTATATTTCACACCTCTATACTCTTAAATGTAACTTAATCTAACTAAACCTGTTCTAAATTAAAATATAAAAATAATGTAAAACCCTCTAATAAATCGAACTGCGTTATAACAATATCTCGCAATGCACCGAGAAAAGCAAATACGATTCTGGTTCCCCTAATTTAGGTAACTCTGACTCACTCCGTGTTAGGATTTTTCGGTTCCTTTGTCTTAATTTCGCGCGTTAGAGTTTGGAATACGTATCCCTCGTATCTACAGGCAATTGTTAAAATTATGAATGAATGCGGATTTTGTTTAGTCTCGGAAGTAATTTTGTAGTATTTAGGCTCCACCCTAAAGTTGTAATTTTTATACCTACTAAACTACCGTTGCCCCGCAGGTCTTTCAGTTTGTAATGTAAATTTTCCTCTTAAGAGCGATATCCATGGTTAGAAACTGGCTTAAAACGACTTCAAGGTTCTCTTTCTCAGTTTTAAATATTTTTTTATAAAATTTGGTATGCCTACTAAGCAAATGATAGAGAACCCCGCTGTAGAGCCCGAATTCAGAAAAACTTATTATTTAATTATTTCTATACAAATTATGAAAATTATTGCAAAAAGGAGTCTTTACCGGGAATTGTTATACAAAAATCAACTAATTATTTCCAATACACTTTTTTGTCTAAAGCATATATTTTTTGAAAACCTTGAATTACGAAATCTGAGAAAATCTGTCAAGATTCGAATCCATATTAATTGATTTGGCAACAAAGCGGCGGACGTTGGCGGTGCATGCAGTACCGGAAAATTAGGATAAAAGTATTTATGTAGTCATTTAAGTCGCTTATAATGAAATTATTAAAAAACTATATTCTTTTTAGTTCAAGTGTAGGTGTTTTCGTTTCGTATTTAGTTAATGTGTTTATATGAACTTTTATGTGTAAGCTGAGTTATAATAATTTGTGGTAAAAATGGGAAAACTTTCGTAAATGCCGAAAATATTTCCGTTTAGACGGAAATCTATAATATCGTGCTAGATTACTTATAAAAAGACAAACACTAGCACCTCTTATTCCAGTCCACTTCAGTTCCTGCCCTTCTAAGCATAAAAGTCAAAATATATGGGAAATTAATGTACTAAGTATTGAATAGAAAAAGAACTTTTAGCTTTAAAGCAATATTCACAAATTTAAGGCGGATGTCCAACAAATTTCCAAAAAATGTGGTTTATTTGTGGATGCTGAATATGGTTTTTTTAGGTTCCGACGGTTTATTAGGAACCGACAGTATTATCGAAATTAAATATCTTGCCACTGCTTCAAAACTGACTCCGGAAAAAGCAATGGTTGACAACATAATAAAATTTGCAATTATTAATGATAATGGCAATATGCAATAATTGTTCAGGGGCAACTTCACGTAACTAAACGAAATATTTGTTTTTTTATTATTTTGATACCTTTAAGTATGTTAGTAGAAAAAATAAAAACAGATGAAAGATTTTGGTGTATATGAAAAACAAACTAAAGCAGTTTTATTTAGACTGTATACTACCCGAGATCTTAGATCCACGTCTCACTAGAGGTTTAAAAATTAGAAATCCGAGTAGAAATCCGACCAATAATCAATAAAAATTATTATTTTTATTTCTTCTTTAATAATAAATCATTTTACTCAATGTTATTTTTATATGTATATTTTTAGTACTAGAAAACAATTTTTTCTATACCCAAATGGATATTAGCGTATCTACGTACAGAATACAAAACGAAAAAATATGCTATTGCGTAAAATGAGTTATACTTGTGTAGAATCGATAAATAATAGCATTTCTAGTTTTATTTGATCTATATTTAGAAATAAATATTTATCAATTTTTGGGGGGGTGGGTGGCTCAGTGGTAGAGTCTCTGCCTGTGGATCCAAGGGTCCCAGGTTTGAATCCCACCGTTGGTAGGATTCCCCACTCGACCATTCACTGTTGGGTTCTAATTAACAGTGCTGTTCCTAAAGTGGCGCTGGGAAACAGTAACAAAGCCTACACAGAACACGAGGCTAATAACTTTAGCAGTTGATACCGATGACACCAAATTAAAAAAAAATATAAATTTTAATAAAACTATATGAAATCAATTTAATTTATATTCACTCTTGCTACACAAACTACTATTTTCTACATCCACATGGAAATGCTTTTTTCTATACTCACATGAATATTAGCTAATCTACGCACATACTACAAAACAAAAAAGTATGCCATTGCGTTCAACTGAACGAATAAATTTCATATCCATTCTACCTACTAAGAATACTGCAAAACAGTTAAATCAACCAATCAGATTATATTTTGGTCACCCGGCTACTATTATTTTTTAAATTGTATGTAACAATTCTGTCAAACTAACTGTCAGTATATTTTTGAATTATTGAGATAAAATGGCAAGTGTGGCGATGGCGTGAGGACACGGAGTTTATCTCCAAGCGAGAGGCCCGAGTTCAAATCAGGGCTGGGGACTAATTAAATTAAATCTTTTTGTATTTTTATTTTATAAATTAGTAAAAGTTTTATATTATTTTAAAATTATTTATTTTGTCTTAATAAAATACTTTTTTAAATTTGTAGAATTTCGTTAGTGTGTCGTAGAAAAAATATACTATACAACTCGAGTGGATTGTCCATATCGCACTCAGACGATTAAGCACTCCGTCTACGGCGTCGTTCTTAAACTTCGTCTTCGTGCAATATGGCCATCATATCCAATTTTGTTGCACAAACGAAAAAATATATTATTGCGTTCAACTCAACGAATATATTTCATATCCGTTCTAGGTAGTGAGAACACTGCAAAAAAATTAAATCCACCAATCACAGTTTATATATTGGACACCCAACTACTATTATTTTTAAAATTTTAAATAAGTGACAATTCTGTCAAACTAATTGTCAGTATATTTTTTAGGTATTGAGATTAAACATACATTAAAATGAGTTAATTTTTGTGTAGAATCCATAAATAATTTTAATTTATTTTTATTTGGACCACATTTTAAAAAATCTTAAATTTGAATCAAACTACCTATATGAAACTAATTTAATTTCTACTATTAGAACTAAAATTTTAAATGTGGAGGTGGAAATGAGGATACGGCATCTGTCTTTCACGCTAGAGGCCCGAGTTCAAATCTGGGCTGGGGACTAATTAAATTAAATATTTTTTCATGTTTATTTTATTTCACAAATAAGTGAAGTCATAAATTATTTTAAAATTAGTTATTTTCTCTTTTCCTAAAATAAATTTGTAGATTTTCCTTAGTGGGTCGTTAAAAAAAATATACTGTACAACTCCAGTGGATTGTCCACTGTTGTTGCACAAACTAGTATCAAATGGATTATTATTTAAAAAACGTGTTTTTATGCAGGGGATTTGTAAATAAGTACGGAAGATTTTTACAAATTGTTATCAAAGTTATTTTGTTAAAAAAAGTTCCTATAAAAGTAGGTCAAAACATACTTCGTTTCCGGGATACAGATTGTTTAAATTTTAATTTAATAAATTTTATTAATTATTTCAAATAGTTTTAAAGATATTTACTCTAAATTTGCAAAAAAAAACTTTGAAGAGACAAATAAGTATTTTTTGGGGTGTTCCAAATATTTCTACTTGTACCAGTGGGTTTGTGCGAGAATGCCACTTTTTTAATAAAAAAAAATACTGCGCCACTGACTTTTTCGATCTATGTTTTTTTTTATAAAATAACTTCGGCAAACATTCCCTTAAATCATTCACACTTACCAACAAACACCCTGTACATAAGAAAATGTAGAAATAGGTACTTTTTAGATATTTTTCCGAAATAATCATAGAAAATACATATGCATATTTAAATAGTATATTATGCAACGATCATGTAATGATGGTTATTAATACACGAGCATTAACCGGGATACGAAACGAGCCAAAGGCGAGTTTCGTATGGTTTATGCGAGTGTTTTAATAACCATTACATGAGAGTTGCATACGCTATTTTTTCTACACCCGATAAATAATCAAGACCTATAAATATTATATTTATATTGGTATTGAACACAATAACAGTAATTACTCGTATTTCTATAAAAAATTCTACAAAATTGTAATTAATGGTATTACTTCAGGTATTGGTATTTCCCTAGATTTTTGCGGTAAAATATTTTGTACTGTATTTTCTGCTTTCTCCGATATGTGTGGAGGAGTCTTCTATATCGCTAATATCAGACATTTTAATATTATAATTATCGAAGTTTAGCTACCTACGAAAATTTAATACGTTTTGACAACTAAAATAATTACATAGGAACCTAGGACAAACGTCAAACAGCATGCTTGATTGAAAAATTGTAGGTTTCTATTGATTAAAAATCTGTATCGTAATGAAAAATCTGTATCATAATGGGTATCATTATGAAACGGATTATGGGCATATAAGTGCATTATTATAATACGGGTGTAGAAAAAATATATTTCGTAAATAAATTAATTAGTTAGAAAAAAGATTTTCGAAAATGTTACACCAGGTTATACCTTTAAAAAATATTTTAAACGAGAAAACAAAACAGAAATACTCTTTGTTAGACCGGACCTGCGATTTATCGGCCTTTTTTATATTTTAAATCATCTATAGTTTATAAGTAATAAATTGAAGGGAGCGTAAGTCAGGGAATAGAGCAACGTTGCCAAAGTGGGTTCAGATGCACTAAAAGTTGTCAGTGTGTTCTAAACCTGAATTTGCTGTTAGGTAGCGCATGGATATCGCTCTTAAGACAAAATAACTAATTTTAAAATAATTTATGAATTTACCTCGGAATTTACTGATTTTTAAAATAAAATAAACATAAAAAGGTTTTAATTAGACCCAGCCGAGATTCGATTCCTGGCTTTTTTACTTGGAAGGCAAGCGCTCTGTCCTCACATTTTAGTATTTTGGTTTTAATACTCGTAATTAAAATAGTTTTATATAGTTTGATTACATTTAATTTTTTTTTTTTTTTTTTATTTTTCAAAATATGGACCAAATAAAAATGCTATTATTTATCGATTTCATCAACATAGACAATTGAGTATGTTGCGTCGTACATTCAGATTTTTACGTTGTCACCTTTGATGTTTTGTGTTTACGACCAGTTTATGACATATCGGTCGTAGTTTACATTTTGATTGCCTAGTTTTTCGCTCTGTTGAACGTTAGTTTAGTGGTTTTGTTGCGAAATATACTTAACCTACTATTCGTAAAATTTTGAGATTTCTACGTGAAAAAAAGAGTGCAAGTTTCACAGATTAAATTAATTTTATTTAGGAATACCTACTGACAACAAGCAATGTTTACAAAGAACAAGAAATAAATAATGCAAGAATCACGAAAGGCAGTAGATAATTTGGAATGTTCATATTACTAATTAAGTTAAAATACTGTTCTAGAAAAATCAATACACACATTTATAATACTATTCTAAAATCCTCACTCCTCTTTAGTAGTATAGATGTAATTTTTTTAATTTAGTCAACAATAATGGGGCAAATAAAAATGCTATTATTTATCGATGTTATTATCCGGTATTAAACTAATGCACTTTAGTATACCACATTCTATTTTAGATGGGCGCGGTATTGCCAAAATAACGAAAATATTATCTTTTTATTAATTGAAGGGTATTTATTTCTCAAAGAGTTGAATATTGTGTAAAAATTCAAGATAGCGACCATAAGAAATAACAAAGTTACGCTAGATAACTCTTAAACAAAAAAAAAATATTTTCAGTTTTTTTGAAATAAGTCAAAAACTACATAAATTTTAATAACTTTAAAAATGGGTTCAAAATAAGCATCGGATTTTCTATCTGCTTTATTAAGCGAGATACCACTATAAAGAATCGAATTTGGGACACTGTATATAACAAGTTGGGACAAAAGAAAAGTTTTAAATGTATTTCAGTTGATAAAGGAAATGGTTTACAATCAAAATTGAAAAGTATAAAATGGGAGCCCTAGCACAGTGGATATGTCTACATATGCCGTGGGCTCTAATGGTACACTGTAAGTAGAACACCAGTGAATAAATGAGTATATAGGGCTGAACTACTAGGATATTCTAGTAATAAACGGGAAAAACGTAGTGTTGGTTGGGCACTACACTCTTTTTGTACCTAACGGCCTAAGTAAAAAGCAGTCCTATCCTGATTTCCTACAAACGACAGGAGAGTTATAAAATGGGGCTTATTATTTAGTTAAAATGTATAAATGCTCACTAATAGCTTAAGAATATACAGGTTATTTTTAATTGTTTCTTTATTGCCATTTTAAGTCCTATGATAATGTGAAAACGCTCTCATTCTACACTTCCGAGCCAGGTTCAAGGCAAATAAATTGAGTTCAGTTCCCTTGTGCCTAAATTTATTTCAAGAACTTTTGCTTTATTTCTGCTTTTAAAAGTCCCACTTTTCCAGTAGTTCAACTTTACTCCGCCTTATATCTTCTACGCCCGTCCATTTCTCTCAAAATAAAAAGTGAGATAAATTGAATATAAAATGAGCAGGGTACATACGAGGGCCAAATATCAGATCAACTTCTACAATAAAAAATTCAATTTTTACCTAGGCAAAATGGCAATTGACTGCTACAAAAATTCAGCCTGGCTCTCACTTGTTACAAATAGTTACATAGTCAAAATCGCCTTATTTAGTTCTGTTGGTTTCATTAGAAGTATTTGCCATTAATTCTAAAAACTATTCAAGACTCGTATTTTCTCATGTTACTGTAATTTATATATCCTACTACTTTAAAAATAGCTTATTCGTAATGCCGATTCTGAATTATTTTATCGAAACACTTAAAAATATATTGAATGCGCATTCAATGAATTTTTAAGTTAATCCAAGAAACCATTACCATCTTATAAATTGTAATTTCCATTAATATCCGATAAACAGAATCCTACAGCGAATCTGTCCGTCCATCCATTTCACTTAAATTTTAAGAAATTGCTTCTGCGAGAAGAAACATTACCAGAATTAGCACTTTTATTCGTTATCTGGATGTTCCCTGAGGAAAATCGCGTAATTGAAGAAAAATCAAGTTTGTTCCGTTCGGTTGAGTTTTCGGGAACGAGTTGTCAGCTGTAAATGAAACCGTAAAAACTTTTTAAATTGGCTTTTAATAAATATCAGATTTATTATTTTAACTTTCGTAATAAATTGAGATTTTTATCTCGCACAATATTTTTTATTTTTTATAAATAAAGGTGGGGCAGAAAAATGAGCGATTTAAAAAAGTCGGTAAATGAAGAAGAATATTAAGTTTTACTAATAACTTTATTATTTTGTTAAACACCATAAAAAAGCATTAATTTTTGAAAATAACTCCCGGGAGATGACGTTCGTTCAGGTGTACATATTCTTTCAATCATGATCTGAAATTATTCATTACATTCCACAGCTATGCCAGAAGAATTTGGTCCACTTCTTGTCAGATCCGCTCTTTCAAGGTTTGAATCGTTCTTTGGTAGGTTAACTCGTTTCATTATTTATAAATGCTAATACACAGGAAACATGGGCGTTAGCGTCCCTACCACCTCTTAACGATACAGCGCGGTTGCTGGATTTTTTAAAAGCCTTCGTTATTCTGCCCCACCCTGTTCTACAAAAATTTAATTTTGTATACAACTGTTTTATTTTTAAACTGTAGGTACAAGTTTATGATCAATATATAGATTATTATTGAAAGTTTGTCAAGGAAGAGCAGGTTGACATATAAAAATAGAATTTGGTTAAACTTACAACCTAGTAATAATGCTGTTTTTGTTCTTATTTTCCATTCTAAATCAACACAAAATAATTAAAACACAATACGTGATAAAATAACCCACTTTTGAAAACTGAATAACATTAATATAAGCATAACGGACGTTGACAATAAATAATTAATATGATGTTCTATTTGTCAATAAAATTATGCATATGCAACTATCAATACCAGAAAGTAATATTGGTTGCCTAAATGTAAGTAATGTTTTACCAAAACACAATTTTATAAATAATCTAGTCAAAATTAGAAAAAATATTGTATGTAACACGTTACGAGATGCCATTTTAGGTAACTCGTTATATAAAGTAAGGCATTTCGTAACTGTTTGCACAAATAGCTACTTCGTAATCAGTTTCATAATGTTCAACATTATGCAACTGGTTACGTAAAGTAGATCATTTTTACACTTGCTGCGATTATAAAAAATGTCACTTTATGTGTCAAAATTAGAACAAAATATTTATTTTCGTTGAATTTACGACACACTTTCATTATAGTATACAGGGTGTTACTTAATGATAGGCTGTAAATGCAACCAATTTCAATTAGGTTCATATAAACATGTGTTCTAAAAGTCTGTTTTTCAAGATACGAGTGTCTTAAAAAATTGTTTTGGCAGTGTTGGCCCATTGTGCCAAATTTAAACAATATCGGCAAAAGGATCTTTGATTTCGCGCACTGAATACAAATACAGTCAATATATTAAATTAAAACACAAAATACAATTGAGTTTATCAAGAAAATGAACCATGAACTGAATCAAATTTAATCAAATACGAAGATGCTTCATAACTTGTTACGTATTTTACAGGTGCTAAAAATTGCGGTACAGAAAGAAATTGAACAGGTGGTGATCAGTAGAAAAGCTTAAAAAAGTCTTTTTATGAAATTGTAGTTTAAAGATACGATAATTAATACCCAAGACAAAACAATATCTTATAAATAATTATATCTTTAGATTGTGAAAGTAGAAGACATCATTATTAATGTTTTCTTTTTTTTTTTACAGAAAACTGGTGCCCGAATTAAAATCTACGCCAATATGGCTCCCCAGAGTACAGACCGAGTAATTCAAATTACTGGAGAACCCGCTAAATGCATTGACACTATTCGAGAAGTTCTTACTCTAATTAAACAGGTAAGACTATTCTTATATGAATAAAAAAGTTATTAATTCTTGATGTTTACATCTAATAATTTTATCTTATTGTGGTCTCTTACACCTATTAATTGGTATTTTGCTAGTGATTTTCTTGGACTTTAGGTTGAGAAAAAAATTTAAAGTTTTTATGGAGTATTTTTTTTTTGTTTTATAGTTAAGCTATTATTTTAATATATTTTCTTTTTATTATATTATTATTATTATACCAGGGTTGTAGCCATTGTTTTGTTTGGTAATTGCTGGAAAAACAAAAATTTAATATACAGGGTGTCATGAAATTAGACGGTCATGTTTTAACAGCGTAATCTACATCCTAAAATAGGAGTAAAAGTTCATATAAACATAAGTCCGAAATCGTTTTGTTTCCGAGATACAGGGTGTTAAAAGTGACACATTTTTGTAAACATTTTCTAAACTTTTAAAGATAACTAAGTGAAATTTGGTACAAATGCTAAACTTTGTACGCTCTATTTAATGGACTAAACGCCAGTTTTTCATCATCTTCATAGGTTGGTAAATTAGGGGAGGGGCTTAGGGTTAAATTTTCCTAAGTTTTTTGTTGACTGTTTTTAACATTTTTGACTACAAAATTTGGAAAACCATTTTTTTTATAATAAAGCTACTTTTATTGTATCTCGCTAGGACGCACCATTTTCAAGAGAAAAACATTTGAAAATTTCATGATAAGTTGATGTTATCTTATTCGAAAGTGTAAACAATAATTAGTAGGCCTGTGGAATCAGAAATTTTTATTTTTTTAACTTTAGAAAACCGGTGATTAAATAAATTTTAGAAAATATTTACAAAAATGTGCCACACCCTGTATCTCGAAAACGAAACGTTTCGGACCTATGTTTATAGGAACCTTGCATATTCTCATAATAAAAAAAGGTAAGATACATAATAATTTAATAATAAATTAATAAAACCATTCACTTTTGAAGAAATAAAGTATACATTTTCAAGTACTGTAGTGAATAGACTTGCTTGTTTGATGATCCTAAAATAATAGCTTGATTATAAAACAATTTAAAAAAAAATAAATACCTGCATAAACCATTGTCACTTTTTTTAATTGCAGATCCTAAAATTTTTTTACAAATAATAGGGTGAAGAAAAATAATACTTAGAACTTATCACAATAATATAATGTATTTTATTGCGACCGGTTTCGAAGCCAAAAATTTACTTCATTTTCTGGCACACCTAGTGAATTAAAAAAACGAATTATCTTGCAACATATGTAAACATTAAATTTAAGGGAAAACGGTTTATTTTAAACTAACAATAATACTAATGTAAAGTCAACAGATTTAATATAACTAACATTATATGTGAAGTTCGTTGAAAAATACAAAAGAAGGGGTGATATAAATCAACTTGTTGAAAAAGTAAACTGTTGACTATGACATAAATGAAGAAATAAATATAGTAATGATAAGGTAGAAAAATGTTGATAAATTCACCATATTCTCTTTCCACTATGGAAAACCTTCGCCTTAAAAACTTTAACTCACTCATGGCTAACCCCCAGTATAAATTAATAATAACATGATGTTAAATCTATAAAAGCACACATTTTTAAAGGAAAAATATTAATATAAAAAAAACACAATTATAAGTAGTTCTTGAAGAAAATCCAAACAAGATATTGAAAACTATACAAACTTCAAACCTAAACCACTATTTTTATTAAATACAACTCCTAAATTGTAAGAACACCACTGGCAAAATAGTTATTGGATTTCTATAAAAGTACCTACTATTTTAGAGTAATTTATTCTGTTCTATTATTAATCCAAACTAATGTATAAACATAGATCTATAATATTGATAAAGTTTGTATCATTAAATGTCATTAATTTTATGTCTGATTGATTTTGTGTATCATTGTCTTACTAATAATATGCAAATAATTAAGGGTATGGAAAATTAATAATAGTTTACTTTATAAACTATGATCCAAAAATGTTTCGTTACGAAAATACAGGGTGCTAAAGTTTTGGAAAAAAAAAAAAGAAAAATTATTTAATATTTTCGTAAACGCTCTAATTTTTTCAGGGATATTTAATATTCAGTGACAGTTAATAATGGGGCATATTTTTCAATAAAAAATAATTTTCCGCTTTAACAGTGGCGTGCCTACGGACACTAGCCTCAATATTTTTGCAGAAAAAAATGGTACGTCAATGGTTTTTTCCCAAATAAAAATGACAAATTTCCCGTTCAATTTTAATTTTAAAGGATCTCTTGATTGGTTTTTCTACGTTTTCGAGTAAAAAAATAAAAATGTTGTATTGTCCGAGAAAATTAATGTAATTATTGAAGAATGAAAGAAAAAAAATACATTTGGACCATAGTTTATAAAGCAAACTATCACTAATTTTTCATGTAGATTTATTTAAATATTAGCATATTATTAAGGAACACTATATTATTAGGTTAATTGAAACAGGCATAAAATAAAGTATTTGTCTCCTATAAATTTCTTTAATTATGATGTGTTCTCTTTGTAAAAGCACATTTTTGTTAATTCCTCAGTAACCTCAGAACACATATTAATAAATAAAAAAAAAATTATAAAGTACAGTATTGACATACTTATCTGAAGTCAATCCATGCATTCAAAAAAACCTATTAATAAAAAATATCACCACTTACTGTTTCAAAAACAGAGAAATTATTTTAAACGTTTTAAATTAATTTTAAATAATACGAATTATTACTAAGAGCCACTTTACAGTTCGCAATGTTCCTTGCTGCAAGTAAAATTTCGGCAGTTTTTCCAGAAATGTGTACAAGCCAACGAACGAAAGCAGTGTAATTTTATAATATATTGACATTATTTTAAGCATAATATGAACACTTTCAAAATATTTATTTTACACTGTAAAGTATACAAAAATGTCGATTAGTGTTGACAACTAAATATTGGGACACTTCAGTAAATTAATATAAAACAATTTTTCATAGCTTGTGGCTTCTCGTTTTGACTTAATAACAGCTTAAATACGATTTAGCACACTATTCATAAGCTTTGTACAAAATTCAGTGGTTATCGTTTCTCAGATTTGTTTTAATTTTACTCTTAAATCCGTTATTGATATTTGAGGATTATTTTGAACTTATTTTTTCCTTTCGTGCCAAACATTTTTGTCTACATTTAAGTCAGGACGGTTTGCCGGTCAAGATAATACTTTTATGTTGCACAAACCATTTCTTAGCTGAACAAGAAGTAGGGCATGAGGCATCAATGCTTGACAAACTATTTTGCACAATCTGATATTTTACAGCGTTAACTGTTTTGTTATTAACCTCTAGTTCTTCAAAACCACATACAGACATACAACACTATATAATTTGTCCTTTTGAGACAATCTTTCTTATTTCAAATCAATTGTTTCCTATAATCCCCACGGAAACGTCAAACTTAGACACCGCTGCATATAACTTTTTTTTTTTCAAGTCGCCCAAAGTCCGACTTTTCTTGAATTTTTTCCAATTTAAGCGCTTTATTTTCTGAGCTGCAGTGAATAGAGGTGGCAAAATAAATGAGTCACTTATGTAATTAATTCAAATACTCATTTATTTAAAGATTCAATCCATAAGGCAGTGTTTCTTCGTTGTTTTTACTAAACCTCTTTCACATTTTTCTCTTTTAATTATTGGTCTACCAGTACTATTAGTAGATTTTGTTAGGCCATAATGTTTCTCACTGAAGATCGCCCATTTTCAGATCGTTCCTATTTTTATTATATTGTGATAATTTCGCGTAATTTTAACAATCTTATTTGCTTAAGTTTGGAAATATTGTATTGGCTGAATTGACATTTACATTTACCTTCGTTTGCCGTCCCAACATTTAATTGTCGAAACATATAATTACGAAAAATAAAATGAAAAAAAAAATTGATAATTGCTGTTATAAGATGTTGAAAACAATGTTTTCAAATTTAAAAATAGTTGCCCAATTAATTTTAAATATTTTATGAACCAGTATTTGTGTGTGTGAGGTTAGATTTTTCCAGGGACTGTGTTCATTAGCCAATAAAAATTACTTGATTTATGAAGAAATCGTAATCGTCCAAACCATATTGTTGTTTGGGCTCATAATCTAGGGATTTTTAAACTGGCTGTTAGAGCTTATTTCCGCCATTTTTTTTTCCAGAATTTTTAGCTGCAATTCGACTTAAGGAAATACATTTTCATTGCCGAAATTTTACATGTTAGCAAGGAAAATTGCGAACTGTAAACTGGCTCTAATACACATCTCATAATGATGGGTCTATATATTTTACATTTTTTTTTTCTATAGAGTCCCATCAAGGGCGCAATTAACCCTTACGATCCCCACAACTATGACGAGGTTTATGCTGACCAATATGGCGGTTGGGGTAATCAAGGAGGCGGTGGAGGCGGCGGCGGTGGAGGTTTTGGAAACCGAGGCGGCCGAGGAGGTAACGATGGGGGGCCTAGAGGAGGTAACCGAGATGGAGGAGGCCGATTCGGCGGTGGTGGCGGTTTGGGTGGCCCAAGAAGCACTGGAGGCGGTGGCGGTCCCATGAACCGTGGAAGCGGTGGAGGATTCGGAGGCGGTGGAGCGTAAGTGCAATTTATTTCTTTTCTAAATTTCAAACTAAACCAAAAAGGCGAATGTTATTATTTGACAAAAATCTGTATACAATACAGATATATGCAGTTAACTTAAGTAATAATTTTATGATATATCTTAGCTACAGTTCTGTGTGATTTAATGTGCAAACAAGTGATAATTTAACAAAATTTATTGGTTACAAAGAAAAAAAGAATAATATTAAAATTTTGTTTTAATTAAGAAATATTAATTATGAAATAGTTTTATTCATTTTAGTCCGATATATTTGCCGGTATTTTGCTCACATAAAGCACAACACCACTCTCGCGAAAAATTTGATATTTGTCATACATCTCTCAAGCTAGTAAAACGACACTAGTGTGCAGAGTGAAGGTTTGCTATATATTTTTGCACCTATTTGGTCCAGAATGTGGATATCGATAGCATTACAGACATTAAATTTTTATAAAGGTATCACATTCTAAGTCATTTACTTAATATAAAAGTACCTATATCACTAAACAATTAAAAACATAGAGGCTCAACCAATTAATACTAGTTGGCACGTAAAGCGTAACTGTATTACATTCATCTGAAGACAACATACTAAAATAATCAGCCGCTGGCTATCTCGATTTTAGTTCCCTGTTCTTTCTGTCTTGTTATTTCTACTCTTCTTTAAAAATTAATTTGAATGCATAGGTAGCATTCCCCATTCGACCATTCACTGTTTGGTTCTAATTACCAGTGCGATTCCTAAAGTGGTACTGAGAAATGGTTACAAAGCAAGCATACATTAATAAATGTATCAAAAAAAGTCAAATCACTAATAGCAAAAAGTATTTCCATTATTTAATTTAAAATGTTTGACTTTTTTTCAGTTTCGGAGGTAGTAATCGCGGAGGAGGCGGTGGTGGCCTTGGAGGAGGTGGCGGCGGCAGATTTGGTGGCGGCGGAGGCGGCCGTGATGGAGGCGGTTTCGGAAACAGAGATAGCTTTGGAGGAGGCGGTGGCAGTGGCGGTGGAAACCGTGATAGTTTTGGAGGAGGTGGTTCCTCATTCGGATCTAGAGGAGGTAAATATTTTTTGGAAATCATAAAAAAGCTTTTAGTTTGTTTAAAAATTATTTTACTATTACAATATATTGCTGTTATTTTAATTTTTATATACATATTAGAATTTTGTCCCCTTCTTCACTCTTATGAATTACAATATTTAAAATATTTGGTTATTAGATCATAAGGGTGATTATCTTAATGTATATTATCAGTGTATAAGTACCTTAATAGTATATTACATTACGAGTGTGGAAAATCACTTTTCACACAAGAGATGTACAATATTTTTCCTACGACCACAAAATAATTTCATCAAAAAATGTAAAACCAGATTATTATAATAATTAAAATGTATTTAAAAAAATAATCAACAATAATCGTATTTATTCAATTTTCATAATTTCAAAATAAATAAAAAAAATTAAAAAAATAAAAAAAAATTCTGGCACAGCCAGGATTTGAACGCGGTCGCTCGACCGTCTCAAATTGCAAAGTTGATGCTCTAACCAACTGAGCTAACAGGCCTTACGGTAATTGATTGATCTAATCGATTATGTGTTTAACCAGAATAAAAAACAAATATATCTTAGTTATTTTAAAATTATTTTAATAATAATTGTTAAAGATAAATATCTAGGATCTAATTTACAACAATTTCCATAATTTAACAATCATATCGATTTTAGTATTAATATGGACATTACATAGATCAAAATAGAAATTATGTGTTTGACATTTTCTGACAGCTACTGCGGAAAGTAGCATATTCGTACGCGGGTGGAAAGTAAATTCTTATTCATACGCGTGTGATATAGGGCACTTTCCATAGGACTATATAGTGTGATATGTGTCACTTTCCTAAGTGGTCGTAGGAAAAATAATTTAAATGAATTGATAAGTAAGAAAAGTCAAATTTTCATATCTTCATGCATATTAAAAAAAAAATGAAAATGAAAATCGTCATAAAAAACGCGTGTTTATTTTCATGTTTGTAACCTCTTTAAAATAATATAACTCGAACACTAATTTTCACGTAATGTTTTAAATATATAATAAATCACTATGAAAGATATATTCCCCCTTAACGGAATTATCGAAAAAATGGAAACACCCTATTTCCTTATTTTGTAGTCTAAAATCCCGTAAAATAAAAACGTTCTTCAAAATTGCATAATACTTTTTTAAGATAAAAATTATTCTAATTTAATGGGTTGCTTCAACCCCTTGCAAAACAAATTATATTGTTTGAAATTATAGGTGGGTCAAACTCTTTCGAGAGAAATGGTTGGGGAGGTGGTGGAGGAGGAGGCGGCAACAGTGTCCCTTTTAGCAGTCCACCACCAAGCTCTGGCAACTCTTCGTTTGGGAGTGGTGGTGGAGGCGGAGGAGGCGCTTCTGGAGGAAGTAAAAATAGCACCCAGGTCACAATCCCAAAAGAGGTAAATTTTCTACAATATAAACAATTCTATTTTTTTTTTATTTTCCAATTATAATTTATATTATTTTATGAATAAGTCCATTCATTTTTAATTAGATATCAAAAAATTATACATATGAGCCAAAATATTTTTTCTAGCATAGGTCATGAATGATACAGGCAGATAAATGTAATATGTTGTTATAATTAATATTTCCTATATTTAGTTAGTTTTGCTAATATTACAATATACTTATTAATTAAATAATCTGTCATTTGGATTTAAAATGTAGCTACAGATTTAATTTTCTCTGAGAGTGCGTTATAGAGATCTAAACCTTTAAAAAATAGTTAATTTTGTGTTGCACTCTTAACAACAGTTTGAATATAAAAGTTATGTCTGTTCCACGTTGGATAACTGTGCACATTAGAGCTTCTTTTTTAAGTACCGTAAAGTCGGGCGACTTTGACCCGCATGGGTGACTTTAGCTCAAATCAGTAAATAGTTATTTTTGCTCACAAAAAATTATACGTCCTATTTTTAAAATAAAACTCACGCTGGTTGAAATTATGGCGAAAATGCGAATTTGGATTTGCTTTTATTTAACAATTGAAACTATGTTTAAATTTTGACAGTGAGTCAAAGTCACCCGACTTTACGGTACATCGGAAGTAACCTGTGATTCGTTTTATAAATAAAAATTAATGCATTCCTTAATAAAAGACTTTCGATTGGCATCCAATTCAAAGTCTCAAGTGATAGATTAATGGGAGTATATTTTGTACAGAATAATATTATTCACATTGCCGCCCTATTCTACAGCTTCTGTAGTATAGGTAGAATGATAGTGTTATATATAATAATGTAGTCTACTGTGATAAGCCAAATGAACTTCCATTTAGTAAAATTAACAAATGAAATACTTTTGATAGCAGTGTTGGTGTGGTCTGTTAATTTTATTTGTTTGTCTATCTTTATCTCTAAGTATTTGAATTTTTCTACTCTGTGTAATTTCCTCCAATTGTTTATCGACAACATGCACATAGTTATAGTTCTGACTTTTTTTTAATTTGTGTTGTTATTGCAATACCATTTGTAAACATCTTTCTTAGTTTCATTAATAACTCTTACTAAGTTATCTAAATCTATACAATAAAAATATATGAGGGCATCATCAGCAAAACGGGTCGATATCACATTGACATCAACAATATAATTGATATAAATCAAAAATAACAGAGAACCTTACTGTACTTCCCTGTGGAACACGTTTGTATTTGCTTTTAACCTTTGTCTGCTATTACTTAGATAATCTACATACCACTCTCTACTATACCCATACTTTTTAATTTTTGTATCAAACTTTTTTGATTGCAAGTCTTGTATGCCTTTTGGAGATATATAAAAACTGCCAGTGTTTGATAGTTTTTATTTAATTTATGTTTCCACTCATATAAAACACTGAATAGCTAATTCGCAGTTACGCTTGCTACTGATGCCCGATTTTATTCTAGTAATAAGTTTATTATGTTCTAAAAAAATAACTTATTTTTCATAAACGTCCTTAATAATTTTTTTCGATACATCACATAATAATAAAACCTATAGCTTTATTTGCAATCTTTATTTCTAATGGCGAATTTATCAAATTTAAAAGAGGTTCTGAGAGGTTGGAAAAACAGTTTTTGTAAATATTAATCTTAATGTCATCTGTGCTTCTTTTATTTTTCATTGTTTAAAAATATCTCTTAACAAATCTTCTGTACATAGTTGAAATTTCCCAAGAAAATGTATATTGTGTCTGTTTAAAATTTGATAATCTGGTATTGTATTATCAATCATATTAGCAATTATTTACTGCACAAGTTTCAAAATGAAATCAAATTTGTTATTTAACAAGTTAACTGCCGTACTAGTCATACAAGCTGATAGCTCACTATTGATTTTAAACTCACAAATTTTGTTGACATTTAACATATTCGTTTTCTTATAGCAACTAACCGACACTGTCTGTCTTAACGTTTTGCACATAGAAATTTTTAAAAATAAATTGTAGGTATTTACAAAATTATTTATTAAAAAAAAATTAAAAATTTCTATCACAAAGATATTATTTTATTATAAGATTGCCAATATAAGAATTGGGCTTCTTCGCAGTATTACATTTATATACTTTTTTGAGTTTATTTTTGTTATTAGATGACCTTCGGTTTCACTTATATACTCGTTACAATTTTTCCAGTATCTAATTTTGTATCAAAAAATTCATCCACCGTTCGTAAAACAAGTTAAAAATATATTGAAAATGGTTTTTTATATATTTTATAAAAATTCTCATAGTTCTTAGGGCTCGTACTTATAAATTATTACTTTTATAGTCATTCAACATTTTATTTGATATTTTTAACATTCTGTGTATAATATGCTCCGAAGTTTCTTGGGAAAATCTATAAGACCCATTTTATTTATTTTTAATTATTAATTAATCTACTTACATTGACATCTATATTATATATAAACTTTCGATTCCCAATTTAAATTAATATTTAACCAATGAATATTGTTGTAGTTGGCCGGTGCAATAATCGGTAAAGGCGGTGGCAGAATCAGAAAGATCAGAATGGATTCTGGTGCAAATATCACCATCGACGAACCTCTTCCTGGCTCCAATGAACGGATTATCACCATTCAGGGATCTCCGAATCAAATACAGATGGCGCAGTATCTTCTTCAACAGAGGTGTGTATTTTCACTTACAAAATAATTTTCTTTGGGAATCATTTGTCTCATTCAAATAAATCCAAATTTTTTAATTTCTATATCTGGATCAGTTATAATCATATATTTTTTTTCTACAACTGTTGAATAATATATTCATTATTACGTGATTTTTATAAGGAATATTAATAATTAATTACAAGTGTTGAATAATAAATAATTCATTATCTTTATGTGATAAATTATTTTCATTGTCCAACACTTTAATAAATCAATCAATCTAAACAGTAAAACATGTTATTCTATAAAAATCGCTTCTGTCATAAAAAAAATTAACAAAATTCTTCTTTTCTTTATAGTACCGATAGTGACCTCTAAGAAGTTTAACAGTAGGTGTTCTTCTTTTCTGCTTGGATTAGGCATACGGCCAGTTCATATTCGAATTTACACTTGGGACAGTGGTTCTTTACCAGTGCGTTTTAATGAAATATGTCGGAAATGACGGATGGGCTCTAATTTTGTCCTGCTTTTCCTGCTTAGTAGAAAATGATGCAACATAAAAAGTATGTGTTTTTATATTAGATAATAATGGCGCTCCTGGTAAAGAAACGCTGCCCCAACTAGAGTGTGTATTGAATTTACATACACTTATTTTTACTTGCTTCAATAATTTATAGAATAAAAAAGAAGAGCAAATTTTGACAGAATAGAAAGTAAAATAGTTTTTTTGTGGAATTATTAACTTATTTCAATGAAATTATTTGAATTTGGTAGAGAACAGTTATAGAAAAATTATATTATTCAACTCACAGTAATTGCTATTACAGTGCAAGAGCCCGTGACAAAAAAGTGAAAGAGTTTTGTCAAGGATCAAAATTTAATAATAGAAAATATGCCAGAATCGGCAGTTTAATTTGCAGGATTTCAAGGGTAAGCACATCTTGAAAGTTGTTAAAAATTAAAACACCATAAAACTGGCATATCAGGGTTTGAATTATTATAATTTATAGTTTTTACATTAATGAACATAAAAAAAAATAGTTAATCCACGCAATAACAGGAACCGCCGCGTCAACATAACTTCTATCATTTCGTAATGATTATTAGGTCAATATAAGTAGATTTTCAAATTATTAATAAAAAGGCCAGTCATATCTCAGTTTAACTGGACTTATCCAGTCAATAGTTGCAAAAAGTCATAAAACAGAGTACGCGATTTGCTAATATTCTTATTATAAATAAACCAACCATCCAAAAGTTTAACAAAGGTTGATTCATAGAGCTACTTTACAATTCGCGACTCTTCAAGTAATATAGCATCAAGTTTTCTTGCTGCAAGAGAAATTGCTGGCTGTATTACACTTCACAATTCATTGCAAAACCTTGCCAACTTAACTCACTGAACAGGTACACCAAATTCCAAGTTAGTTATGGTCAATGACTATATATACTAGTAGAGGATAGCCAAGTTCTCCACTTTCAGATGCAGGTTTTTTTTAATTTGTTCACTCAAAACTTTTTAAACAACAAAATACTGATTCGATTTTTTTACAAGTTCGTACTGGTAAAATGTTTCTTACAAAACTAATCCATCTTTCTAGTGTGTGTATAGTCTTTGCAACGCGAACTATGGAAAACATGCCATAATAATTAATTAAAACAAACATCATGTATATATTTTGCGTAACATAACTCAAAAACCATATTAATTAAATGCCAGGAATGTATACTCTAATGATTTTTAAACTGGTTGGCAGCGCTTATTTTCGCAATTTTTTCACCAGAATTGCAGCTCCAATTCGACTTGCGGCAATTAATTTTCAGTCTGTCCCTATTTTCTGCAATTGCAAGAAAAATTGCAACAGCCGATTGAAAGGACTTTAGTGGACAGACATGCAATACAAATTACCCCAATTTTACTTGCTATTTTCGCGATTATGTCTGTGTGTCTTATCTGTTTACTGGATATCTCAAAAAGCTAATTAAATTTTGGACATAGTCGAAGCACCTGGAGGGTTCTTTATAGGGTGTTTTTTTACTTTGAGTAATATCTCTTATTTACGATTGTAGAAACAAATTCTTCAAATAAAAGTCGTTTTGCAATATAATTCTCTATAATTTTTGTCATATACATGATTTCTTTAAAATGGAAAAATTTGAGGAAAAGTGTAAAATTTTAATTCTTCAGTATTTTCGTTGGCAATGAATATACATAAGTAAAAATATGTTTCATGGAAAATGTATTCTCTAAAACATTTACAGAGGTTGTACAAAATAACCAAAATAATAACTAGACAGAAAAATCATGTGTTTGAATCATCAGATTTTTATTATTCTTTAACTTGTGACAATTGATCTGAATTTTCCAAAAAAAATTAATTTAAATTGATCAATTAAAATTTAAACTTTAACAAAAAAAAAAAGAAAACCGGTCAATAGCTTAAGAAAAGTGTTTTTAATAAATAGTATATTGATTAGAATGAATTAAAAATAGTAAAATTGATGTCATAGAAAGATAAACTATTACCTTGTGAATTTAAAAAATTAATTTACATTTTTTCAATGTGTAATTGATGTATTGATTGAGATTGTCTAAACAATAACACAAATAGCACACAATAATTTAGAACTAAATGACACAGTGTCGCCATCCTATTTTTTTGATCCATTTTGTATTATTCTTGGAGTAGAACTATTGCTTTAGTATGCAATATAAATATTTAAAAAAAAAAATAAAAAAATCACATAAATTAAAATATCTAACTTGTTACTCATTACATTCTTTTTGAATAAACTGGCATTAGTAACCAATTAAAACATTCAACGTCCCGATATTATTTGGCATGTAATATTACATCACTGGTTCCAGTCTGTCAAATTTTTATTTTAAATAAATTGAATTCCATTCCATTTGAAATCGGACACCCTTGGATTTCTGACATTTAGCTACTGCTGACTAGGCAAAGGGTGAACCACTACAAATCTCCAAAAACATCACTGAAATCCTGATATCACTACCGAATTCCCGAAATCATAATTGAAATCACTTCGAAATGAATACTTTTCTTGCACCAAAATCAACATGATGCAGCAAAACGGTCATTGTGACTCGGAAGGTTCGATTTGACGATTTGGGGATCATTAAAATTTTCTTTAATATTCCTCACGAAAATTTATTTTTTTTTTTTTTTTGAAATTGTAACAATAATCATTCATTGGAAATTATAAATTGACGATTTCTGCGAAATCGTATAACATTAAGAATGCTGATTTCGACGAAATAATGTATGGAAGATTTTGGCGAAATCATACAAATTTTTAGTAAAATAAAAATAATAAAAATTTCAACTTTGATAACAGTTTTACAAAGCATTAAATTTTTGATAACTTTCAAGGTGTGATCCTGTTAGGAATTTCGCAAATTAAATTGCTCATTCTAGAATATTTATTCAACTAAATACAAACTATTATTTGAATTTTGAGCCTTGACAACACTTTCACTTTTGTGTTACGAACTATTACTCTCTCATAAGATTTAATCAAACACGTCTTCGAGAACAATAGCAATATCACTGCTTGGTTGACTAATATACTCTTATAAATTATTTGTAAAAGTGGAAAACTACCATTCGATATAATTTTAAGGCATTTTGACAATTTTACTGTAAGACTGATGGATTTATTGTTGTAAAAATTAATTTAAATTTGTCCTTCCATTTTACGTTGCTATAATTTAGAATGTTTCTGAAATGTTTAGAGCTGGTTGTAAGAACGATCATTTAAATTGACTCTCCAGAAAAACTTTGACAGATGTTTAGTTTGTGAGTTAGTGATGGACCTTTGCCGGAAGAGTAATTTTTTGATATTTCCGATGAACATTTCCATCACGAATATCCGAACAAGTAGTGAAAAGTAGTTGACTATGAAAAAAATTGATATAATGCTGTAAGGTAGTCGGAGCCATCGTATATTTTGCAGGAATCAGAAAAAAATCTTTTTTTATTTGTTCATATTTAGTTTACCTTTTCATTTTATTTATTTTTTTTTTTTTTAACTATTTTGCCTTTGTAAGAATTTATCCCATTTATTTAATTTCGCACCTAAGCTCACTTTTCCATTAAAAAAATATATTATCAAGCTCTGTCAAAGTTTATAAGGCTCATAAAGTGTAATGAACATTCTTGCAACTTTTAAATGTTTAATTTAGGCAATTATTAATTTTCATAGTGACTGACATTAACATACTTTTAATAATGGCAAAGGGCTTCACTCTAGTTTTAATATTAAAAAATTACCCAAGTTAAACATTTCTTTTAAAATGTATATTTATATTTTATTAATTGAAAACTTTAACATGAAGAGAATGGCTCTAAAAATTATGATTAGTAATATTGTTTCTTTTAATAATTTCTCTAACATCAGAAACGTGGTACTCGTTATGCACTTATGAAACGCTTAGTAAACATTTAGATTTTGAAAATATATTCTAAAACTCTAATTTTAGTAAATGCACCTTTCTTTCCTTAGACAGGTCGGTCATATGTATTTTTTTGCTTCCACTTTGCACTGTTCTGTGCCATTGAAATTCCCTTTACTAACAGTATTACATCAGGTTGGTCTTCGTTTATTTATTCAACTTATCGCAAACAATCTAAGCACTTCTCCCCACTTTAACCACTCTAATCTTTATTTATTTCTCCATCGTTTTGTTAAAAAAATTACAAAGTACTCTTCGGATTTTGCTACCCCTTTTCGCTGCAATTGTATGATCGACAAAAGTGCCTCTCAATATTTCCAAAACTGCATTATGAGTTTTCTGTTTTTTTTTTGTCTACTAATTCTCAGACCTTTTACTTCGTAATCTGTAAGTCTCACCGAATTGCTGAGCATGATCACATTGTATACATTAAACTCTATGAAATTTATCCGTTAATATAGAACAGGCTAAACTTTGAAGTAGGCTTACCTACATTTTGAATTAATTCATATCTCCAAAATCTGTGTTCATTGGGTTTTTATATTTCACTAATAATCCCACCTCTTATTCCTTTTGTATGCATTCAATGTACATTACTTTCTTTATGTATTTTTTCCATAACTTGCCTAACAATCAAAATTTGCATCTACCGTAATTTTTTTTTTATAAATTAAAATAACTTAATATTTGTTATTATAATGTAATATTTATTTACAAATATAAATATTCTTTTCAAGCTAAAGTATTCAGTTCGAAAATACTTTTGTAGAAAGATTAATATTTTTTGTAAGAAAACTAATTTGGGTTGTATGTACATAATACTTTACTGATTCTATGGAAATTAATTATAATTTACCAGGTGACTATAAATGATTGTGACTTTTTTTTAACGGTTGACAATTGGTCATATTGACGCAAACCATGCTATTGTGGTAAACTCACATTAAAGAAAATAAAATGAATGTAATTTTCAGAAATGTGTAAATATGCACCTGTTTGTGGGTTGGAGTGAAAAAAATATCATAATGTTGAAATAAAACATCGAATAACATAATATTGACTATGAAAAATATGATTTTGAGAAGTATAAAATACTAAACATGTAAATTCATGTTTGATATAGGAAATATTTCAACATCCTGGCTGACGATTATCAACTAACTTTATCATTAGTGTTTGACTGTTATTGTAAATCGCTCCAAATTTGTGAATTTTAGAACTATTTATCATTGATTTTAAGATCCTGAAGAATTTTACATTAATTTATTAATTTGTAGAGTGTTTATAACTAATAAGATATATCATAAAAATACAAATAATATTAATTATTGCCATTTTTTAACTAAACATCAAAAATAACCCTAAAAAATTGAAAAACAATAATACACACAACTAACTAATAACCTCACTAAAATCCATTGTCACTTGTTTTTGTTGATCATCCACCATATAAAGTCGCCTGATTTTGATTGATTAATTTGGTATTTTTATTCATCATACCCACAAGATGTTTAATTTTTATTAGCAGAATTTTAACTAATTATAGTTGGTATACGGTGATTTTTTGGTACAAGAAAGCCTATTATTGATACCCTCTTAATGTAGCCATTACGGAGTGCTCTATTTTGTACTCTATGAATTAAAATAATGATCAATTTTTCTGTGTACTTTATGTCTGTTTTAATACAAAATATTATTTCCATTCATTTTTTAAACAAAAGGCACCCTTTTCAAAATCCGATAAAGCTGATTGTTTTCGAGTTACTTAGGTTTTTATTGTTTGATGTAATTTAGAGAGACCGCTGCCCAAAGAAGAAACAAAAATATTAATAGGATTTCTTTTTGTTACTAATAGTTGTCTGTTTTGTTAATATTAAGATTTATTTACTTTGCCTGTTGAATATAATATTTGGTTGCATCAAACAATAATTTTTAAGCAACTCGAAAACGGCCAACTATCGGATTTTGGAAAGGGTGCCCTTTTATTTAGAAAAAAACAGAAAATACGTTTTTTATTAAAGAAAGCTCTAAAGTACACTGAGAAAAAATTATGGTCATTTAAATTCGAAGAGTACAATATAGAGCGCCCCCTAGCGACTACAGTAAGAAGACATTGTAAATAACAGGTTTTCTTATATCAAAAAATCCCTGTATACCAACTAATAAAATTCGTTAAAAAATATTCAAATAAATGCATTTTAAAATTTAATTAAAACTAAGCATTTGCAGACTTATATTTATTTAAAAATTTTGAATTAATTACTGAAGTTTATTTATTGATGAAATTTTAGAATGGATTAATTACAATATAATATAATTTTTCTACCAAAATTAGCTAAACTAATTCTTATGATCCCTTTGCATAATGTATATGTTACCAAATTTTGCAACAATCTAATTTTATGGTACTATAATTTTACGTTCGATATTTTGTTTTTTTTTTATATATATATATTTTCACAATTATTTACAGTCACCCGATATAATAAAGGGTAACCAAAAAAATAGTAATTGTAATTCTTGAGACTGTTGTAACTTGTTTTTGTTTTACATTGTGCATTAAGGTTCAGGAAGGTAAAACATAATCACCATATTATTATACTAGTCACAAATTTAGCAAAAGCACCAGTAGTTTCTTGGTATGTTTTAAATATTTTTCAGAGAAATCATCTGGGGAAAAGAGTTTCAATATCTAGCTACTCTGTGTGTGAAAAAACTATTAATCTCTCCCTGTATGTTGTATACAGGGTGAATGTTGCAGATAAAGGATGAATCATATTTATGTATGTGAAGGGCTGATCAAACATGAATATTTTTCGTGTCTTCATAAAATATTAGTGTAAAATGAAACAACGTTGATTTGAAAACATAAATTTTATTTACTGTAAATTGGAAACGCCTCAGTCAGTACAAACGAGGAGTTTCCAGGATTTACAATTTCCGGCTTGTTTAAAACTTCTTTAAAATATATCAACTTATGTCCAGTTTGCTATACACTTAGTATTTTCTTTAGACGTTTTTTCTGTAGCAGAAGTAATAGTCTTAGGGTGAATTCTAAGATAATACTTTTTTTAACTGCATGTAGAATTCAAAAAAACTCAATAATAAAGAACTTGCTATAATTAATTCCAAAATGTATACAATACGGTCCTGTATAACTTTGTCGAAAAATGTTGATTACATTCATTCATCTGTTCTAAGAACCACTCGCTAACATTGACACTTCGGGGAAATGTTTAAGTTGAACGTGAAAGTGATACAATTGATTTTCCCGGAGTTGTTCACATTTTCTTTTGACTTTTCCCACTTGATATGCTGTAGCCCATGCACTTATCCTGGTATTTGATAACATTATTTAAAATTTGTTCTCCTAAACGCACTTAATTTTCAACTTGAACAGATAAATACACTACTGAAAGCTGAAAAAAACAAAGACAGACTTTTTAATTCGTTTAATTTTTCATACACTAATTCAGGACCGGTTTTAAATTTATTAATTCTTCATCATTGTTAAAAGTTATTTGTAAAAGATGTTTATTTTAATGACTTTCATAGGGGTCTATTCTGTAACAATTCCTTTATATTTTAACGGCCGTTAAAATATTGGCTGCCTTTAAAAATATTTTCGTATTCACTAACTTACTTCTGTCATTATTTAAACGGATTCCTTTAAAATAGTCCTCAAATTCCATTTTTAAAGGGATATTAAAATTTGCCTTTAATTTTTAACGGTTTTGAATTGAAAATTGAGGATTTGTATGGTTGTGTTTTTAAATAAATCTTAAATGCGATGTTATCAAGTGTTCTCTTGCCATTTTTAAGGGAATCCGTTAAAATAAATAATTTTTAACAGGCCTCTAAAATTTGTGTATACAGAATACCATTTTTGGTTAAAAAAATTAACGGGCCACTAAAAGTTTAATTTTTAAAGGCCTTTAAATTTTAACGGATGTGTTACAGAATAGACCCCATATACAGTTAAAAAACGTCACTCTTGTTTATTTGGAAGACTATAACGAGGGTTATTATATAAAAGACTATACTTAGGTTAGAGGTGGGTGTAAGTAATATAATTTATAATAGGAATCCTGGTAGGTTTTTGTACAAAGGAAAAATTTTAATGTATTCCAGGCGAGTTTGAAAATTTTATTTTAGTGTAAATGATTACAGTAGTTTTACACTGAGGCTGGTTGAAATTTTTCAGAATGTGAGTAACTGATATAGGTATTAGTTTATAAAATTCCATAAATTTGAGGAGGTCGACGTTTATACAGGGTGTCTTCAAACACTTCTCACAAAAAAAAACTGCAAATTCTAGAGATATTTTGTCAGTTTGATGTAAATCATCTTATTCAAAAATAAAAAAAGTTATGAATTAAAATGTCCAATACCTCTCCCAAACGAGCCGCTGATGACTATAACTAAAAAAATCGTATTAACGCCCAAGGATTGGGCATATTCTGTGAAATACATGTACAGAATGTCATCACTTTAAGGGACCCAATTTGAAGATATTTAAATTAGACCAGGGAAGGGAAGGATTGGTTGAAATGAAATTTTGACATTTGTATATGTAGGTGTCGTATGTTTTTATTATATTATTAAAAAAAAAATTCTTCATAAAAAAGTTATGCATCACACAGAAATCAATGATCGAGAATCAAATTTGTAAAATATTTAATGGTATACAGGTAACATCTTTCTTTTTTTAGTTTACAATGTATTTATTATTAGAAGGCCATGAATCTAAACTTGAACATAATTTTTAATTCCTATCAATATTTTCAAATTAATTTTTTTTTTTGTAATTAAATTTAAAAGTCCTTTACTCGTCAGCATAAATCAATATTTATCCTATTTGTTGCCATCTTTTTCAGACATACTGTAGTCATTTTTCTTTAAAAAATAGATTAAAAATTTAACAAATTAAAATAATGGTGCAATGTTACAATACTTAGTTGTTCCAGTATATCTGGTGTAGATAAGAAGAAATCTTCAGTAATAACATCAGCGGTAAGTGTATACAAAAAAAACATACTTACTAAAAAAAGCAGGTAACTTTTTAAATAAGGGGGCATTCAAGTATTATTCATGAAAACTTTTAATGTCATTTAACCATGTTTTTTTCTTGTGTGAGATTTAAAATATCCCTCTCGCTTCCTTGGTCAGCACGTAATACTTGAAATCTCTCTAAATATGCAATATTTCATTTTATCTCTTGCATTTTTTAAACGAGTTACATTTTTTCTGTTAATAATTCACTTTTATTTTACAAATTTTTAACATCTAATTGATTGGCTTAAAAATGTATTATTACATTATTGGTCTTATTCTCTCCCGCTGCTATAAGCTTTGTTCGCGTAGCCTGTCGCCGACAAGTACACGTCTTGTGACTGATAAATAATCAGAAAAGTTTGTGCGCAAGTGCGATTTGTAACATATCCCCGACAAGAAATCACCGCGAACGACTTGGGTACCAAAATGACTATCATATACTTTAACTGCAAATAAAAAGTGAGACTAAAGATTTTAAATTGTAAAGATAGTTTTTAGAATAGATATTAGAAAGATTCCATTGTAAAAATTATAATTTTTTTTAATTATTGTTTAACTTTTTATTAGTTTGAACATTCAATTTTTATAATTTATTGGAACAGTCGGCATAATTAAAAACTCAACCATTTCTCTTTGTTCCGTTCCTTTTTCTCCTCATTAACTTGCATCACTTTTACTTACTAAGCATTTCCTGACAAATTGTTTACGCTGTTTGCTGATCGTTTTGACTTGTCGTTGGCTTGTATTCTACTGACAAGTGCACCGCGAATGATGGACATTTTGTCACAATCCATGATTTTCGGCGCCGAGAACGCCTGAAATTAAAATGCGCATGCTCATCTGTCTTGGACTTGTCGGCGACAGGCTCCGCGAACAAAGCTATAGTCTGCATAAAAGAGGAGTGCAGTAAAAGTGGAGATGTAACGTCACATTCCATAGACGTACTTTGCGAAATAAATTTCTATAATATAAATAAGGTCACGGCATATAAAATGGTATATATGTTATTCACAATAGCCGAAATCGCCCATTACGCGTTATGGGTATAGTAGTTTACTCACGATGCGATTAGAAACGTTTTCTTTGAACAGTGAGTAAAGTTATTAATTCAGAACTAATTGTGGGTAAAGTATACTAACCACCACACGAAATAATGGTCAACGCGCTTTTGTTTTGCATTCTGGAGCATTTCGTTTGCCCACGTCGCGTTCTGGCTGTGTGTTTCTCAGTACGCGTTTCAAATAAAACGAAGAGTATAAATAAAAGAAAATACATGTATTTAAACGCATATAACATAAATATATAAAAAAAGAACAGAAAAAAAATTAAATACAACACAAAAAACTAAAACTAGTGAAATACGCAAAAAAACACTTTACAAAAATAGCTCTATTGACATTTTGATTTGCATTTATTTTAAATTTAATTTTATGCTCCTACTTGAATTCCTTTGACGTCCTTTTAGACATTTACACTGGACAAATTCTTGCTGAGCCCCATAAAACTTGCCTTCTTTGCGCATTTTTACAGAAGAAACTTAAGTGATCCCAGATAATGATAAAAATGAAAGAGATAATTAAAACTCATTTCGGCTGTATAATCGTTTCAATTTTAGTGCCGAGAATGTACAAATCTTGATCAGTCTTTTCCATAATGATTGCTAATACATTTCGAGGAGCTAGACATCCACGATCTACTTTTGGTATGTTTATTAAAACACCTATATCAATAGGTGGGAATTTGCATTACGATTGAGTAGGCATTTTATCAGCTTGTCTTTCAATTCTCTGTTTACAACCTCTTCTCTTTGAATTAGCTTGGTTTTTTATTGCCATAGAGTTTGCACAATGGCAAATCCAAATCATCACTACATTCTGGATGAAATTGTTCAATGCATTCAAGACACACATAACAAACAAAACATTAACTCATATTGACATGTTCGATCTCCAACCTGTTTTACAGATCAGTGAATTAGTAGACCGATGTTAGGGCGCCATCTTTAAACAGCTCTAACTGGATAGGTGATTTATATCAAATCAACATAAAATCAGCAGTTCTTTTATGAACAGGTAACTTTTTCCATGATTGATATTGTATGGTAGTAGATTTCTATAGTGCTTCTGTAAGAATGATCTTGTTACTTGGATACATGCAGTGTTATTTGTGCGATATTTAAAAATTACCATTGAAATCTTTTTTTTTTAATTTATGGTTGGGGTAGTGTCTGGCTCAGTGGCTTTAATAATGTGGAAATTTAAAAAAAATTCCTTACCATTTTGTTTTTAAATCATACATCCGTTATTGTCTGGGATTGGAAGGAATGAAAACTAACCTAACCTCATTCTTAATTGGTTCATTTAGAAGAACAATTTGGCATATGCATCAATTTTTTCTTTAATAATTGTAATAATATTTCATTTCGTGGAGAAAACAATCTGCTTGTGAGATTTTAGTAAATACCTGGCAAAAGAAATTGAAATTCTGAATTACTCCATTTGAATTTTAACTTGCTAATCATAGGTACACTTTGTTACAGCATAGCAGTACAAACTAATAATATCATTTACTTTTGTTAATTAAACTTTTTCGAGTTAGCATTATCAATAATTATTATAAATCACTGTTGCAATAATTATTATTTAATGTTATGAAACAAACTGTCATTGGGTCATATCTGTTTTTTTTTTTGTCTCGAGTATAACAAGAAAGTGCAATAACTATATAGGTTACCCTATTTTAACATATATACTTACATTATTTGTACGTTTCCATTTCAGTGCAAATCTCGGCATCGGTAATTTAGGAAGACGTTGATTTTTGAAAAGTCATCAGGTTTCGATAAGTAATTAAATTGTTAAAACAAATTTAACGAGTTTTTTGCTTTATTTATATACTAAAATGTATGCTTTTTGTTTTTGTATAGTTTCACAAAAAGGTGACATAAAAATCATTGATTTTTTTTTTTAATATCACTTAATACGCTGTTTTTATTTCTATTTTCTTAATGATTGTCTTGTTTTTAGCTATACAGGATGTTATTTAAATTAATGTACATATTAAAAGGAATTGATTTCAAAAATCGAACGAATGCAGCAGTGAATTCTAAAATTTAAGCGCCAGTTCTGAAAACGGTTTAAGGATCATATATAAAAATGCATGAGACATATTTTACAATTAAAGATATTTGCTAAAATTTTTAGTCTACAGTAAGACCAAACACAGCTTATGTATACAGGGTGAATCCTAAGTGGATACTTTTTTAACTGTGTATAAAACTGTTCTAAAAAAAAACTCAAAATAGACACCTACATTAATGTATTCCAAAATGTATTATCTACTTGTTGGATCCTCCTCGATAACATTTAAAATTGGTTCTTCTAAACGCACTTCATGTCTTATTGGTCTTCCTACATGTCCACGATGAAAATCACCCAAATCCCTAGCTCGTTGAGCCAGATTAATGAAGTTCTAGGACTAGGATGGACTCACAAGGGAAATCTGCACTTTTAAGATACTTTGCCATAAATAAGCAACATATCCACAAGTTCCTTGTTGTCATAATTTACCATACTGAACAATTTAAATTTACTACTTCAGATAAACGCGTCTGAAATTACGTGCGGCTTAATTACAATGACCGATACACAATGAACCGTGATGCTTAAAAGAAAAAAGTAAAAAAGATAACCTTTTCGTACACAAGTCCAGATCCGGATTTATATTTTTCTCTAATTCTGTATCCCTATTTTGTAAGTTTTTTGAAAAAAGTAATTTGAAAAGGATGTTTATTTTAACCACTTCTATATACAGTTAAAAAAAGTATCGACTTATGATTTACACTATATTTTAGTACATTTTTAACGTAATCTTATTTAGGCCATACAGCAAAACATGCAGTCAATCTACGATTTAGAAATCGTTCGCCGTAAACAATTGTGCTCGGCAATAATTTTTCTCTAGTAACATCATACATTAAAATCATATCCCTTTTAGTTAAATTTTAGTGAATTGTGGCATCGTAAAAGAGTCAAAGATAATTATAACACGTATGGAAGTTGATAACGCCATATACATTTTCAAATTTTTATTACCTTCAAAATATTTTTACACATTCTAGAAGAATCTAAATATTAATATATTTTAATGTCTACATTTATTTAAATAACAGCCTGTATTATTTTTCTAAACGACTTAGGGAAAGTGTTTCTATGTTTTAGGCAATATTAATGACTAATTTAAAATTATGCTTTGTCTAATGGTTTTGCTTTTAACTGAACACTGCTCGACTAGTAAAACCTGTTCCTTTTGCTATGGATTTGTGGATTCTTCTGGATTGAAGACTTGTACTAACTGGGTTGTTTTATGTGGAAGACTAGTGATTTTGTTGTTCTGTTTTGACTAACAAGGAATCACTAATCATCCCATAAAGCTGCTCATTTCTTCAGGATTAACCTTCGAAGATCGAACTAATTCTTTATGTGGTAATCAGGGGAATTGGTATTACCATTTCAGTTTAATTAAAATAATTATGAAACATTTTAATTAGGAAATTGGTGATTGAGACTAATTTATATTTAACATTAACAATAAAAAAAAACAAATTTATATTGAGATTGATCAAAATGTATAAGTTGTGAGGAAAATATTATAATCATACTTCCAAGTACTATAAAATTTCAAAATGCAATATTAATGTATACAAATACGTATAGTGACTGATTCGTTGTCTTTTTAATGTACTTAGAAAATAAGAATGTGATTTAATACAGTTTTTCCAAAGTCAGTTGAATAAGTCACCTTTAAAACCACGTATGCTCAAACTAAATATTGCTTAGCGCAATAATTATAAAGTTTTCTTGTTCCTTCAAGTAAAATCATATTTTTCTCTTTACTTCAAATTAAAGAGGTTGATCAGTTTGTTTTTTAGCCATTTCAACTGACTTTGGAAACTGTCATGCCGTTTGCATCTTTTTTAAACCAGGCTCTGCTATGAAAATTAATAAATTTTACTTTATCACACTGGCAAATTTAAAGTATACTAGTATAAAAAATGTGTACGTCCTCAGTTGTATTTACTTACAGTGGTTAAGTGACACTCAGCTTCAGATCCTAGACCGGACCTAGTGAATTTTTAATTAATTTGCATGATTCGTTGTAGGGTTTGATGGGTTGATACGACATGCAGATTATAAATCGCTGTGCATTACCGTTTCGATGATGGTGGGTGAGATTTTACGGGTTTTCTTACCTTCAAGTCAAATGGCACCATCTATAAGTCTCCCCGGAGTGTCACGGAAAATAATAATAATAATATCCATCCCTCCCCGGACAAGCTCAGTGCTGTCAGCTTTTGGAGTTAAAATTCACTCGTATAAGGGGGTAAATTATAGGCAGTATTATTATTAAATTAATTGGAAAAATCATCAAAAAATTAAATTTTAATTTTTCCTTTTTACTAGTCAAATCTAGGCGGCGTTGAATTTACCATTGCAAATGACAAATTTGACAAAACCCACAACGTATAATATGGCGTTGTAAAAAATAAGACGACGTTTATAGAAGGGATATTCGCTTTTCGCTATGCCTAGTAAAGTAAAACACAGTTTATTTGCAAAAAAATATTTATTTATTTGCATCCGCGAAAACCATTCTAGAAAATATGTTCTCCAATCTTCTTGGTGTGCTTTGTTTATTTCATTTTTAAAGGCATCTACCGCTTCTTCGGCCTATGTAAAACGTAAACCCTTTACTTTATCCTTTACTCGCGGACATAAGAAGTCATTACCCAGCAAACATTTTGTGCAGGGTAATAGAAGGCCCAATAACTGTTACTTTCCAATTGTAATGATGTCCATTTAAATTTTATAATTAAAAGGCCGGCATATATAGATCACTACGGCCGGCAGTCGGGCCGAAGTCACTTAGCCATTAAATACAGTTAATGGGTCTCCATTTTCCCTTTCATGTCTAGAAATAAGTATATTAGCAGTTAATGGCCAATTGATGGGAAGTTAACGGGAAATTGCTGGCCTTTTACCATATTAATACTGACTGCTGAATAAAGGCCATGTGTCAGGCACATGACTAGACAGGATATTCAATAGTGCCTCTTTAACCAGTAGTACCGTTTGAACTATAAATTCTATACACAAACAAAAGAGATTTCAATATAGAATATTGTAGACATTTTATTTAATTCAGCTATATAATATAATAACACAGAAAAAATGTCTTTTTCAAAAAAAATATTCATAAAATATTCTAAATTAACATGTAAAAGTAAAAAATTACAATGAATACTGGCCTCATAGTACAGGCCCACTTGTTGAGTTTGTAACAAGCGTTCATCTATGAACGAGGGACGGAGTCCTCCTGGACTGTTGAAGTTGGGTCTGTGGCAGTTAAAAGCCTTTTGACTTTTACCATGCTTTTACCCAATACAGTTACTTACCCAACATAATGCTGGTCCACTATCGAAAGGCTAAAAGTAGACTTTTATCTTTTAATCGTCGCAGTCATTTTCCCTTCAATTACAGCAATATCCCGGCAATTTATTGTTTGTTGGGTAAGTAGTAGGTATGGACTATACGGCAAATGACCCATCGTTTCTATGTTTTGGGCATTCAAATACTCATTTGTTTGAGCAGCAGTGCGGGCCCAAGTGTTATCTTGATGCAAGATGATCTTTCCTCTTGGACGTTTTTTTCACGAACCTTTTGGATAAACTGAGGCAAACTGTTGTGTACCATTTTGAATTAACAGTACGTCTATCCTCCAGTTGTGGAAACGTGGCCGGTAACTCCAAAAAAGTGGCGATCATCTTTTTGTTTCAGATTTTTTCATGAACAACTTTTATTGGAATCTACTCATTTTCAAATATCCAAAGTGATCCATGTTTCAACACTTGTGATGTACACCAAATTAAATTATCCATATTTTTTCTGTAACTGCCGTTTTTGAGTTAAGAGACTTTAAGGAAAATCGACCACGTTAAAAATAATTGTACCACCGCTTTACAGTAGCGTAGGAACATAATTTTTCACCAAGCACTCGATTGGTTTCCTCAAAACATTCTTTACGGTTTAAACCACACAATCTGGTATATTTGAGAACTGTTACTAACTAAACTTGTAAACTAGATTACAATGTCAGACAAAATTTGTTACTTGATAGGTTTAGCGGAAAGAGAAAGCCCTGACACTAAATACAAATTTTATTTTTTCCTGTTTAGCACTAAATTAAATGTATTCGGGTAGATCATCGACAAAAGGACTACCTTTTTTTACGTATATTTACTGACATCAAAAAATACAGTGCGGATGTTAAGTCTTTAATCTTTAGAACATAAAAAATCAGCCTCTCGTTTCGTCCCCCTCTCAATTTTTTAAATAGCGAGAGGTGTCACGGGGCACTTTGTTGAAAAGTTTTGAAAATCGGAATTCAAAAATGTATATAATAGTATAATGCTGACTTTCTGTTGCGAGTTATTTTTATCAGATTCACATTATTTCAAAAAAGTTTACCTGTATTCTATGCGATTTGGTAAAACATGAAATTTAAAAAAGCTATTCTTAGTGACGTTTATGACATTTTAAGTATCAGTTCCGTCAAATGGGTCAGTGACATTATTTTAAGATTATCACTATTATTACTGTTACTTTTAACCAACTGAGGTTACCAATTCAGTCACACGGGATACATGTATTGTTGAAGACTGCTTTGTATTAAGGTGTTGTCTAGTTTTTTGACAAGTGACACAAAGTAAATGGATACCTTCTGTAATAATTTCTAGTTCATTATGGTCACAATTATTAATTTTAAAGATGTAATGGAATACTTTATTTTATTATATTAAAAACTATTGTGTTGCATGAAAAACTTAACATCCGCCCTGTATATTTTTTGGACTTTTATTTGTTGCATATAAACAAAATTTACTAAAAACTCAATATTTTCAACTTTATCTTTTTTTATTATCACTTTTGTTATTAACGGTCATTTTACTTTTTTTATATTTTTGTTTTTTAGAAAGCCAAAAATAGACTAATCCTCAACAATTTACCCCAAACTTTTAATAATCTACAATGTGAAAACGGATCATTTTATATAATCGAAAACAAACCAGTGTCTTTTCATTAAAGTACGAGAAGAATCAAAAGTTATTGTCAAATTAAATATTTTCTTGTAGAAAAAGTTTGTGGTACATAGTTGAGGGGTTGTCAGTCCACCCCTGGCTTTATGCAAAAATCTAAAATCATCCTAGACGTCCTAAAAGAAAAGTTTATTGAAAACATTTGTAGGAAATATTTGTCATCATGTTGATAATTTAAATGCAATTGGGTGTAATTATTCCTATTTTAAATATCAATACAAAATATCAAACTTAATATACATTGTTGCTAATATTAAACGTTCATAGCTCTCTCAAGTTTTAAAAAAGGTGTATAACACCATATAAATTATTTTTGTTATGTCATCTATAGAATGAACCAAATTTTGAAAACGAAGTGTCATACTTGTTAATTATATTATTTTAGAGTAGGAATTTGTTAATAAAAAATTAAAAACTTTTTTTTTCTTTTGCAGCGTCCACAATAATGCAGAGAGGAACAGCTACTAAATTCATTTTAAGGCCTAACCAAATCCATAGGAATGACATTTTTGTTACATTTTTTAAAGATTTGTTCAAGAAACATTCCATTTGAGTTTAATGGGCATTATCAAACTTGTATCAACCTTAACTCATTACATGTATTTCTAATTATTATTACATTATGGAAAAGTATAATTTGCATAAACCTATATTATGTAGTTCTTTTATATGTGACCCTTACAAATTCAAATTTTGAAAGTTTATTGTTTAAAAATTTGGTTGAAGAAAATTGACCATTTTATTTGCTGAAATAGTTTTTATTTTGAGATATTTTTATAAAAGTATTAACAGTAAATTAAAAGTTGATGGAATTCTGTTTTTTTTTTTTATTAACTGGAAATATTCAACTTAGTTTTCATTTCAGCTTAATTAAATATTTATTTTGGGAGGGTCACTTTATAAAGCATCACGAATACTTTTTATCTTAAATAATTTTATATTTAATTGTTCACGTATATTTTTTATTTTATTTTGGTTTTTCCGCTTTATTCTTCAACGTTACATTTGTAGTAATTGAAATTTTTGTTTTAAATTAAATATCTGTTATGGTGTTCTTATAATATATATGGTGTGTATTAGTCTGATCTAAAAAATTCTGTAATAATAATTATAATTGTTAGATTGTAGTTTAGTCTTCCTTGCTTTGCGAAAATATTGAGTATTATTTTATAAAACAGATCACATAATATGTCTTACCATCTATGTTTATAAATTTCTATAATTTTGCAAAATTTTATTAAATCATAGACTGTAGCAACGTTCATGTTGGGCATATGATAAAATCTAATTATTACTCCTAATTTCTTAAAGAAAAAATACTTTATTTTGACATTATTACTCTGTACTCTACAGACTTTAAAACTACAATCTACAAATAGTTTTTAATTACTAATACACTTTAATATTCTTGTATTTTAATGAAAATTGTATAAAATTAGGTTTTGTTTATATCCTCGAAGTATAAAATTGACAAGTCTATGGTATTAGTAGATTACATTAAACAATTTGTATCTCAATAAAATATTACCTAACCCTAAAAATTTTGACCTAGAGTGCAATTTTATTAAGAATTGCTCTCCAAAACGCAAATGTCTCTAATATAATTTAAAACCTTTCACTTAATGTGATTATGAATTATAATATAACTTTTTTTTGTATAGTACTAATTGCAAAAGCATTTTCAAAATTGTACACCGACAAATTACAAATGAATTTGTTGTTGTATGATTTTAAAGAACATGTCAGTACAAATATTTCAAATAAACGTTCTTTATTGGAAGTGCTAAGTGGTGTAGATCAACCAAATATCTTTAATTTGTAGGTTTTTTGAGTAATGTGTATCCAAACATTAAATATTTATGTATCCATCTACTATGTAATGAGGTAATAAAATATTTCGGTAAGAGTATTGTTTTATTTAAAAAAATTCTACCCATTTCTGCTATACATGAAAACGTTTATTCTGTCTTAAAAAAAAAAGGATACGTTCATGTTGGTGTATTTTCGAGAAAAAAAAAACAACTGAACAAAAGTTTACTTTTCTATGGATGGTTTAAAAACTGAAACTTCAAAAATACGAACCCAGACTTTAATTTTCTTTTTAAGAACATACATATTAAAAATCGTATTTTTTAAGAAAAATTGTTAGTGCCAAGCATTTTAAATGAAAATCAATAGAATAAAAAATCTGATGTGTCCAACACATGACTTTCCTATCTAGTTGTTACAGGCTTTTTCTGGTTATTTTGTACAACCTATTGCAGCACCTCTGCAAATATTTAGAGGTTAACTTGATATATACATTTTCCACATACATCTAACTCAAAACATTTTTCTATATACACTCATTGCCAACGAAAATGCTGAAAAATTTAAATTTTATTCTTTTCCTCCAATTTTCCATTACGTTCCATTTTAGAAAAATCATGTAAAAAAAACAAAAATTATATAAATCGATATCGCAAACATCTTTTAGTTTAACAATTTTCTTAAAAATCAGAATTTTTTATATTTTGAAAAATTTCTCGAAAACGGACCATTTTAGGAAAATTTTGTATGGAACAAAAATTATAGAAAATAATATAAGTAACTTTTATTTAAAGAATTCTACAAACGTAAATAACATATTTCATAAAATATAAAAATGATCCCCTATAAAGTACCCTCCCAGATGTTCCGACTCTGCCCAAAATCTAATCAGTTCACCGCAGGCCGGAATAAATCAAGTTTAAAATTTGGTGTTTTTCTTTCTATCCGTTCATGAGTTATGGTGGATATATACACACACAGACATCATCCCGAAAATAGTCGAAACGGATTCAGGGGACCCCAAAACATAAAAATCCGTCGAAAACTGGAGGTCGAAAAAAATCATGATTCCTATACAGATAGGAAAGTAAAAAAGCCCAAGAAATATATTATGCTTTTTATAAAAATAAATTGCGTCATATCAGAAGAAAGAGAAGGTCAAGAGTTTTATTTTCTAGTAGTGATGGGACTTTTCATAAAAAGTAATTTTTGGACATGTCCGGAAAAGTAATGAAAAGTCTGCCTAGAGCATAGAAGATACAGTTAAATCTTCATCCTGGATGTTTGTTCAAAACTACTTTGGAGACAATATTTGTGTTTCTGTGGTAATTAGTTAAAAGGTGTTAAGTATATTTTCTCGTAGTGTGGGAAAATGGCGTTAAAATTTTGACCTAAACTAATTAAAATTTGATTTCAAATTAAGGTGAAAAATGTCGTTTCAGTTTATATTAGAGGTAATACGATGAAATAAATTTTGGGCAGCAAAAAAGCAGATAATTAAAAAAGGCATATGTCTACATGTTATTTATGAAAATACCTGGAATGCAGTAAAAATGAAATAAGTTCACGTATTCCCATAAACGATTGCTGGCACTTCACTAAAAAAGGCATAAGTCGACATATTTTTATAATAATTTACTTTATTGTCTGGTAATAATAAAATGAGTTCACATATTCCACCATAGTTTGAGGGTATTTTCAATAATGAGATAAAATGACATACTAGATAGATTCTTCTAATAAAACCACTGATATTTTTAAATTTTAATTTTATATGAACAAAACTTTTAAACAGTAATGAAAAATAAGCATTTTTTGGGTGTATAACTTTGCAGCTAGATAATAGCTTGCTGCCAAACTTCTTCTGTCAAAATAATGGCGGGATTATTGTGCTAATTCAATAATTAAATTGATGTAAGTATACATATTAAAATCGCACTAAAACATTTTGAATTGATTAAAAAGTCATATGTGTAGATGAGTTTGAATTTTTTAGGAAACTTGACATAAGTGCACATATTCCTTTTTAATTAGGTAGTCAGCATTTTTTTAGTCTTTGTAAAACAGGAATATGTAGACATGTCAAAACTTTATCAAAAAAACAAACTCTTGTATACATATAACTTTTTTATTGTTGGTATGATATAATGTTTGGGCTAGTTGGTTATCACAAGTTCATTTAAGACTTTTTAATTGAATCATATCAGAAATTTTAAGACAGAGCACGATTTTTGACCCAATTTTTATAAGGTTTTTAGGACAAGTTCACTTATTTCCTTTTAATGGTTCGAAGTCCGAATCTAGAATAAATATGCATCACTAATCTACCAATAACTCAAAACATCAAAAAAGTGACTTATGACCTTTTAACTAATTACCACAGATTTGCATTTTGTTTTTTTTTTGGAAAATCATTTGTAAAATACCTCTGAATTTTTTGGTCCTTTCTTTTAGTTTATTTTAATAAGATATGAAACGAAAATTAGTTAATTTAATGTCGCGCATGCGCAATAGACTTCCATCACTATTTTCTAAGTAACAAAAAATATGATTGTCCAACACATGACTTTCCTGTAGAGTTATCAAAAATATTGAGTACGGTTCACGTAATTACAAAGTACTTACTTAGAATAACGGTCCACGTAATTACAAAGTACTTAGAAAATATTATGAATTAATAATATTTATGCAAATAGTATATTAAATTAAGAGTGTGGAAAATGAAATTTTTCACACAAGTGGAAAATATTGTCGCACTAGGCGTAAGCCGAGTGCGACAATTACGTTAGTGTAAAGAATCATTTTTATACATGTGATGTACATTATTTTTCCTACGACCACAAAATAATTTTATAAAATAAATTAAAAACTAGGAAATCTGGCTATAAAGGTTCCATCAAGATGTGGCTGGTTTGATATTTGTATTTTTATATGCCTTATTGAATAATTTTTATAGTAACGAATATTTCCACATGGTGACACTATAACTTAAAGAATATTATATTTATGTATGCGAGCCAACGTCTACCGACGTTTTGTCACAAACAGCTATGCTTTAAATAACGTTTATAGACGTTGTGACACAACACATCTACAAAAAATAGTGTTATATTATTGTTTTGGCAGATATTCATTGTATTCTAAGAGTACTTGGTGTCCAAATAAGAAAGGAAGCCGGTTGTTGGGTTGTAGGAGAAAATATTTATTTGTATTTATTTGTATTTATTTGTATTTATTTGTATTTATTTGTATTTATTTGTATTTATTTGTATTTATTTGTATTTATTTGTATTTATTTGTATTTATTTGTATTTATTTGTATTTATTTGTATTTATTTGTATTTATTTGTATTTATTTGTATTTATTTATATTTATTTGTATTTATTTGTATTTATTTGTATTTATTTGTATTTATTTGTATTTATTTGTATTTATTTGTATTTATTTGTATTTATTTGTATTTATTTGTATTTATTTGTATTTATTTGTATTTATTTGTATTTATTTGTATTTATTTGTATTTATTTGTATTTATTTGTATTTATTTGTATTTATTTGTATTTATTTGTATTTTATTTGTATTTATTTGTATTTATTTGTATTTATTTGTATTTATTTGTATTTATTTGTATTTATTTGTATTTATTTGTATTTATTTGTATTTATTTGTATTTATTTGTATTTATTTGTATTTATTTGTATTTATTTGTATTTATTTGTATTTATTTGCATTTATTTGTATTTATTTGTATTTATTTGTATTTATTTGTATTTATTTGTATTTATTTGTATTTATTTGTATTTATTTGTATTTATTTGTATTTATTTGTATTTATTTGTATTTATTTGTATTTATTTGTATTTATTTGTATTTATTTGTATTTATTTGTATTTATTTGTATTTATTTGTATTTATTATTTGTATTTATTTGTATTTATTTGTATTTATTTGTATTTATTTGTATTTATTTGTATTTATTTGTATTTATTTGTATTTATTTGTATTTATTTGTATTTATTTGTATTTATTTGTATTTATTTGTATTTATTTGTATTTATTTGTATTTATTTGTATTTATTTGTATTTATTTGTATTTATTTGTATTTGTATTTATTTGTATTTATTTGTATTTATTTGTATTTATTTGTATTTATTTGTATTATTTGTATTTATTTGTATTTATTTGTATTTATTTGTATTTATTTGTATTTATTTGTATTTATTTGTATTTATTTGTATTTATTTGTATTTATTTGTATTTATTTGTATTTATTTGTTATTTATTTGTATTTATTTGTATTTATTTGTATTTATTTGTATTTATTTGTATTTATTTGTATTTATTTGTATTTATTTGTATTTATTTGTATTTATTTGTATTTATTTGTATTTATTTGTATTTATTTGTATTTATTTGTATTTATTTGTATTTATTTGTATTTATTTGTATTTATTTGTATTTATTTGTATTTATTTGTATTTATTTGTATTATTTGTATTTATTTGTATTTATTTGTATTTATTTGTATTTATTTGTATTTATTTGTATTTATTTGTATTTATTTGTATTTATTTGTATTTATTTGTATTTATTTGTATTTATTTGTATTTATTTGTATTTATTTGTATTTATTTGTATTTATTTGTATTTATTTGTATTTATTTGTATTTATTTGTATTTATTTGTATTTATTTGTATTTATTTGTATTTATTTGTATTTATTTGTATTTATTTGTATTTATTTGTATTTATTTGTATTTATTTGTATTTATTTGTATTTATTTGTATTTATTTGTATTTATTTGTATTTATTTGTATTTATTTGTATTTATTTGTATTTATTTGTATTTATTTGTATTTATTTGTATTTATTTGTATTTATTTGTATTTATTTGTATTTATTTGTATTTATTTGTATTTATTTGTATTTATTTGTATTTATTTGTATTTATTTGTATTTATTTGTATTTATTTGTATTTATTTGTATTTATTTGTATTTATTTGTATTTATTTGTATTTATTTGTATTTATTTGTATTTATTTGTATTTATTTGTATTTATTTGTATTATTTGTATTTATTTGTATTTATTTGTATTTATTTGTATTTATTTGTATTTATTTGTATTTATTTGTATTTATTTGTATTTATTTGTATTTATTTGTATTTATTTGTATTTATTTGTATTTATTTGTATTTATTTGTATTTATTTGTATTTATTTGTATTTATTTGTATTTATTTGTATTTATTTGTATTTATTTGTATTTATTTGTATTTATTTGTATTTATTTGTATTTATTTGTATTTATTGTTTTATTTGTATTTATTTGTATTTATTTGTATTTATTTGTATTTATTTGTATTTATTTGTATTTATTTGTATTTATTTGTATTTATTGTATTTATTTGTATTTATTTGTATTTATTTGTATTTATTTGTATTTATTTGTATTTATTTGTATTTATTTGTATTTATTTGTATTATTTGTATTTATTTGTATTTATTTGTATTTATTTGTATTTATTTGTATTTATTTGTATTATTTGTATTTATTTGTATTTATTTGTATTTATTTGTATTTATTTGTATTTATTTGTATTTATTTGTATTTATTTGTATTTATTTGTATTTATTTGTATTTATTTGTATTTATTTGTATTTATTTGTATTTATTTGTATTTATTTTTATTTATTTTTATTTATTATTTATTTTTATTTATTTTTATTTATTTTTATTTATTTGTATTTATTTTTATTTATTTTTATTTATTATTTATTTTTATTTATTTTTATTTATTTATTTTTATTTATTTATTTTTATTTATTTTTATTTATTTTTATTTATTTTTATTTATTTTTATTTATTTTTATTTATTTTTATTTGTTTTTATTTATTTTTATTTATTTTTATTTATTTTTATTTATTTATTATTATTTATTTGTATTTATTTAAATCCAAAAATATGTCATTATTTATTTATGATGGGTAGCTACAATTCCAATTTTCCTACCGGTAAAAAACCGATACTCCCATACAAACTTTCACCCCCCGTATCCCCCCTTCAAATGTGAAAATCCAAAAACAATGAAAAACGAAAATATTTATTTATAACTCCAATTTTTAAGTTCCTACCCTTAAAAAACCCTACTCTCATACAAACTCACCCCCCATTCCCAAATCCAAAAACTCTGAAATGCGTCATTATTTATTTATGATCTGTAACTACAATTCCAATTTTCAAGTTTCTACCTTTTAAAATAAATTGATACACCTATACAAACTTTCACCCCCCATTTCCTCCCTTAAACTGTGAAAATCCAAAAACTCTGAAATATGTCATTATTTATTTACGATCAGTTATTACAATTCCAATTTTCAAGTTCCTACCTTTAAAAAAATCGTTATCCCCTACAAACTTTCACCACTCCCCGTTCCCCTTAAAATGTGATTTGAATAAAATGGGTGTCTACGTCGAGAAAGGAGTAACTATGCCAAATTTCAAGTCAATCGGCCTTATAGTTTTGGAGATCTTGTGATGAGTCAGTCAGTCAGTGGTATTTCGTTTTTGTATATACGGGTGTTCAAATTAAAGTGTTACAGTTAAATACCGCCGAAAATATGAATTTTAGAAAAAAAAGTTTCAGACAAAAGTTCTATAGTTTTTTGGGGAAACATTTTGGCTAAATTCATTTTTTTATAGCTGACCATATATGGCCATATCGAGGTGAACTTTGTTTTTTTTAAATGGGAATCCCATTTTTTCTTACATATTCTTAAAGTACATAAAAAAATAAGAAACTTTTGAGGGAAATATTTTTTTATTGGACTTTTACTTTTTGAGTAACAGCTACTTGAAAATGTTGCTGCGCGAAAAAAAAGTTGGCCATATTATGGTTAGCTATAAAAAACGATTTTAGCCAAAAGTTTTTCCATACACAACTATAAAACTTTCGTCTGAAACGTTTTTTTTTTATAAAAAGCTGTATATAGCTGTAACGCTTTAATTTAGAACACCCGGTATAGATTTCTGAATAAAAAAGACCATTTATTCAACATCTAAAAATAATAGAAGTAAAACCATCTGAACTCTTTCTCAAAAACACACATTATGTAATCAGCCTAAATAAATAAAAACTTTAATAGGGCAATTTGTCAATATATGCAGTAATTCTAGCTGTTTCATCATTAAATTCTTCACGTTTTTTCCTCTTCAACAAGATTAGAGTTGCAGCAGTAGTAGTTGTAGTCGTGCCATAATACATGTACTTGTATTTCAGCTGCTTGAACTAGTTTCTAAAATCAAATAACGCTTATGAGTAATACTTAAAATCAAGCTACATGACTAAACATGTATGTATTTAAAAAGTCAAAATAAGGAATGCTATGAATGGTCATAATTGGATGAAAATGTTTATAAAATGGCCAGGTACCTAATTTAAAAACTGAGATTAATAGTTCCAATAAAAAATGTTCAGGTACATATTTGATTTGATAGAAATCGTCAAAAATATGTACATACGTATATATTACGTATCGGATGTGTCTGTTAACAAGATCTCTGAAACTATAAACGTTTCAAATCTGAAAGTTTTGTTTATGTACGATTTTCGCATTCTAAATTGTATACCTATGTGGCTGATTTCTAACTAATGTAGTAAAAAGTTCTAAACTTTGTTTTATCTATTTAAAGGTTAGCAACTTATTTAAGGCATATTTAGTAGTTTATACCCTAGCGATTTCATTCTACAGTACCAATCACGAGTAGAAATATACCATCGGCATAACAAATAAAATGCCCAGTAATATAAACTATGTTTGAAAATTATAATTTAATATCAAAAAATCACAAATCGTAATCAGGGGATGGTCTTGATAATTCGTAAGGGGATTTTTGAAATTTGTTTCCGAATTTTTAAAATATGTTTAATTGACTGAAATTATTTATATATAATAAGAAAAGCATTTGACCTAGGACTTTTGCTTGATAAAAAAAGGTCCAATAACTGTTACCCTCCAATTGTAATGACGGTCATTTAACTTTTATAATTAAAAGGCCGGCATATATAGGTCAATATGGCCGACAGTCGGGTAAATCTCTTAGCCATCAAAAATTAATTTAATATAAGCTATCTAGAAATAAATATATTGGCAATTAATGGCATATTGATGGGAAGTTAACGGGAAATTGCAGGCCGCTTTTACTAATACTGACTACTGAATAAAAGCCATGTGCCAGGCACATGACCAGACATGCCCCAGACAGCACACCAAATCCTTTGGATATCTATTGGACATCCCAATATCCACTGAATGTCCAGTCCATGGTGGATATCTATTTTATATCCATGAGATGTAATTTATAGACATGCAAATGTCCATAAATAATAGTAATTATATAGCAAATTATTAAAAAATTACGCCATTGTGGCTAATAATACCATTCAGATATTTAAAATTAATTTTTTTAAGGTGTATTTAATATCCCATGGACATCCATTAAATATATCAAAGTCTAGACGCGAACGCAAACCATCGTGGATGTAATTTTTGAGTTTGCTTACTAAGTATAGATGGTGATACCCACTTTCGCTCGTTGAATATCTACTCATGCTCAACCCGGCGGAATTGAGTTCGATCGAAATTAGTATCGCAATCAGACTCCATTAGAGAGACTGGAGTCGAGAATTTCCATTTATTGCTGAAGGGTCCTAATAAGGATGATGGGGCGTAGAATAATACGATTTACACTTCGTTATGTTTTATTCTAGGCTACAAAATATATATGAAATACAAGTTATACACTTTACGTCGGAGCTATGATTCGGTGCACACATGCAATGCCTCGAGTGGACAGCGTGAGGATGAGGGCGATGCTAACGGTTGACAGCTGCAGGTTGGCAACTGAGCACGCGCACTGGTACTGACTAGCGTACGTTCACTAATTACTTTTGATGTGTTCCACATACACCGCATATCTTCCCCCTTACTTTAGAACACATAATTTTACAATATAGACACATACCTTACATAATTACATACAATACAAATCACATGATTTCTTATTTAAGTACAACATTACTATGGTTATCGATATCTAATTGGTTTTACAATATTGCGCTTCGATCTGATTGAAGTATCTGTAGTACTAACGTCATTTTCATGTGAGTTGTTCACATCCCAGACAGCACACTATATTCCTGGCATATGCCACCAATCTGCCTATTTGCCTAAATATATTGCAATATTTATGGAATATTCACAGAATATATTTCATATTCTATATTCTAGAAAGATATTCCAGGCATATGTATTTTTGATATGCTCTGCATATTCATTTTTCATATTGTATAGATATCTCTGTAGAATATTATATTATATTTAACTATTTTGTTTTATTATTTATAAGTACAAATGAAGATATAGTCTACAGAATCATCCTTTGTTTAGTTTATAAAGACTTAAATTAAACAAAAAACGTGTACTTAGAACTCCGGAATGTAACTTTAAATCATGCAAACTTATTTTCAATTAATAAAAAAAAATCAAACCTCCGAGATCCCAATTATCTTTATCTTCATAGATAAAATACGCATGTATAGTTTTCCTATAATGTAGACAAGAAAAGGACAAAAGAATGATTCTAAAAGTCAAAAGCATGCGCCTAGTAAGTATTGGTAGTTGGTAGTAAAAGTTACCTAATAGTATCTTATTGGATGCACTCATAATCTAGCCTATCTGCGAACGTAAGTCTTTGTTGCACGGGAAGTTAGATTGTGAGGAATATTTTTTTATTCATGATACCTTGGTCAAATACTCTAAACGATGAAGGCCACTAATAAAAAAAAAGAAGAAGAATAAGACGTAACCAAACATTGTCAGATTTGCTGACGTGATTATCCTTCCTCCATGGACGTGATGTAGTTTTAGTTTTTTCTCACGATATACCCACCTAAGGGGTAAGTCTGATTAATTATAATATATGGCCCTTTTGTAGTATCCGTGTAGTGCTTAAAATCATAAATATTTTATAAGAAGTGTAAATCAATTGGTAGACGAATCTTTTGTTCTCAAATAATGATAGAGCATTAGCTTCAGATGAATGTAAAATGTAAGCTTCTTACTGAATCTTCCGAGGAAATACCATTATTCTTTTTTCCAGGAAAAAACTCGTGTAACATTCAAGAATCTGAGTTTATTTCTCTCTTTATATAGAATAATATTAATTCAAAGACATTTACGGCTAATGATTTACCTATTCTTAGTAATAAAGTAACTGATCATTATAAAAGTGTTAAGAAGAAATAAAAATATGGACAATTCGTAATAAAATTGCAGATATAAACCTATTTTTGTTTTTTTAGAGATGTGTAGGAATATCCACAGTACACAAATGGCAACGTAAAATGTAGAGGCCTTTACTATAAATAAAGTGACCCAAAAATGCTATATAAGTAAGTATTACTGTAATGTTTGTCTCAAGATTTTGAAATATTTCTATTTTACTGATATACATACCTTATATGTCATTTTTTTTAGCAGAAAAGTACGTGAAGAACCTCAACAAATAAATTTAAATTTTTAGTTTTTTGTATGTATGTATGTATTGTTTTATTTTTTAAAATTTGCTTTATTTTTAAAATAAAATTTATTTTGTATTTAAGTATGGGTTTTATTTTCTAAACTATGGTACGGCATTACAAAAAAAAATTGAATATGCCATGAATATTCAAAATACCATGAATATAGGCATACATAGATATCCTCAGTAAATTCAGAGAATATGCCATACATATATTTTGGCAGATAAAAATATATCGTGGGCATATGTTTCATGGTGACCTTGAATATTCCTGCAATCTTCCCGTCATATGCCATGGCGGATATGGCATATCCATGGAATATAGGAGTATGCAGTTGAGATATGCATTGAATATTCATGCAATATTTTTGTGCTGTCTGGGATAGTCATTTTCAAGTGAATTACTCTTATCATTTTCGTTAATTTCAATATTTTGAGTCGTTTCACCTGTATTGTTCGAAACTTCATTTTCATAACTATTATTATTAACTAAGACCTGATCATTATTTATGTTCTGTTCCACTGAAGGCTCAGGTGCACTGAGAAATATTGGAGTTTGTCTAGGTTTCTTAGCTGACTGATTTTCTATTTCCTTATTGTCAATGTTGCCCCTTGCATTACTTTCCTCTTCTCACCTTTCTTCTCTTTTTAAAATTTGGTTTGTATGACGTTTCCAAACCTCGCCTGAACTTAATCTGCACAAAAATGTCACCCTACCAATTTTTTTTATGATGGTAGCCTTATTCCATGTTTTTAGTTTACGATTTCTGTAATCTTTAACTATTACCCTGTCATTTACTTGATATTTAGAATTAGAATGTGATTTTTTTGCATTTGAGCCTAAACTTGGAAGAAGAGAATCTAACCTAATAGTTGGCTTATTAATGAATACCATCTCAGAAGGTGTTTTATTAGTAACCGTACTGGGGGTATTTCTGTACATATGCAAAATACGATTTAGCATGGCATGAATATCAGATGCAGATGTCAGATTCATTTTCAACTTGTTTTTGATTATCTTAACAGCATTTTCTGCTGGACCATTGCTTTGGGGGTTGTAAGGCGATATTGTGATATGTTTGATATTATTAATTTTGAAAAATTACTCCATTTCCTCTGAAACTAGTGATGGGCCATTGTCTGAAATAACCGTTTGTGGTAAACCGAATCTACTAAAACAATCTCTTAGTTTTGCGACTGTTTCATTTGCGGTTATCTTAGGCATAATGTATACCTTAATCCATTTACTATACTGGTCATAAATTATAAGAAATTCTTTACTTACATATGAAAAGAAGTCGATGTAGACAGTTTCAAAAACTTTGTTTGCAACTGGCCATGGCTGAATCACTTTGGGAGGATTTTCTCTACATTGATCACATGATTTGCAAAAATGCTCTATTTTTGTCTATACCTGGAAACCAGGCATATGATCTAGCTAAAGATTTAGTTTTAACAATTCCTTGATGAGAATTATGTAATTCTTCAAGTAGTAAACTCAATGGAATAACTGCTCTGTGTCTTTAGAACAATCATTTACATGCAAATATGCTCTTACATTATAAAATGGTTTGAAATCACTATTTATATGGCTTTCGGGCCATTCACTAAGAACATACTTTATAACCTGTGATACAATTTGGTATTTGATTGTTTCACTTTTTAAAGTGTTTTGATCAATTACAGATTGACTATTAGCAATGAAATAAACTTGATTTTCATCATTATCGTAATCAGCATCATCATATTCTGTCTGATTAGGAACAGGTAAGCGAGAGAAACAATCTGCTACTAGATTACTTTTCCCACTTAAGTGTTCTATTTTGTAATCAAAATTTTGCAAATATATTGCATATCTCTTAAGACGATTAGCATACATTTGAAGAATATCTTTATTTAATCCAAAAATAGTTGTTAATGATTTCTGATCACTTCGTATTGTAAACTTTACACCATAGAGGTACTCTTGAAACTTTTTAACTGCAAAATAGCATGCTAAACTTTCTTTATGAACAGTTGGATAAGATTTTTCCGCCTTTGAAATTGTTCTAGATACGCAAGCCACCATTTTTTCAGTTTTGTCTGGCATAATATGTGACAATACACCAGCTATCCCAGTTTCAGAAGCATCACATGTAACCACTATTGGCAAATTTGGGTTAAAATACGTTAAAACCTGATCTGACATCAGAGCTGTTTTATATCATTGAATGCCTTTTCATGATTATCATGCCAGTTTCATACAGGGGCGATAAAATTGTACTCATATTTGGGACAAATTTACTGTAATAATTAGACATACCAATGAATGACCTTAGTTGAGTGAGATTAATAGGTCTTGGTACATTCGTTATCCCATCAATTTTATCTTTGTTTTTTAATAACCCATCTTTAGATATGATGAAACCCAAATATGAAACACTATCTTTAAGAAACATACATTTATCTAAATTTACCTTTAGTCCTGCTTTATTCAAAATGGAGAAAACTGTGTTTAAAATAAGCATACTATTCTCACCATCTCTATGACCTATTAATATGTGATCCTGATAACAAAAAACATTTTTTATAACCTGAAATAACTGCTGAATTTTGCTTTGGAAATAAAAACTAGCACATTTTATACCAAATGGTAACCTTGTTACTGAATATAACCCCTTGTGAGTAGATATTATTACCAACTTTTGAGATTCTTCATCAAGCTCAAATTGCAAATAAGATCACTTAAATCAATTTTAGAAAACTTTATATTACCTGACAAGCTAGCATAAATCTGATCAATAATAGACAAAGGATAATAAACATCCGATAAATACTTATTAAGCCTAACATAGCTACCATAAATTCTTATTGAATTATACACAACATTCTTCAGATGGCCCCACATAAAATAATAAAAAAATTGAAATCTGGTGACCCCGCTGGCCATTCGATAGTTCCACGTCTACCAAAATTGGATTCTTCTATCGGGATCATCTTCGTTTAATTCCTGCACAAGTTTGATTTTATAAGGATGCCATTTTTAAAGCTTTAATAGTTTGTGTACCGTTGTTTTGCTAACACCGATATCGCGACTAACTTTATACGCACAGAAGTGTGCGCGCGCGTCTTCTTCAAAACTAAGTAAAACATCTAATGCTGTATCAGCATTTGCAGAGGGACGACCTGATTTGGGTACATTTTCAACCATACCAGTTTCTCGAAGTTTCTTTTCAATCTTACTGACTGTTGAACGCGTTATAGGTCTTTCTGGATATTTATCATTAAACAAATTGCACACTTCCATCTGAGTTCGCGATCTGTCTCCATACCCAATCATCATAAGTATTTCAATTTTTTGTTTTACTCTTAACTCCATTTCTAATTCAAATTAAATGTAAGCAATAATTAAAACATTCACGAATACCAAAAATATTGTAGTACTATCACTGTCACTGAACATCAATAAATTACTAAACAAATAATGACATTTCACAAAAAACTAGACGAAGTTACATGGGGCCAATTTACCGACGTCCACATATTTTATGCATAATTGCATAGATAAGATAGCAGTTCTTTGTTGCATTATTATTAACTTTACCTTTTGTATTGTATCTATTTTCATTCTTTGCTTAGCATTTGGGCAATAAACAAGCTTTGTATTTTATATAATAAATAATAAAATTTTTAAAAAAGTATTTTCGGTGTTTGAAAATCTATCTGGCGCAGTCAGTAGGATTTGTGCGAGTCGCGAAAAGAACTGAAAATTCGCTTTTGTCGTTACCAGAACTCTTTCCGGACTTTAACGTTTTAACGTTTTAAGTGCAAATCCGATACGAATCTACCCTCAAGAAACAACAACCACCGACAAGACTTCAAGTTGCAGAGAATCACTAGCAGTAGAAAAGAAGCTTCGACGAACTCCATTCAAAGGGGTGAGTGCCAAGTTCCTTTTAACCTTCCTAAAAGTTTTATATCTAGAAACAGATAGTGATTAAATATATATTATTTTTCAATTTATTTTTGAATAAATGAATTTATTAAGAATTTAATGAATGAAATTGATGAAATATTAAATCAATTCAGTAATCTTAATATTGAATCTGAAGAAAGTAATAATACTACTATTTTAAGTGAAAGTGAAAATTTAAATTTTGACAATATGGTTCCTCCAATACCCCCCGTGCCTGTAGCAGCACCTCGCGCTATTAACTGGGATCTTTTTAGGTCCAAAGTGTCAAATATTAAGCCATATGATGGCGATAGTAATACTTTGAACAAATTTATTTCTCGTTGTGAAAATTTAATAGCAACTTATAGAGATTATAATGATCCAGAATTTAATGGTCACATTTTTGAGTGTATACAAGAAAAATTGATAGGCAAGGCTGAAGCCATGGTAGGAAACCGGGTTGAACTTAGTGATTGGCGTTCATTAAGGAATGCATTAGAGCAGTGTTTTTCCGATCGACGGAATTTAGATTGTATAACGCAAGAATTAACTAGAACTACCCCGTATAAAAATGAAAACTTAATAGATTTTGGCACGAGACTACAATTATTACGTAGCAGTGCAGTACAAAGAATAAGTAATGATATAAATCTTAACGCGCAAGAAAAACTTTGTCAAATAAATCATTGCGACAAAACAGCCCTAAACACCTTTATTGCAGGTTGCACAGGTGTATTAAAGAATAATATGCATTTAAAACAACCAGCATCACTGGAAGATGCTATGGCTTACGTAACCGATTACGAAAATTTCGGAAAATTATACGGCAACACTAATGACCAACATAATTTTTCAAGAAACAATTTTCAAAAAACTAATTTTAAAAATAATACTAATAATAATTTTGTTCCAAAACAATTTAATAATAATTTTCAACCAAATCAATATCATCAAAATGTTAATCAGCCAATACAAAGGCAATACCAAGATTTTCAATTACAACCACAAAATTTTCGACCAGTTTGGTCTAGTCAACCCATTAATGTCCAACCACGTCAGGTAAATAGAAATTATCCGACAAATGCTCAAGTTTTTGGACCTCCCCGTAACGTTTTTAAACCCAACCAAATACCCCAAAATCAACTTCCCAAACCTGAGCCAATGTCGACAACATCGAGAAACCCCTCGATGTACAATAGAAAGCAGTTTAATCCGAATTATAGATTTAATAATAACAATAACAACAGAAGATTTAATTATTTCCAAAATAACAGTAATCAAAAACCTAACTTTACTTCTGAAGAATTATTTGTTAATAATTATGATGACAATCAAAATACAGACAATTTTGATTATCGCCCAACCTTAAATAAAAATAATGAAGAAGATGAAACTCAAATCGATGAGTATTCCCAAAAATGCAAATTTTCGAATAAATGCCTCGAACAAAGAAATGACTTAGTAGAATTTAATCTCATTTCAAACAATCCACTCCCATACATAGAAATAGAAAACCCCAAATTAAAATTGTTAATAGACACGGGCAGTACCAAATCAATTTTAAAACCCTCTATTATGGAAAAATATTACCCCGATTGTATTTATCAATCAAATGTTTTTCTTTCTACTTCCCTTGGTAGTCAAAATATCAGGTATCAAGCCGAGATACCAGCTTTCCAAGAATTTAATGATAATCACTATATTAACTTCCTTTTGTATGATTTCCACGAATTTTATGATGGAGTCATTGGCCTTAATGATTTATTAGCGATGAATTTTAATATCGACTTAATTAATAAAAAATTGATTAGTGATCATGCTATAATACCAATAAAATACAGAAAATCCAATGAAATAAAATTTGAAATTTGCATAGGTCCAAGTGAAAAATTATTGAAAAAATTACCTGTCAGTATTTCAGACGGTGATATTTTAGTAAATAAAATAAAATTAGGCGAAATTCATATACCTGAAACATTAACTTTTGCGGAAAACGGGTTTGCTGCACTCGAAATAATAAACCAAACAGATAAAAATATTTGTGTTACGCTAAATGAACCAATACCAGCTACCCCTTTTAATTCATTAAATCATGAAATTTATAAATTTGAATGTTTTAATTCTCCTCAACCAAATATAAAGAAAATCAATATAAATAAATTATTGAGAACGGAACATATGAATTCCGAGGAAAAGGAAAGCATTATTAAACTATGTAATCAATTTTCTGATATATTTTTAAAACCTGGAGACCCTTTGACCTTTACATCAAAAATAAAACATGTAATTAAAACAACTGATGAAATTCCCATTCATGTTAAATCTTATAGATACCCTTACGCGCATAAAGAAGAAGTCCGTAGACAAATTAATGAAATGTTAGAAAATAAAATAATTGCGGCATCGTCCAGTCCTTGGTCATCTCCAATTTGGATAGTACCAAAGAAAATGGATGCGTCGGGACGACAAAAATGGCGTCTCGTTATAGATTATCGGAAACTAAACGATAAAACCATCGGAGATAGGTACCCGATACCCAATATTACTGATATATTGGACAAATTAGGTAGAGCCCAATATTTTACTACCCTTGATCTTGCTAGCGGCTTCCATCAAATTGAGATGAGTAAGTGTTCCATTGAAAAAACTGCTTTTAACGTAGACAATGGACACTACGAGTTTCTGAGGATGCCGTTTGGTCTTAAAAATTCACCCAGTACTTTTCAGCGAGCGATGGACGAAGTTTTGAAAGAACTTCAAAATAAAATATGTTGTGTCTTCATGGACGATATAATAATATTTAGCACAAGTTTACAGGAACATATACAAAATCTTAAGTTAGTTTTTTCCAAACTTAGGGAAGCAAATTTAAAAATACAACTCGACAAGTGTGAGTTTTTACAAAAAGAAGTCGAATTTCTTGGCCATGTGGTAACACCACAAGGTATCAAACCCAATCCTAAGAAAATTCAATCAATAAAAAATTTTCCAATTCCAAAAACTCAGAAAGAGATAAAATCCTTTCTAGGAGTACTCGGTTATTACCGAAAATTTATTAAAAATTTTGCGAATATAACAAAACCCTTAACAACTTGTTTAAAAAAAGACCGTAAAGTTGAACATACAAAAGAATTCGTAAATTGCTTTAATCACTGTAAAAATTTATTGACTTCTGAGCCAATACTGGCATATCCAGATTTTGAAAAACCATTTGAACTTATGACTGATGCTTCAAAGTATGCAATTGGGGCAGTCTTAAGCCAAGACGGTCACCCTATATGCTATGCATCCAGAACTTTAAATTCAGCTGAAATTAATTATTCAGTTATTGAGAAAGAATTACTCGCGGTAGTATGGGGATGTAAGTACCACCGCCCTTATTTATTTGGTCACCCTTTTATTATAAAAACGGACCACAAACCATTACAATGGCTTTTTTCCCTTAAAGAACCCAATTCGCGATTAGTTAGGTGGCGCTTAAAATTAGAGGAATTCGATTATAAAATCGAATACCAAAAAGGAAAAAATAATCAAGTTGCTGATGCGTTATCACGCATACCTCCTAATATAGATTTAAATGCATTAGAAACAGCATCATTAGATGTAAATATAGACGATATAGACCAAATAATTAATGATGAACTTGAAAGAATGACAGTATTGCCAAATTTAAGTGAAAACGAAATTTCTAGTATTTTAAACGAAAAACCTAAAATCAATATTTTACAAAATATACAAATAAGACCTCCTCAAAATAAAAATAATCCAGAAATCGATATAGAAACTGTACATACTTCGGTAGAAAATCCGATATTATCTATTCCTATTTCAGAACGACCTATAAATCAATATAAAAACCAAATCCTCTTAACTTGTGGCGAAATAAATGAAACAAAATGTAAACAAGAAAAAATATTTGAAAATAATAGATTAAACGTTACTCTTCCCCAAAGAAGATTAGAAGAAAGCATTTTAAAATTTGTAAAAGACTTTCTTGACCCCAAAAGAACATATGCAATATATTTTAAAAATCAATTTTTACCAGAACTTTTCGTAACGACACTACAAAAGTACTTTAGAAATTCAGCATTTAAAATCGTACATTGTACTACATTATTAACAGATGTATTAACCACTGATGAACAAAAAGAAAAACTAGAATACTATCACAATTTCAAAAAAGGACATCGTGGAATTAACGAAGTTCGATCTTCCTTAAGTATGAGGTACTATTGGCCAAAAATGTTAGATGACGTTGAGAAATACATTAATAATTGTGAAATTTGTCTTAGAAACAAATATGATCGAAACCCGCCTATTATAAAGTTCAATTTAACCCCCACTGCTTCTAAACCGTTTGACCACATTCACATTGATGTTTTCCGAATTTCAAACTCACCTTTTCTTACAATAATTGATTCATTTTCCAGGTATGGACAAGCATACCCAATTGATAGTATTAGCGGTATATCAATAGTAGACAATCTTTTAAATTTTGTAAGTCATCATGGACTACCCTATAAAATAACAGCCGATTGTGGATCGGAATTTAAAAATAAAGATCTTGAAGATTTTTGCAAATTACACAGAATCGAACTACATTATACCACAGCTAAAAATAGCAATTCCAATTCTCCCGTTGAAAGATTTCATTCAACACTAATAGAATATTTTAGATGTTTGAGAGAACAAAATAAAGAATTAACCCCTAATCAATTAATGAAACATTCAGTTCTTAGTTATAATAATTCAATTCATACAGCCACAAAGTTTACACCGTTCGAAATTATCAAAGGACACATTAATAATCCAGATCCGTTCGATTTAGACGATCATTTAATCTTATCTTATTATGTCCAAAATCATAAACAAGCAAGTAAACAATTATACAATACTATTAAAGAAAGAAATGAAAAAGTTAAAGGAAAATTTATTGCTAAAGCTAACGAAACTCGTTCAGATCCCCCAGACTATTCTAATCAGAAAACAGCTTATGTCCAAACTAAATTTCGTGACAAAAAGCTACCAAAATTTAAAAAGACAGAAATAATAAATGATAATGGTATCTTGTTAGATACAAATAAAGGCACATATCATAAAAGTATCATTAGAAAACCTAGAGTTAATTTAAGTAACGTTTTGCAGGAAGAACAGGACCATGAAATCATTGACGATCCCGCTATTCCTGGCACTTCTAGTAGTTAAAGTAAAAAGCGGACAAGAAGACATTGGTATTACACCTCTGGAAAACCTTCTTCTCCCAATACAGTTAGGTAGTTGTAGATTAATATATACAAAGCATACTTTTATTCACTACTTAGATTTAGGAGAACTAGTTAGACAAATAAACACTTTAAAATATCATATTTCTATAGTAAGGGAAACTGTTGAAAAAACTAATGCTTCAAACCCACTTTCTTATCACGGATTAAGCGAAAACATGTTAGAAAGAACAGAATTTTTATATAAATTATTAGAAAGAAAATTTCAAAATTTGAATCCACATATACGCTCAAAAAGAAGTTTATTTGATGGAATTGGTAAACTTAATAAATGGCTTTTTGGTAATTTGGATTCAGACGACGAATATAGATATGATAACGCTATTAAAACTTTACAACAAAACCAGAAAAATATAATTAACGAACAAAATCTACAAACTTCATTATACAAAAAGTTAATTAAACATTACAATCAAACATTAACAATTTTAGCAAAAAATCAAGAAAAGCTATTTTACAATTTAGAAAGATTTCAAGGAGCAATTCAAAATCAAATCAATGATGTAAGTAACTACATTATTTTCCAAGGTACTATCAGTCAGATAAATCTCGATTGTCAAAATTTGATATCTTTTATAGATAATATCGAGAATGCTATTTTATTCTCGAAACAGAACTCGCTTCATAGTTCAATAATACCTAGTCAAGAGATTACTGAAATGATAAATTATTTAAGTAAAATTTATGACGTTAACGAAATCCCAAAATTCAATAACATTTTGAATTACTATCTATTTTTTGGAACACAAGTCACATTTTCCAAATCAAAATTAATTTTCGCTATCCACATTCCTATCCTTAAACCTATTTCATTAGAATTTTATCATTTATATCCTATTACCCAGAACAATATAATGTATACCCCTGTATACCCATACTTGGCACGAGCCGAAAAAGAATCCCAGATGCACAGAGAAGAATGCCCAAAATTAGAAAATGAATTCTATTGCACACAAGATTTTATATCCCGAGACAACTGCACACTTCAACTTCTTGATGGCCAATTACCCAAGGGATGTCACGCTATGGAAATCAATATTCGAGAACCAATTATTGAACAAATAACTAATAACGACGTATTAATAATTCCCGTGGAATCAGAAAAAATACTGTCAAAATGCAAAACAGACAAGTTTTTAGAAATCAAAACACCCACTTTAATTAGAATTCCTGTAGGCTGTCAAATTGAAATAAAACAATTGAAATTTACAAATAATCAATTAATCCGAAAAGGAAAACCACTGATACTCCCAAAATTTGAAACAAAACTATTAAAAATTCAAAAGAGTTACCAAATCTCAAATATTACCAAAATTAACTTCGACGATCTATACGAAATTAATAAATTAACAGATGAACTTAAACCCATCATAGAAGAAAAGGACACCCTGTATAAAACTTCGATGTCAGTAATGGTACCAATTTTGGCAATCATCTGTATTACAACTATTGCATATCTTGTATTTAGAAAACGTTTTAGAAAATACCGAATGAAGAAAGAAAAAGAAAGTACCGAAGAAAATATATCACTTTCCAATGTCAAAAATACTTCCTGTATTTTTTCAGCTTAAGGATGGAGGAGTTACATGGGGCCAATTTACCGACGTCCACATATTTTATGCATAATTGCATAGATAAGATAGCAGTTCTTTGTTGCATTATTATTAACTTTACCTTTTGTATTGTATCTATTTTCATTCTTTGCTTAGCATTTGGGCAATAAACAAGCTTTGTATTTTATATAATAAATAATAAAATTTTTAAAAAAGTATTTTCGGTGTTTGAAAATCTATCTACGACTATGTTTTTCAAATTTGATAAGAAATAATTTCTTTCATATTCTGTCTGCTAGACTACAAGTCCACCCTGTACCAATTGGAATCAACATGTGATACATTATTAGAATCAGCTCAGCTAGAGTAATCCGAAAATTGAGACAAAATGGGGGTGTTCCATTTAAAAAAAATGACGGTGACGTCATTACTCGAAAGTATATTAGATTATTATTTTAAAATACGGTAAATTAAAATCAAAAATCGGCGTGTTTCAGGATTATTTCTTAAAATGATCTGTTTAGCTAAAAATGAATTTGTTCCATACTTTACGGACACACTGCATAAGAGAAAAAATGTCTTCTACAAAAAGTATATTCATAAAATATTCTAAATTAACATCTAAAAGTAAGAAAGTAGTAGACGTAAAACGCAAAACGACTTCTTGCTCCTCAGATAAACATACTCCCACAAACCATCCCCACTTAAATTAGCAGCTGTCTAATGCGTCAGCCGATGTAATAGCTCTCTCTGCGTAATAATAAACGCAATCTAAAATGATCGCAATAAAAAGGGACTTAATTATGAATGATTTTAGTCTAGTAGTTTTTCGTGGTTGCACCCCATATAAACCAACTTGTAAAAACTCAAATAGTATGCTTGACAAAGTTTATAGGATAACTGACACTAGAATAGCTAAACAAGTAACGATAAGTAATCGAGAGGAAGAAAAAATAACGAGAAAGAGAAATAGGATAAGGACAAGGTGGATGACATCACTCGAGGAATTTAAAACAGATTTCGATTCATAGAAGGAAAGAGAAGACAGTAAACCGTGAAGAAGAAAACTGACAAAAAAAATACAAGCCACGTGGTTTTTATTAGAGCTATTTTAAAATGGCAATACGAATCATGCATGGGTCATCAAAAAGTCTTCATAATATAATATGCGACTATACCTCTATATCTATTTAATCAAACAACTCATTTTACTTACAATGACTAGTTTAATTAGAAATACGGCGAACGTTAAAAATCCTATAGTCATTAAAGCCCCTTCATTGGATGGAAAATCCATTTCGTGTTCGTCTTTATAACCCCTCGCTTCATTTTTATCGTCTTGTTCTCGTTTCCATAATTTGGAAATACGAGTATCTAAAAGTAAATAAAAAAAAATATATTCATATATACAGTTACGGAATTTTTATGATGGAAACTATACCTTACAATGAGACGAACAAGGTGCAATATAGGAACATGCACATATCAGGCAAAGATCGCTGTCGCTCGTCTGTGTCTGATGTATGTAGTGGGGCGAACAGAAGTCGAAGTAGTATCGATGCTTGCTACCAGCGGACTCTCTGTTGTATTTATGTTCCTATTAAACAATGTTCAACTCATTGTAAGGTTTACGGTTTACCCTGTTTGAAAATTCCGTAGGTATCTGCATGTATACGAGATTGGTTATTTATTATTAATTACTAAGATAAAAATATGCTTGTACTATAACTATATTATTCTTCCATGTCAGCAATTTATAGCTATAAAAATTGTAGCTAAAATCTAACAATACTCACGCAGATTACTTAAGAGTGTATCTCTTAAATTCATGAGAACGGATATTTTGCTTTCATGGGAAACTGATTTTAATAGATTTTGTTGAATTGCTTGAAGAAATCCAAAAAATCCATTATGTGGAACATCATTATTTACTTCATTTAATTGTTCTGACTTATTATTAAAAACATTCCGATTAGTTTTAAATTCTTTTTCAATTAAAGTAGGCTCTGCGTTTGTTTCATACGCAGGCGTTGTAATTATTGGAGTTGAAAATGGTGCTCTCATCATAACTTCATATGTTGAAGGTGTCGATGTGCTAACTAAAACAAAAATATGGTATTTTAATAATCTATATCTATATACTTTTGAACGTGAAGAAGTTATAAATCCCATGTTTATCGAATTCAATTCATTTAGATACACATTGATATGGAAAATTGATGGACAATTAAATTTTAATGGTAATTTCTTTTGAAGACCTTAACTAACGGGTCTAAGTAATAAAAACATGGTAAGAAACATGGAGGAAGGATTGTAAACACTTAAAAAGTTATGAGTAAAATAACATTTTTAAACATACACCTATATAGGGTAATGAGGTCTATTCTGTAACAATTCCTTTATATTTAAAGGCCTTTAAAAATATTGGCGGCCTTTAAAAATATTTTCGTATTTGTTAATTTACTTCTGTCATTATTTAAACAGATTTCTTTAAGATAGTCCTCTAATGTATTTTAAAGATCCGTTTAAATAATGACAGAGGTAAAGATGAAAATATTTTTAAAGGCCGTTAAATATAAAGGAATTGTTACAGAATAGACCCCAAAGTGTATTCGTCTAAGGAAACTTTGAACTTATTGACAAAACAAAGAATTATATTAACTACAATATATAGTGTAATTAAAAACATATAAAACACAAAAATAAAGATTCTATAAAATAGAAACTAAAACTGTGTTCTGTCCGATATTACCTGATCAATGGGGGTAAAACTGGATGGGTGACCGAAATTGCCCTTTTGTAAATATTAATGATTATGATCGCAAATCCAATTTGAGCTTTTCGATATCAGCGCCAGTGGCGGCTCCTCAGGGTAGGCCTCTGAGGCCGCGCCTCACCCTCAAAATGAAGTAAAGAACGATTTTTTTTCGTATCTAGCTTATTACAAATATACTTTAACAACAGATATCCAGAAAAGATTTAAAAAACAATATTTAAGCCGCCATGCCATACAAGTAGTATTTTACAAATGGTAAATAAAAATCCAGGCGCAAACCGCGTTAACCCGCTCCTACTAAACCTTGAGAATCGACGTCGACAGAGGCGAAATAGTTTTAGCTTAAGCCTCGGTTTCTTTGAACACTTCATCGCGGTGAGCGGACAGTCCGTCAACCGTCGCGTTTTGACGATTTTATCCAACCAGAGTATTTAAATGGGAATGGTTTTCTTGAATCCGCTTAGCTGAACAGGACGGCATCATGCCGCTGATTTGTCGCTAAGAGTCGGTTGATATCTGTTGAGTTTGATATCAGCGGAATCGTCGGCGTGTGCGGAGACTATATTGTTATTAATTTTAAAACAATGAGTGACAAATTCACACATACAGATTCTTGGAAATTATGTCCTTTATAAAACTCAACATGAATTGAAAAAGATCTGTAGAAAGTCTAAAATACTCCCTAAATTTGGTTTCATTTCCAAAAAGCCTCCGTTGCACAGTGATATTAAAGGCACCTTTCTGTATCGCGACACAAAAACAACTCATTCACTGGCTTATTGGAAACTTTGACGGTTGCAATTGCCAGTTCCTCTTGTTCTTCCTCTTCCAACAATAATAACAACGCAAACAATTTATTTGCAACCATTTTAGTACCTTTCGTTTACATTCATAATACATAAACAGCACGTACAGACATAGAGAAAGTATCATTTTCTATATTTTTTAACAAACCACCTCGGGCGAAAATTGCTTTCCTCAGCGGTCGACGGACTGTCCGTTCACCGCGACGGAGTGTTCAAAGAAACCAAGGCTTTACTTAGGAAAGTTCCACCATTGTATAAAGAACTATAGTAGGATAATCGCCATGTAAAAGTTATCGGAGGCAATCGCGCCCGCCATCTATTGGTACAATCATTGAACTAACGATTTTATTTACTGGTTAGATACGCCCTCTACGTCAGATGTTAGAACTTTATAAGTGACAATTCCGTTAGAGTACTTGTCTACGAATCAAAGGGTTCCGAGTTCAAACCCCCGAGCGGACACTTTTTTTTTATTAAGTAATTTTATTTTCTAAATTGGTAAAACTTAAATTAATTTCAAAACATTAATTTTACGTTAATAATCAAATTATAATAGAATATTATAAGGTCAAGTAATTTTATTTAAATCTTTTGACAATGAAACTAAAAATGTATGTGTCTAAAGGAGAAATATACCGAAAATAACAAGTATTTAAATTTTGCTAATAAATTTGTATTAGGTATGTGTTAAAAGAAAATACATCATTTTGGATTTGAATATACAGTGTGTCGCAAAATGTCTGCACCAAGAAAACGCACAAAATTACATTTTTCTTTAATCTACGTAAAAAAGTGCGAATTAAAACTTATGGTACCTAACAGGGTTATTCATTATAAATTACCCTCCCTTTATGCTATAATTATTATTGTATAATGTTTACATTGACCGAATTTTGTAAAAATGTCATCAAATGACCATATCAGTGGTGTGCATATTTCACAGAATTTAACATGAATATTTTTTAATAAGGATAGCATAGATATATATATATATTTTATTCAATTTTCGAAATGATCTTTATTCTTTCCTGATTAATTAAACGTCGAATATCATAGATAATCTATGTCGAATATCTTATAAATATTTACACTTTTTCTTTCTCACTGTAAACTACCTATTTGGATTATTTTATTATCAAACATAATAGTTGTGATTTTCATAGCTTTTACTTTAATAATGTTAACTTTTTCATGTTTACATTATCAACGTTAAATTACTCGAGAACAGACGGTATAAGATTAGGGTTATTTAATAACATAGAGGGTATCCCATTTAAAAAAGTTTATTTGTGTTGTATTCCGTGAAATCTGAATACGTGTTTTTATGGTATATTTAAAAAAAGTCAGTCATATTCACAAACTTTTATTTAAAGCTTTTTTTGAATATGCAATAGTGGTTATAAAAGGTGTCTTAAATAGTGAATAATCTTGTACATGATCTCAAATAAATTTGTTGAAATTAATTTCATTTGTAAAAATGTCACTTCCGCTTCTCCCGTATTGCTAAAAAAAAATTGTGTCCAGGTCCAGGATTTGATGGTGGATAATATTAATTCTAGATACATTTTTCAAGTAACATTGTTCTCCTGTTTTTAGAAATAAAGGTTAATGTTTAGCCAAATTCATATATTTTTTTGGACACACAGTATGTTTGTATAATATTAAAAACTTCCCCTACTAAATATTTTGGCTCAATCAAAGTAGATATCTTAAATTGATTATTGTTAGAAAAAGTAGAAATAATATTAAATATAATAAAGAAATTAAAAAAATAATTTAATTTAATAATTTGATTTAAAAATTGAAATTTTGGTTTATATGTATAAAAAATTGTAGATTTTAACTGTTTTTTTTTTAAGTTCTTACTTGATTTTTTGGGGATGCCACACCCTCCATCTCCCTCTAGGAGATGGTGGTGGTAAGATATTTATACAAAAATGTTGCAAATCATTTCTATTGTAAATATGCCAAAAATAAGATTTTTATTTGTAACTATTTTTAAATGCCAGCCCCCACATCCGAACTATGAAGATTAAAGTCGAAATTTTTTCTAAGATCAAAAAAAATTTAAAAAAATTGGAATTTTGTGTTTTTATGTATAAAAAAATCGTAGACTTCAACTGTTTTATTTAAAAAGTTCTAACTTAATTTTTTGGGAATGCCACTCTCACCATATCAGATAGGGGTGGGGAGGGGTGAATTTTTTAAAGCGATTTTTATTTTTATGGGATAATACATCCATATACCAAGTTTAGTTTCAATATTTCGACCCTATTTCCCAAAGCCGAACCCCAACCAATAATCCTTATAGAACCCATTGTGTTTACTTCAATATTAAGAATTCATTTATATTATTTACCAACCATCTTAAGGGTTTTTTTTATTACTTTGTTACGCACCAGATTAAAGAAATAACCTGTTGTTTATAATTACTTATGCTAAGTACTTAGGAATTTAAATTAAAAATACAATTTTTTCAACACTTAAGAAATGTATTATTATTGCTATTATATAATTTATTTTAAATTAATTCGGATAAAACCTGTAAAGGAAACGAAAAATAAAAACCATATTTTCTATTTTATTAATTTCAAAACAATTATAAATACCTACACAAATTTTTTTTGGGAACTCTTCCTTTATTAACAGTAAAATAATTCAGTAATAAAACATAAACACAACTCATTCACAATACCTACTACCCGCAAACGCACAAACGCACAATAACAAACCTTAGATAGAAAATAGTCCAAACATTCAATCACGAGTGTATAAAATTTCATCCAAAGCTAAAAATAGAAATTTATCGATCGGTCTCAGTCATTCTTAAAAATTTCTGCTGGACCCTCAACTCCGCCCACTGCAAACGAATATCGACTTATCCATATTCACTAGCGCCATCTATTGGTAGTATCCATTTCGCTCCAATGAAACTTCCATAAGGTGAGACTACTATTTAGTTCTTTATACAATGGTTCCACTCAACGCGACCCGACGAACACATCATGTAGTTTTAAATCACATGGCTGTTGCTGATCGTGTCTTCCAGCCAGCGTTCCAGCCCAGTAGAAATATTACCGAATCCTAATTATTATTGTATATTGTATTTGTTTGTGTTTCGCAAATGGGTTGCAGTGATAGAGTGTAGGTGTAGGTGGTTGTTCTTATTTTGATTTAGTTTAGATTTTTAGCTGCTATTTTATTTTTGTGGTTCGCGGGATTACACTGGCAATGTAGAATTATTACTTTTTATTAGGCGGCGAGTTTTTAATTTATACAGCAATTAAGGTTAGGATTTTAAAATACCGGTAAGTTTTCTTTATTAGTATTTTAAGGTACTTTCCATTAGCCGCTAAATTTTAGTGTTTTCTTTTTTTTTTTAATAAATCCTGTTCATGAAATTATTCTGTTTTTAAAAATTGCTTAAAAGAAAGGGCAACCTTCTAACCAATCCGAAATTTTTACCAAATATAAAATATACTTCGAAACAATAGATTGTATTATTCTTCAATTAACGACGCAATTTAAAAATTTAAATAATATAAATTTTCTTGCTTTAGTCGATTGCACAACATATTCGGAATATGTTAAATGTTTTCCAGACAGCTTACTAAATAGTTTTTAAAAAATTATCCAAATATTTTTGAAAAAGGTTAAAAATGAGACTTCTGTATTATATAGGGATGAACAGTTTTTAAATTGAAGTGTTGAAAAAATTTTAGATAGGTATGTTATTTAAAAACATTTTTTTCTGAAACATAAGCTTTTTAATTTAGTTTTAACTATCCCTGCAACAAGTGTATATCTGCCAGACGAAACTTCTTATGTCTCAAATGAATTAAAACCGACCTAAAAAACACGATGACACAAGAGCGGCTCTCAGGGTTAGCAATGATGTCAATAGAACAAGAGTTACTGTCAAATCTCACTATAGACCCACAATTTTACGACCAAATAATCGATAAATTTGCAACCCTAAAAGATATGCGCATTGATTTAATTTACAAAAATAGCTTATATATTGTTTTTAAAAAGGATAGGTATATCTGATTTAACACAATTATAGAGCTAACTTTAACCTATAGAGTTTTTTGATAAAACAATTGCTTTTTTTTGGTTTTGTTGTCATTTTTAATTTATTTAAAAGTGTTTTAAGAACATATTTTTAAGTTTAAAAAATTAATTTGTTTTTGGGTTTCGCAAATTGTGTTAAGAATAGTGTTTTGTTTTAGAATTTACCTTTTTTGAGTTTATTTTTTATAATGGTTTAATAGGGCTATCGGCGATGATTTTCATTTTATAAAAGGTCAACGCGTCGCAGTATAATACCTCCCGGGTGACGTCGTGAAAATTTATTCATGTAGCCTCACCCTTCTACACAACCACGAGCCGCCACTGATCAGCGCATTCTTTAAGTGTCCATTCTAAACATATGGTACATCTAACCCACAACTATTTTTTCTAAATTCACCACATTTCATAGATATTCCCATCATTAACTTTATTATTTTAATCTGAATATTTTTCTTTATTTTCATCTTCATATGTTGATACTTTATGTTTTTTGATTTTCCATTTATTTTTTTCTAGAAGCTGTGGTAGCTTTCTTTATTCAAGAATAATTTGATTAACTAAGCCTGTTTCACACAGGGCCGACTAGAGGGGAGGGGGTAGCCGGGAGTAATTCCCGGGGCCCGGGCTTAAATGGGGGCCCGGTACCGCTGTAAGGTGGGCCCGACAACAGCATTTTCTGTTCTGCATGAGAAATTCGACACAAGATGAGAGTGGAAAGTTAAGTTTCGGTTGACTTTTTTTTTTTTAAGAAGAAAGTAATTGAAGTAGGGAGAATAGTTTTTTGTTTCACGGGGCCCGATCTAGAGAATTGTCCTGGGGCCCGGCCTGGCTCTCAGCGGCACTGGACTTTCACATAATATATATACCTACATTTCGTTTATTTTTCTTCGCATTTTCTGCCTTTTTTCTAAAACCGCTCTTGTTTTTTCTTCTCTTTCTCCTTTTAACAATTTTCATTTTGGTTGAAGTTAAAATCTCAGAATGCTGCTTGTTCCGACCTGTGCAACATTTTAATTATACTCGTATTTGGAACAACTTAGAATAAGGACAAACTTGTCGTAAATTATTAATCCCATTTTCAATTTTTTGTAAGGCACGTTAGAGGATTTCTTCTGTATATGAGTCTTTAGCTGTAGGTAATGTAACATTTGTTTATTTTAAAAATAGTTTATTTATAATTTATTTACACTAAGTACTAATTTATTTATTTATTTATACTTAAGCACTATTTATATTTCACACTTTTAATCTAATTTAACAATTTATTTTTATTCTACATTTATTTTAAAACTTAACGTAGTACGGTATAATAATTAAGTTATATACAAAAATGTAAGAGACTAGAAGAAATCCAACCCTACACGCGTCGGCCTGTGTACAAAAAACATTCCAGTCGATTATTCTCTATCAGCCAGCGTCAGCAGTAACGGCAGCGGTGAAGGTCAACAAAGAACAGGGTCGGACTGGTTGCACCCCCATATTTACAAAATTATATATAAGTTACAAATCAGTTTTTTTTAATTATATTAAGATTTGATTAGATTCTAAAACTAGATGACTGAAAGATCATTAACCAATCAAATCAATGCAAAAAATTAAAATAAGATTAATTTAATTATTAAGATGGTACGTACCTTTCAAAAATCACTTGCACTGGCACCTTCAATATTTAAGATTCTCTAATAAAATTTTAATAGGTCTACCTATAGACGCCGCTAACATCAAACACTGAAGACGGGTATAAAAATACAGCGACTGACTTTTACCACGCGAGTGGAAGAGGAACACAGCAATGGAAGAATTGGGTGTCGGGAATTCCCCACTTTCCCCTACGCTAATATACATTCGCCATAATGTATATCCCACTCCAATAAATGAATTATTGTTTTGCTATGGCACTTTTTAAAAGCATTTGGATATTGTTAGGGCTGGTACGTACACGGTACCTTTGTATGCAAAAATATAATTTTGAAGTTATAAGGTCTCGTACCTATACCGATATGGTGCAAAAATAACTTCGGAAGTTGTTAGAAAGGTTCCGGAAGTTGTTGAAAAGGTTCAGGAAGAGTTATAGTTGTCGATCTAGGCATTTGCTGCATTTGATTGTAGTAGGTTTAACAAGAATATTAATTCCTAATAATATTTAATGGGTCGGTCCTACATATACACGGTGTTTTATTTCGCCTTAACTTTTTATCCAAAACCACTCATTGGTATAAAAATTTCAATTTTGGCAGGTATATTTACTCGGTATAGAAAAAATATTGACCTATTCGCTCAGTGCGAAGTCATGGTAGGGGAAGCAAAAGCGATACTACCCAGACAGCACACCAAATCCTTTGGATATCTACTGAACATCCCAATATCCACTGAATGTCCAGTCCATGGTGGATATCTATTTTATATCCATGAAATGTAATTTATAGACATGCAAATGTCCATAAATAATTGTAATTATATAGCAAATTATTAAAAAATTACGCCATTGTACTCGCCATTGTGGCTAATAGTACCGTTGAGATATTTAAAATTAATTTTTTTAAGGTGTATTCAATATCCCATGGACATCCACTATAAATATAAATATATCAAAGTCTAAGCGCGGACGCAAACCATCGTGGATATCTACTAGATGTAATTTTTGATTTTGCTTCCTAAGTATAGATGGCGATACCACTTTCGTATCTACTCATGCTTAACCCGCCGTAATTGAGTTTGATCGACATTGTTTCACAAACAGACTTCATTAGAAACTGAAGTCGAGAAGTTCCATTTATTGCTGAAGATTCCTAATAAGGATGATTTTCTCCTTAGTAGGCAAAATCAAAGGCAGCTTGTTGGGAATATTTTTTACCTCTATTTTCTTTCGACGTCATTCAATAACCATTGGTTACTTGTGAACCTCTACTAAAAATAATTATAAAATATTTATCTGAATTTCTATATTCTGGGATATAGACGGACATTTGGTTGGATATCCACAAAATATATTCTATGGATATATCTGGGATTTCTTGTATTGTCTGGAGATACTCATTAGATATTTTGCTGAATATCCATAGGATATATTCTATATTCTGGATATAGACGGACATTTGGATATCCATATTAGTTCCACGGAATATTTCTGATATCCTGTGGATATATTGGATATCCACAAAATATATTCTGTGGATATCTCTGGGATTTGGTGTGTTGTCTGGGTAGCGCTAGCTACGGATAATTCGTGCATTTTAGGACGATATTTTGTAATTTTGGCATATCAAATACATGTATATACCGTTTACTTTTTTTTTAAAAGTAGGTAAAAACAATACAATAAGCACTCGAAGTTGCTGTGTTGAAAATTGTAAAAATACTAACAAAAAATTTTCAGTAGCAAAGTGGAAATTAAATCAAAGAAATAAATGAATAGGTGTACAATAAGAAAAAATACCTTTATTTTTGTAATATTAACAGTAATACTGAAAATAGTAGACATCAAAAACTTGAAAGGTTTTAAATAAACAATAAATTATCATTTTACGATGTTCTTCAATATTCCTTTAATCTTAAATGTTCAGAAAGAACTAGATTTCTGCCTTTGATTATTGTATGTGGCTGGAATGAAATTTCGTGACTTACTGATAGGAAACCAGTTTTAATCATTCATTCTTTTTTTCGAACAAAAATGAAAATATAAATAACAATCCTTCTGTTTATACATTTAACTTCACGCTATTATTAAATACTATTTTTTTATTTTGACAGAATAGGTTAATTCTTCAAAGCCAACTTATTAGACTTAGGCAACTTTTCATACATTTTCCCGTAAATACTGTTGCCTGCCTATATTTTATTATTGATTTTTATTGATTATACTTAATTTTTGGTTGGTTAAGCGATAAAAATATATAATACTAATAATAAGTTATTGTTTTACTTGTTTTACAAATACATATACTTTTATTAAAACTAACATACTTTTTAATTACGAATTCTATTAAAAATTGTATTGTCAGTATAGGCAAAAATAGCCCATTATAAATTAATTAGCGCTGTTGTCACGCACGGAGCCAGTATAGGTTAAAATCGAGGTCCCACTTAAAAAATGACCATTTCTTTCCGCTTCAAAAACATCCTCTATATAACAAAATTTTGTGTACATCTATATATATATTTCAAAAGAGCAGTTTTTTCCAATTTGCGCATTTCAGGGTAAGATCGATAGTTTAAAAATAGAAGAGGTAAAAATCTCATTAATTTACATATTTAAAACTCACTATTGATTTAAATAACGTACTTTTATAAAAATATAGCCCCCCACCCTCAAGGAAGATTGGGAGAGTGGCATGCATACACAAAAACTAAAGTTAAAACTTTTATATAAAACAGTTGGATTCTACGATTTTTTCTACACACACATACGCACACGATAAATTGCAAATTTTTTGACCAAAATATTTTCTTTTTTTATGAACGTCATAGTACGTATAGTATGTGGAAGTCCGAAAAGAGATTACGGTTCAGGTTGAAAAATAAATATTTATCTTTGTAGACGGTTCAGGTAGTTTCAAATTTTTTTTGGAAAAAAAATTAACCGATGAAAAAGTGTATCTACATACCTGAATAGTTTTTTGCATTGCGAATAGGTAAAATTTCAATCCAGTCGCTTCCAATGCATTTTATATAAAAGAAAATAAATAATATATAAATCATTCTTGGTTCTCTTCAAAGACTAACTGATTCAACAATTTAAAGACAAATATTAAAAATGCAGTTACTTACGAGAGACAGTGCAGAACACTTGATGGAACTAATTTGTGCAATTATCTTTATATCTGTACGGATATAGAAATAGTTGTTTTGAGATTACAGAATATATTTTAGTATTTTTTCTTAATCAAAAATAACTCTCGCGTAGTACTTAGATCCTACGATATATTGGTACTCGGAATATTATTTAACGATTCAAGAAAATGTATAAATCTGAATTATGTCGTGATCTTTATTGACAAAACACAATAGTTTCCCTCAGATAAAAAATATAGGGTGATCTAAAAAAGTTTAACGCATCAGTTTTTTTTAATACAATACCCAATTATCGGACACTTGAGTTATTTTTATGTGTATATTACTTGTACAGGAACATAAGTAATCAATGCAGTATTGAGAATAGAAAGCGAAAAGGCAATACATGTTGTGAATACTTTTTAAAATTAAGAAAACGCCGGAAAAAAGAACTTTTCCCAGTTTTCGGACATCCTGGACAAATTGCCAGACACGGTTAACCTTTTATTCGTACAAGTGACTGAAAAAGTCGTATTTTTCGACCGTTATCATACTAAGTGTATTTAGCTCGAAATTTATGTAAAATCAGAAGCATTTTAAAAAAATTATTATTTATTAGCATATTGTTATAATATTGTGACGTTTAATTTATTTATAGTCTATTTATTTAAAACACTTTATTTACTATTAACTTATAACGTATTAATTAATTTATATATAATACTTAGCACTATTATAACTCATAATTCTAATTTATTACAATTTATCTTTTCTTTTAAACACTTAAATTCAATGTTTTTCGTCCGTCGACCACTCGAGCTATTTATATAAAATCCAACTCTGTGCGAGAATATTCTCGGGTTTTCACAACAATCGGAACTGACTCTCTATGACTCATACGCCCCAAAGGGATCACTCCGCTAGTTTCTCGAAGGGTCAGCGGCATACCTAGAAGATTCAGGGGTTTCGACCATGAGTCTGGTGACAGACTTCAAAGTCGCGCTCTACAGAGACGGCTTAGGCATTCCATGACAATATGATATCCTGTTTGCAAAACTTTCTCAATGGTACAGTCATTTGCGACAGTCTTTAAATAAAATATGGGTCACTCTCTATATAGTATTTTTTGCGAGTCAGGAATTGAAGGCATCTGATATACAGTATGGTTCAAATGAAAGGAATAAATTCATTATAATGGAAGTAGTTGGTTTTTCGAAAAAATGCTCGGACAGGTCAATTTTGTTTACTCAAAGCGCAATTTTTTAAATAGAATTCAATTTTCCCCCACTTCCCGTTTTTGGACAGTGACGTCATTGACAATTTTTTTAAATAGTAACCCTAATTTGTTTTTCTTGATTTTGAAAGATCTTGTAATTTCCTACTCGGAAACATAATATTTGAAATATCTGACATAAAAATTTTTTTGAATAAAAGTCATTTAAAGATCAGATATATAAATTTTATTTTATTTTGAAACATAATAAATGAATAAAAGGTTTTTTGTAATTAAGTGCTTCATCTAAAATAATAATAATAAAAACAATTTCACAAATTCTTTTTTATTATTATTATTTTGTTAGATTAAGCACTTAATTACAAATAATTATTTTTTATTCATTTATTGTGTTCTCAAAATAAAATAAAATTTATGTCTGATCTTTAAATGACTTTTATTCAAAAAAAATTGTTATGTAAGATATTTCAAATATTATGTTTCCGAGTAGGAAATTGCAAGATCTATCAAAATCAAGAAAAAAAAATTGGGGTTACTATTTGAAAAAATTGTCAATGACGTCACTGCCCAAAAATGGGAAGTGGGGGAAAATTGAATTCTATTTAAAAAATTGGGCTTTGAGTAAACAAAATTGACCTGTCCGAGCATTTTTTCGAAAAACCAACTACTTCCATTATAATGAATTTATTCCTTTCATTTGAACCATACTGTATATATTCAAATAGAGGCAAGCCTTTCGCTGGCAGATTTAGGGCAATGGAAAAATCTGGATTCATCCCCATTAAATACTCTTGAGGTGTCTTTCAAAACGGTCTCAAAATTGTTCTATCACTGCTCGAGCTTTTTTAGTACCTTCTCTGTTTGTCTTAGCGAAATTTTAGGATAACAGTTTAGGAAATTCTTAAACCACCTATTCAGGAGCTCCTTTTTTTCACCATCTACTGTCAGTATTGGTGGACCAGATTTTTTTTACTACCATGATTTTCCTGAACAGGCATTTTGTCATGAATTGTTGCGCTTGCTGGCTTTTCTTGTGCTAATTCCTGACTGTTTGATACTCTGTAAAGCCGATTCAACTGAATCGGCGGAATACATATGAAATTTTCGATTTTTGCTCTTAAAGGGGTTTATTTTTTAGGCATCTAAAAACTAATGTCAGACATTCCTAAACAAGCAGTTTATTTTAAAAAGTGGATAGTGCCTTAATAAATCCTCGACGTAGTTAAACCCTATAAATAAATTATAATCTCCATTTTTTGGACACCTTAAAGAATGTATTATATCTAATAAATAAGCAATAAAATGAGCAATGGCATCAAATAAGAGATATATATTTATAGGTACCTTATCTAATTACTAGAATTAGATCAACAAACTTTTACTCCGTCGTACCAATTCTTGGATAGTGTCCAAGGAGTTTTAAGAATGGAACCGCAGTTATCCTTAATTTAAACGGTTAAAAATTTTAAGTACGATATTTATGCTTAAAAATGTAAGTTTATAAGACTAGTACCAATAGAAAACTAAAATACCTATAAGAAATTAGTATTAGAAATCTTTACTTCCTATTTTTTGGAAGCTAGTCCACTGCAATTTTTGTAACAAGTCAAGGCTTACCACATGCACTCTCTGCGCAGTTGCCATTTTTAAATTATTTAACGGCTTCTTCTAAGATAATATGAAGCTAAAAATATGTGAGTGGAAGGGAGGAAAGTATAAACAAAGCACAAATCAATCATATAAGCACAAAAGTAATTCAAGTTTCTTATTTTGAAGAATTTTATTCAAAATTGTCCGAAAACCGAAACTGTCCGGCTAACCGGTTCGATCACCTAACTATGTATATAATACCGTTTCTAATAGGTTTTAATTTTTCTGGAAATGCAGTAGGTATGTGAGGAAAATAAGAATAGCTCTAAAACAAATAGGTATGATTAAACAATTTTGTTTTTCATCGCCACTAGTTTTAAATTCTTTAAGAAATTATAATATTTAGTATTATGCCACAATGTAGTCTGTTTTAAATAGATCGATAATTAATTAGAAATAGCTTTTCCCATGTCCCAGCTGCCACCTAGATAATGATACTCTCCCTATTTCACCCCCTTACGAGTGAATTTTAACCCCGAAAGCTGAGCTTGTGCGGGGAAAGGGACGCCTATTATGATTATTTGCCGTGGCGCTCCGGGGCGACTTAAAGATGATCGATGGTACCATTTGACTTACATGTGAGGAAAACCCCACCCACCATCATCGAAAACGGTAATGTATGGTGATTTTTATTTTAATAATCTGGATGTCATATCAACAGAAATTAAGTTTCTGCTAATATGGCATCCATCAAATCCTACAGAGAACCATGCAAATAAATTCACAGGATCTGAAACCGTGTCTCGTTTTACCAGAAAATTAGCTGACAAAAATGCCGCGCAGTAGACACCTACACCACCGTAGTCGATAAAGTAATATTCTTTATTGCCGCACGTGTATTTGTCGTATCCTTTTAGATCTGCAGATTCCTACCTATATTTTAATGCTGTATAGGCAGTAAACTTTTGTGACCGATGGTGGTACCGAGACGGAAACTATAGTTCTGGTTGCTATTTTTTTAAACGTGTACACGGAAGATATTCAGTTTTTGCGTTATACCAGAAAAATATTTTTTATTTCGTACCAACAAATATCAATAAAAGTTTTACAAAGATACAATACTTATCATTTTATTTATTCAAAGCCGTACATAGTTGAAGACAAGTGGATGAATGGCCTATGTAACATTTTTTTTCTTTTAAATGGTGTTTTTCTGTGAATGAAGGGCTTATGTACCTAAAATTAATTTAAAATGTCTTCCGTGGCAATATATCATCAAATATAGAAATTGCCAATGGATAAAGGATCCATGTACTAGAAAATAACTGCCAAACAATGAACTTAACACGAACTATCTCGTAAAATTATTTTGCTACATAGGCCCTTTATCTATTTGTCTTCAGTTATCATGGTGAAAACTCGTATCTATGTCTTTATCACTCATGGCCTACTTTAAAAGCTTAATAAAAAAAAATTGCCCATTATGATTAAGAACGTTTACAACAGTTTTTAAAAGTGTTTGATCCTATAATTATCAGATTATAAAGGAAAAAAAATCGAATTATTAATAATAATAGTTTATTGCTAAATATGTATTACATGGAATATTAACCATTTGCGGTTTAATGATAATATGGTATACCAGCAACTCGTGTGTCGACCTACTGCAGTAGAATTTCGGCGTACCATCGGTTGTATCCAAGTGAGTCTTCAACAATATCCGTATCCTCGTGACCAAATTGTTGTCATTAATTGGCTAAAATTAAATTTAATAAATTCAGCAGTAACCCCAAAACAATGTCACTGATGTACTTGAAAGAACCGACAATTACGTTAAGTCACTAAAAATATGTTTTTTTTTTTACCAAATCACATGTGATACGGCTATTATTGAAGACATTTTAGTATAGTTGAAATCTAAAATGGAGAATTTGTACACCCAGTATATTTTTAAAATTTATTCATATCTTGAACCAATTTTAGGCATTGGTGAGGTATTCTAAAAAGATAAAAACCATATGTTATACATTGTAATGGCACGTTTAAACTGTTTCCATATAAATTTTTAATTTTTTTACCCATTAAAATAACAAAATAATTTAAAATTAAATTTTATCAAATATAAATTTAAGGGTTTAGAAAAATGAAAAAGTATATTTATTATCCAAAATTATATTAGTATTAGTTTTACTAAGTAAAACATATTTTTAATACATTTTGAAAAGTAATGATGAAAGTTTGAACTGGGGCGGAAATCTACCTGATCTTATAAAGTTAAAAAGACGAAAAAATGATGGTCTTTGTGATTACCAATTCTATATTTATATTATATTAGTATACCTCAAAAATCTTACCATTATAGAAAATGCTTCAATAAAAATTCGGCTTCATCTGTCATTTTATTAAAAACTTCATATGGATGTTCAGGTTTAATGCATCCATCACATTATGTCAATGTTACAAGATGAAAATCAAACTTACATTTTTTAGTTTTGATGTATCTGTTAACATTCTGTACATAAGTACTCTGTTTTAAGTAGTCATTCTGTAACTGACTTCATATCACTAATTTCCTACATTCGTCATAAGTCACAAGATTTAATCAACTAAACAGGCTATCATCCAATTTTCTTCATCTGTTCTCAGTATTATAATTCACGGGTAGCCCATCTACATATTTTTAAGTGTCGCCCTCTACGCGCTTTATATTTTGTATGGGTCTAAATCTTCCACAGTAGACATCCTTCTAAATGGGTTGTAAACATTCTTCTCATCCTCCCTATTCTTCCAAGTTTGGCGTCCCGATTTTAATCTTTCTGGTTATTCAAACCTTTTTCACTTCTGTATTTTTTTTGCGGGTTAACCTCCATTTTATCTCACATGTCTTTCTCAAATCCTCTCCATTTTATTTTTCTTACCTTTCCGGTACTGTATTAATCAAAAGACGAGAAATAAACTTGTACACATTTTCTTCAGATTTTAATTTATACTGCTGCTAAATATATTAAGTAATTAATTACATTTTCCAAGAGTTGATCCAGATGCCAAGATATGTAAACCAAGCATTCAGCAAAAAAATTTTCGTTTTACAATTAACTATATAAGCAATCTAATCTGAAACAAAACAAAAAGGTATTGATATTGAGGGTGGTCATGTGAGTTAGGCTAATCTTAAAATATGAAGAAAAGTCCTTTGATATCACAGATACGTATTTAATTGCTATCGGCTTTGAACTTAAATTAATTATTTCATTATATTGCCGCAATTTGAAAATAATTGTATTTGCGAGATTCAAAGGATTATTTTTAAATTAAAAGATTGATAAGTAAACAATAGTTAAAAACAGTTCACAAACCTTTTTAATTTTAATCCTCATGAGAATTACTGCATTTGATATTGAAAAGAAGCATCAGAGAATCTGGATCAATTCATGGAATATCTTACCAATCATATTCCATCATTTACTGTCCCTCAATCTAATATTCTCTTCAGATATCTTCATATAGCCTCCTTCATGGTTGTCCTTCCCGTGTGGTATTGTCCTAATCGTTCGTCTTCTTAATGTGCCACCATCCTACAATCTCCTTGGTGTGTTGTGTAGTAATTTGATGTGGGCCTCATTCACAGCTGTTCCTAATCCTGTCCCTTTCTTATATGTCCTCTATAATCCATCCTCCTCTCTGTCGTAGGACTTAATCCTCCTCCCTGTCGCGAGTCTTCATCATCCATTCTCCGCCGTGGGTCTTCATCATCCATTCTCCGCCGTGGGTCTTCATCATCCATTCTCCGCCGTGGGTCTTCATCATCCATTCTCCGCCGTGGGTCTTCATCATCCATTCTCCGCTGTGGGTCTTCATCATTAATTCTGTCATGAAACTAATCTATTGTCATGAAGCTAATTATTCATTCTGTCGGGGTCTCCATCATCCATTCTATGCCACAGGTCTATATCCTCCATTTTCCGTCCTGGATGTTCATCCTCCATTCTCCGTCGTGGGTCTTCATCCTCCATTCTCCGTCGTGGGTCTTCATCCTCCATTCTCCGTCGTGGGTCTTCATCCTCCATTCTCCGTCGTGGGTCTTCATCCTCCATTCTCCGTCGTGGGTCTTCATCCTCCATTCTCCGTCGTGGGTCTTCATCCTCCATTCTCCGTCGTGGGTCTTCATCCTCCATTCTCCGTCGTGGGTCTTCATCCTCCATTCTCCGTCCTGTGTCTTCATCCTCCATTCTCCGTCCTGTGTCTTCTTCCTCCATTCTCCGTCGTGGGTCTTTATCCTCCATTCTCCGTCGTGGGTCTTTATCCTCCATTCTCCGTCGTGGGTTTTCATCCTCCATTCTCCGTCGTGGGTCTTCATCCTCCATTCTCCGTCGTGGGTCTTCATCCTCCATTCTCCGTCGTGGGTCTTCATCCTACATTCTCCGTCGTGGGTCTTCATCCTCCATTCTCCGTCGTGGATCTTCATCCTCCATTCTCCGTCGTATGTCCCACCATTCTGTGGTGTGGCCCTTTATTCTCAATTTTTCCTTTTTGAGTTTTTATTCTCATTTTTTCGTCGTGGGTCTGTATCCTTATTTCTCCGTCGTAAATCTTCATCCTTCATTCTCATTCTTGGGTCTTCATCATCCGTTCTCCGTCGTGGATCTTCATCCTTCATTTTCCGTCGTGGGTCTTTTTCATAAATTCGTCATCATGGATGTTAATCTTTCATTCTTCCTCGTGGGCCATCCTCAATCGTGGATCGTTCTCCTCTTCCGAGGTCCTTTGCGCATTGTCGTCTTTTTCCAAGCCTCTTCGCAGATCGTCGTCCTCTTCCAAGCCCCTTTGCAGGCCACTGTCGTCTTCTTTCAAGCCTCTTCGCAGACCATTGTCGTCCTCTTCCAAGCCTCTTCGCAGACCATTGTCGTCCTCCTCTTCTAAGCCCCTTCGCGGATCGTCATTCTCTTCCAAGCCGCTTCGCGGGCCGTTGTCCTCTTCCAATCCTCTTCACGGGTCGTAGTCATCGTCCTCTTCCAAGCATCTTCGCGGACCGTCGTCCTCTTCCAAGCATCATCGCGGACCGTCGTCCTTTTCCAAGCCCCTTCGCAGGTCGTCAATCTCCTCCATGCCTCTTCGCGGATGGTCATTCTCTTCCAAGCCTCTTCAAGTCCCTTCGCAGGTCGTCAATCTTCTCCATGTCTCTTCGCGGGTCGTCATTCTCTTCCATACGCCTTTGCGGATAGTCTTCCTTTTCAATCACCTTTGCGGGTCATCCTCTTTCAAGTCACTTCGCAGGTCGTCGTCGTCCTCTTCAAAGTCCTTTCGCGGGTCGTCGTCCTCTTCAAAGTCCTTTCGCGGGTCGTCGTCCTCTTCCAAGCCTTTCCGCTGAACGTCCTCTTCTTTCAAGTCTCTTCTTGGGCCGTCCTCCTCTTCTTTCAAGTCTCTTCGCGGGCCGTCGTCCTCTTCCAAGTCTCTTCTTGGGCCGTCGTCCTCTTAAAAGCCTCTCCGCTAGTCGTCGTCCTCTTCCAAATCCATTTACAGGTCGTCAATCCTGTACATGCCTCTTCGCGGGTCGCCATCACCTTCATGACTCTTCGTGGGTTCTCGTCTCCTACATACCCTTCCCAGGTCATCTAACGCCTCCATTCTCTGTTGGTCTCCTCCAGTCCGCTTAGAGTACCTTACTCCTCTATTCTCCTTGGTGGGTACTTCTTTCTTGGGTAAGATATCCTCAAATGGATCCATTCCGTCTTGTCTCTGGTCGTTCCTCTTTCTTCACTATCCCATTTCAGAAAGTCTCATTCCCCCATCTTGGGCCTTCATCCTCAATGGGTCGCATCTTTCTTGCTCTTCTATAGTTTATTTCGCCAGTCTTCCTCCATTTCGTTTGGCAGGTCGTCCTCGTTTTGTTTAGCCATCCTCTATTCTCCTTAACAGGTCTGCATTCATCCTCAATTACATTTGTGTCCTTCATTCTCCTTAGTAGGTCTTCCTTCATTTTAAGTTGAGGGTCGCTCCATAATTCTTGACTAGTAGGTCTTTCATTTTCTGTAACAGGTTCCCATTTACTCTCACAACTTTCTTCACTCGCCATAGCCCATTCTTCTTTAAAGCCCGCCTCCGTCCTTCTTTTTGTAAGGATAGAGAATACTTTTCCTCACTCAGTGTTGTACGATTCTTCATGGTCGTCCTTTACTCAATTAATGAATGTCAGTCCCCATTACGTTTCCTCTTAGTTGTACTCTGCAACAAGACATACAAATTACCGAAAATTATCAATAATAATAGTTTTCTTACCTTTATAATTTTAATTAACCACAAAATGGGAAACTGTTAACCCAGATTAATTCACCGAATATCTAATCGATCTCCCATCTTCTTCACATACTTTTCATTTATTGTCCTGCTCTTTATAGGGCCGTCATACAGTACTTAAATGTGCGAACCTTTAACTCATCAAGGGTTAACACCACATCACCACAATTTTCCACCAATTTTTTTTTCACAGGCGTTACAGAAAAAGTCTCGGGATTCTTCATAAACCTTTCATTCTTAGAGTACTTGCATTCGAAATGTCTGCCGATTGGCGTCCTACTTTGGTCGTTCTTTCTGGCGGTAATCAAACCTTTATTTTTTTTTTGTAGTCATCAGAAGGTCCTCATATTAGTTCTTGAGTTAATGTCTTACTTTCTTTCACGTATCATTCCTCAATATCCATTTTACCTTTCATTCCTGGCATTGTCATATTCCAGAGATATAAGAAATAGCCTTGTCCAAATTTTTCGGCGATTTTAATTTACACTGCTAAGCAATATATTAATTACATTTAACAAGAGTTGATCTGGATATATGTAAACCGAAGCCTACAGGCAATTGTAATCTGATACAAAAAATATGTAGATAATTGTCAACAGTAGTTTAATTTTCCATACCTTTCTAGTTTTGAGCCACTCGAGAATTGCTGCATTTTATATGGAGTTGAAAAATCAATTTTAACAAAAAATCAGTTATTCATTTATTCTCCCTTCTGAATGTGCTCTTCTTCAGGTTGTTTTTCTCTATTATCCATCATTAGTAGTCTCCTATTCTTCTTCAAAGATCCGTATCTTAGTATTCTTCTAGGTAGGTAGTCATTCTTTCTCCTTAATAGAGCTGCGTCTATCGACTAAGGATTGATCATTGGCGGTATTCCAATTCGTGAGTCATCCACCATTTTTGGTAGCGGTTATCCACCATTTTTGGTAGCGGTTATCCACCATTTTTGGTAGCGGTTATCCACCATTTTTGGTAGCGGTTGTCCACCATTTTTGGCAGCGGATCATCCACCATTTTCAGTAGCGGATCATCCACTATTTTCAGAAGTAGATCGTTCTCCATTGTCGATAGTCTTCCACCATTTTGGGGAGCGAGTCGTCCACCATTTTGGGTAGCGAGTCGTCCACCAATTTGGGTAGCGAGTCGTCCACCAATTTGGGTAGCGAGTCGTCCACCATTTTGGGTAGAGAGTCGTCCACTATGGTAACAGGTGGTCCTTTATTTTCGGTAGCAGTTTTTCCACCATTTTCTGTAGCAAGTCATCCTCCATTTTTAATAGTGGTTCGTCCTTCATTTTCGGTACCAAGTCGTCCTTCATTTTCGATCGAGGGTCGTCCTCCATTTTTGATAGAGGGTCGTCCACCATTTTGGGTAGCGGGTCGTCCATCATTTTCGGTAGCGAGTCGTTTACCATTTTCGGTACCAGGTAGTTTACCATTTTCGGTACCAAGTCGTCCAACTTATTCGACAGGGTCTTCTTCCATTTTTGGAAGCGGGTCGTCCTCCATTTTCAGAAGCGGGTCGTCCTCCATTTTCGGAAGCGGGTCGTCCTTCATTTTCGGAAGCCTGTCGCACTCCACTTTCGGTAGCGGTTCGTCCACTATATTCGGCCGCGGATCATCAACCATCTTTGGGAGCGGTCTATCCACCATTTTGAGTTGCGGGTCATCTACCATTTTGGGTAGCGGGTCGTCATCTACCATTTTGGGTAGCGGGTCATGTACCATTTTGGGTAGCGGGTCTTCCACCATTTTCGGTAGCGAGTTGTACATCATTTTTGGTATCTGGACGTCCACCATTTGGGTAGCGGGTCGACCACCATATTCAGTAGCGGATCATCCATCCTTTTCAGTAGCGGGTCATCCATCCTTTTCGGTAGCGGTTCGTCCTCCATTTTTGGTAGAGGTTCGTCCTTCATTTTTGGTAGAGGTTCGTCCTCCATTTTCGATAGCGAGTTGTGCTCCATTTTCGATAACGAGTTGTCCTCCATTTTCGATAGCGAGTTGTCCTTCATTTTCACTACCTAGTTGACCATTTTCGATATCGGTTCGTGCTTCATTTTCGATATCGGTTCGTGCTTCATTTTCGGTAGAGTGTCGGCCTCCATTTTCGGTACCTGTTCGTCCACCATATTCAGCCGCGATTCGTCCACCATATTCGAAGGCGGTTCGTCCACCATATTCGAAGGCGGTTCGTCCACCATATACGGCCGCGGTTCGTCCACCATATTCTGCCGCGGTTCGTCCACCATATTCAGCCGCGCATCGTCAAATATCTTTGGGAGCGGCCTGTCCACCATTTTGGGCAGCGAATGATCCACCTTTTTGGGCAGCGAATGATCCACCATTTTGGGTAGCGAGTCATCCACCATTTTGGGTAGCGAGTCATTCACCATTTTGGGTAGCGAGTCGTCCACCATTTTGAGTAGCGAGTCGTCCAAGATGTCGTTCATTTCGGGTAGTGTGTCGTCGACCATTTTTCGTTTCAGGCTGTCCATTTTTGGTTTCAGGCTGTCCATTTTTGGTTTCAGGCTGTCCACCAGTGACGGTAACGTGTCGTCCACCATTTTTGGTAGCAAGTCGTCCTACATTTTCGGAAGCGGGTCGTCCATATTTTCGGAAGCGGGTCGTCCATATTTTCGGAAGCGGGTCGTCCATACTTTCGGTAGCGGATCGTCCACCATTTTCAGTACCAAGTCGTCCAACATTTTCAGTACCAAGTCACCCAACATTTTAAGTAGCGGGTCGTCCACCATTATTTTGGGTAGCGAGTCCTCCACCATTTTGGGCAGCGGGCCGTCCCTCATTGACGGTAACTGGTCGTCCCTCATTGACGGTAACTGGTCGTCCCTCATTGACGATAACTGGTCGTCCCTCATTGACGGTAACTGGTCGTCCCTCGTTGACGGTAACGGGTCGTCCCTCGTTGACGGTAACGGGTCGTCCCTCATTGATGGTTACAGGTCATCCCTCATTGATGGTAGTGAGTTTTAATCCATTTTGAGTAGCGGATCTTCCACCATTTTGGGTAGCGAGTCGTCCACCATTATTGGTAACGGTTCGACCACCATTTTCGGTAGCGTGTCGTCCATCATTTTCGGTAGCGGGTCGTCCACCATTTTTGGTAGTGGTTCGACCAACATTTTAGGTAGCGGGTCTCTTATTATTTTGGGTAGTGAGTGGTTCACCATTTTGGGTAGCAGCCTGTCCACCATTTTGGGCAGCGAATGGTCCACCTTTTTGGGTAGCGAGTCATCCGCCATTTTGAGTAGCGAGTCATCCACCATTTTGAGTAGCGAGTCATCCACCATTTTGAGTAGCGAGTCATCCACCATTTTGAGTAGCGAGTCGTCCACCATTTTGGGCAGGTAGCGAGTCGTCCAAGATTTGTCGTTCACCATTTCGGGTAGTGTCGTCGACCGTTTTCGGTTTCAGGCCGTCCATTTTTGGGTAGCGGGTTGTCCACCATTGACGGTAACGGGTCGTCCACCATTGACGGTAACGGGTCGTCCACCATTGACGGTAACGGGTCGTCCACCATTGACGGTAACGGGTCGTCCACCATTGACGGTAACGGGTCGTCCACCATTGACGGTAACGGGTCGTCCACCATTGACGGTAACGGGTCGTCCACCATTTTCAGAAGCGGGTCGTCCATATTTTCGGAAGCGGGTCGTTTACCATTTTCAGTACCAAGTCGTCCACCATTTTTAGTACAAAGTCGTCCACCATTTTTAGTACAAAGTCGTCCACCATTTTTAGTACAAAGTCGTCCACCATTTTTAGTACAAAGCCGTCCACCATTTTAAGTAGCGGGTCTTCCACCATTTTAAGTAGCGGGTCTTCCACCATTTTAAGTAGCGGGTCTTCCACCATTTTAAGGAACAGGTCTTCCACCATTTTAAGTAGCGAGTCGTCCACCATTTTGAGTAGCTGGTCGTCCCTTATTAACGGTAACGGGGTTGTCCACCATTGACGGTAGCGGGTTGTCCACCATTGACGGTAGCGGGTTGTCCACCATTGACGGTAGCGGGTTGTCCACCATTGACGATAGCGGGTTGTCCACCATTGACGATAGCGGGTTGTCCACCATTGACGGTAGCGGGTTGTCCACCATTGACAGTAACGGGTCGTCCACCATTTTCAGAAGCGGTTCGTCCATATTTTCGAAAGCGGATCGCCCATATTTTCGGAAGCAAGTCGTCCATATTTTCGGAAGCGGATCGTTTACCATTTTTAGTACCAAGTCGTCCACCATTTTAAGTAGCGGGTCTTCCACCATTTTAAGTAGCGGGTATTTCACCATTTTAAAAAGCAGGTCTTCCACCATTTAAGTAGCGATTCGTCCACCATTTTGGGTAGCTGGTCGTTCCTTATTGACGGTAACGGTTCGTCCATCATTGACGGTAACGGTTCGTCCATCATTGACGGTAACGGTTCGTCCCTCATTGACAGTAACAGGTCGTCCCTCATTGACGGTAACGGGCCGTCCCTCATTGAAGATAGAGTCTTCTACCATTTTGGGTAGCAAGTCATCCACTATTTTCGGTAGCTAGTCGTCGTGGCAATATTGGGAGCGGCCTGTCCACCATTTTGGGAGCGGTCTGTCCACCATTTTGGGTAGTGAGTGGTCCACCATTTTGGGTAGTGAGTGGTCCACCATTTTGGGTAGTGAGTGGTCCACCATTTTGGGTAGTGAGTGGTCCACCATTTTGGGTAGTGAGTGGTCCACCATTTTGGGTAGTGAGTGGTCCACCATTTTGGGTAGTGAGTGGTCCACCATTTTGGGTAGTGAGTGGTCCACCATTTTGGGTAGTGAGTGGTCCACCATTTTGGGTAGTGAGGGGTTCACCATTTTGGGTAGTGAGTGGTCCACCATTTTGGGTAGTAAGTGATCCACCATTTTGGGTAGTGAGTGATCCACCATTTTGGGTAGTGAGTGATCCACCATTTTGGGTAGTGAGTGATCCACCATTTTGGGTAGTAAGTGGTCCACCATTTTGGGTAGTAAGTGGTCCACCATTTTGGGTAGTGAGTGGTCCACCATTGACGGCAAGGGGTCGTAGGTCATTGACAGTAACGGGTCGTCCCTCACTGACGGTAACGGGTCGTCCTTCACTGACGGTAACGGGTCGTCCCTCACTGACGGTAACAGGTCGTCCCTCATTGACGGTAACAGGTCGTCCCTCATTGACGGTAACGGGTCGTCCCTCATTGGCGGTAGCGGGTCGTCCCTCATTGGCGGTAACAGGTCGTCCCTCATTGGCGGTAGCGGATCGTCCCTCATTGGCGGTAGCGGGTCGTCCCTCATTGGCGGTAACGGGTCGTCCCTCATTGGCGGTAACGGGCCGTCCCTTATTGGCGGTAATGGGTCGTCCATCATTGAAGGTAGGATGTCTTCCTCCATTTTGGGTAGCGGGTCTGCCACCATTTTATGTAGCAGGTTTGCCACCGTTTTGGGTCGCGGGTCTTCCACCATTTTGGGTAGCGAGTAGTCCACTATTTTCGGTATCAGGTCATCCATCATTTTGGGTAGAGGGTCGTCCACTATTTTCGGTATCGGGTCGTCCATCATTTTCGGTATCGGGTCGTCCATCATTTTGGGTATCGGGTCATCCATCATTTTGGGTAGCAAGTCATCCATCATTTTGGGTAGCAAGTCATCCATCATTTTGGATAGCAAGTCATCCATCATTTTGGGTAGCAAGTCATCCATCATTTTGGGTAGCAAGTCATCCAACATTTTGGGTAGCGGGTCATCCCATTTTGGGTAGCGGGTCATCCCATTTTGGGTAGCGGGTCATCCACCATTTTAGGTAGCAGTTTGTCCACCATTTTGGGTAGCGGTCATCCACCATTTTGGGTAGCGGTCATCCACCATTTTGGGTAGCGGTCATCCACCATATTGGGTAGCGGGTCATTCACCATTTTGGGTAGCGGGTCATCCACCATTTTGGGTAGCGGGTCATTCAACATTTTAGGTGGCTGTTTGACCACCATTTTGGATAGCGAGTCATCCTCCATTTTTGGTAGCGGTTCGTCCTCGATTTTCGGTAGCGGTTCGTCCTCGATTTTCGGTAGCGGTTCGTCCTCCATTTTCGGTAGCGGTTCGTCCTCCATTTTCGGTAGAGGGTCGTCCATCATTTTTGGTAGCGGTTCGACTACCATTTTCGGTAGCGTCCGTCCATCACTTTGGGTAGTGAGTGGTCCACCGTTTTGGGTAGGGAGTCGTCCACCATTGACGGCAACGCGTCGTCCCTCATTGACGGTAACGGGTCGTCCCTCATTGACGGTAACGGGTTGTCCCTCATTGGCGGTAACGGGTGGTCCCTCATTGGCGGTAACTGGTCGTCCCTCACTGACGGTAATGGGTCATCCCTCATTTGCGATAACGTGTCGTCCCTCATTGACGGTAACGAGTCGTCCACCATTTTTGGTAGCAAGTCATCCTTCATTTTTGGTAGCAAGTCCTCTGCCATTTTCGGAAGCGGGTCCTCCGCCATTTTTGCCCCAATCCAAGCACATCAACAGAGAGACAAGATATTGGTGAAACAGAAGTCAAAGCGATTGGAATGAAGGACATGCTAGCTGATTCTTTAAAGAATTAGTTGGTGAAAAACTACAAATAAATAAAGACAGGGTATGCCTTAAAAACTATTATTTTTCTAGCTGTACCTACTGTTACAAGAGTGAATGTGCCCTCATTCACTGTCTTGTGCTTCTTCATGCTGTCCTCCATTCTTTAATCAATTAATTTCATACCCGTTCACGTTTCCATTCATCTTCACATTACCATAACAAAATTAGTTTCATTAAGATTTTTGTTACCTGTATAATTTTAACACATAAAAGAATGAATCTGTTAATTTCCAATCAATTCACAACATATTCTATCAATCCTAAAATTTGTTAATCACGTGCTTTTTAAGTACTGTCCAGTTTTTTTTATTTCAATGTACCTCTATTTGTTTTCCTTATGTTGTCCCCCAAGTTCGTCAAGTCTTCTTCATGCAGTACTCACTTCGTACTTCTTTGCCCGTGGCCTCCTGAAGTCATTTTCAAGTCTCTGATACCTTCTTTACGCAGTTGTTCTCTTACATGGCAGTGTTGTCCTCTTTACATCGCAGTCAAATTTTCAAGCCGTTACCAAGTCTTCTGCATACTGTATTATGTGTTCTTCGTGGCGCAAACCAATTATTTTATGTTCCCCTTGTCTTCATGTTGCTCTCCGATCTTCATGCCGCCCTCCGGTCTCCTAGATGTTTCCTTTTAGTTTCTTATGTCGTTCTTCAAGTTCAATATGCCATGAATAAACAACTGTAATAAAAACATGTTTTTAATGCCAAACATTTTTGAAATATATAAACAATCATTTGCAAATTTCTTCATTACAATTTTTACAAATAAATTTTCTATAATAATACAACAGTAATATTAGCCGTTCTTTATAGCCGAAATTAAAATAAATGTAAAATGATACTAACATTTAATAAACTTGATGCTCAAGTTTTAGTTTTTATTGGGAACTTCCATCTAATCCTGATTCCTCTCCATCTAGTCTTTTTCATGTTGCCATCCAGTCTTTTCGAGTTGCCATCCAATCTTTTTCGAGTTGCCATCCAATCTTTTTTGAGTTGCCATCCACTAGTCGCCATCTAGTCTTCTTCATGGGGTCAAATTCTCTTCACCATGTCACGATCCAGTCTTCTCCACTCCAGCTTTCTACATCCATGGACTTCATGTTATTCTTGAGAATCCTATGACGTCATCGTACTACCTCTGGGCACTGACCAATTTCCAACACGGCGCTATCCAATCTCCAACACGGTGCTGTCTTCCACTCTTCATATTACCTTCAAGTCCTGAACATAAACACCTGTAATAATAAAACGCTTTAATTTCAAACATTTTTGAATTTAAATATTTTTAAAAATGTTACATAATAGTACTCTTAGTGGTTCTTTATAACATAATTAATATAAAATATACTAACATTTCACAAATAGACGATTAAGTTACAGTTCTTCATTAGAAACTTCCATACAGTATTCTTCATGGTGCTAGTCTTCTTCCAGTTGCCGTCCACTAGTCTTCTTCCAGGTGCCGTCCACTATACTTCTCAAAGTGGCCGTCCTCGTCTTCTTCACGCCGCCATATACTCTTCTCCATGCCAACCACGATCCACTCTTAATATCACACTCCAGTTTCCTACATCCACGGACGGACTTCAACATGACATTCTCGAGGTTCCTATGATGTCCCCATCCTACCTCTTACTCGGCGCTAACCAATCTCCAATACAACGCTAAGAAAACATCCTTCACGGCGCAGCCAGTTTCCCATACAGCGCTGCCTTCCACGCTTTATGTCGCGTTTCGGTAGTTTTCACCTTGAGATTTTCTTCTTGTCCTGACTATAAACACCTGTAATAAATAATAAAAGGCTTTAATGACAAATACTTTGGGAATTAAATAAGTTTGCTTTTAAAAATAGTTTGCATAATGGTACTGTTAGCGGTTCTTTATAAGAATATAAAATATACTAACATTTCATAATTTAACTGTCAGTTCCAGTTCTTCGTTGGAAAGATCCATTCAGTTTTCTTGATACCTCCTTCCATCCAGCCTTCATGTTGCCATCCACTAGACTTCTTCAAGTTGCTGTACACCAGTACTCTTCAAGTTTCTGTACACTATTATTTTTCAAGTTGCTGTCCATTAGTCTTTTCTTCAGGTTGCCTTCCACTAGTATTTTCTTTAAGTTGTCATAAGCTAGTCTTCAAGTTGCCGTATGCTAGTCTTCAAGTTGCCGTTCGCTAGTATTCTTAAAGTTGCCGTCAGCTAGTATTCTTCAAGTTGCCGTCCGCTAGTATTCAAGTTGACATTCGCTAGTATTCTTCAAGTTGCCGTCCGCTAGTATACTTCAAGTTGCCGTCCGCTGGTATTCTTAAAGTCGCCGTCCACTAGTCCTCTTCAAGTTACCGTCAACTAGTCCTCTTCAAGTTGCCGTCCACTAGTCCTATTCAAGTTGCCGTCCAGTCTTTTTCACACCGCCCGCTATATACTTACGATCTTCCTTATGTCGCACCCCAGTTTCCTACATCCACGGACTTCAGCATGTCATTCTTGCGGTTCCTGCTATGTACCCGTTGTATCCCTCACATGGCGCTGCCCTGTCTCCTTCACGGCGCTGTCTTCCACTCTTCATGTAGCTTTCCAGTAGTTTTCATCTCGAGTTTTTCTTCTTTATGTCATTCTCTTCCTAACCATAAACACCTGCAATAATAAAAGGTTTTAATGACACTTTTGGAATTGAACTGCGTTCCAAGCGCCAGCTTAAAGAATTGAGAAAAATGACAGTTTTAAGCTTTTTAAAAAATAATCAGAAGTACTAAAAACAAATTAGTTCCGCAGTTTCATGATATATATATATATATATAGAATATAGTTTTGTGAACAGGTACCGCTTGTGCTTAAAAGACATTGGTTGTTCTTCAAAGATTCTACCTAAATTTGGCATTTAGCGTTTTGAAATATTTCGTTTAATATAAAGCTTTCTATATGACCATTATTTTTTATAGTTAGATTACACCTACTACCACTATATGGCGATATTATCTCAAAATCGACAAAATGGCACTTGGTCATGTTATGCATAACACGATACAATTTAAATAGCTTTTTATAAAAATAAGTACTATCAGCGGTTCCTAAAAAATAATATAAATGTATACTAACATTTCATAAATTGAGTTCCAGTTCTTAATAATTGGGAACATGAATCGTAGTCTTTAGTGTTCTTCATGCTGTCCTACAATATTTTAAATCCCATTACCCAGGCTTCTTTAAACAACTGTTCAGTTTCTTCAAGTCAGTAAACAAATTTTTCAGTCACCCTGTAGTATTCTTCACGTCACCCTGTAGTATTCTTCACGTCACCCTGCAGTATTCTTCACGTCACCCTGCAGTATTCTTCACGTCACCCTGTAGTATTCTTCACGTCACCCTGTAGTATTCTTCACGTCACCCTGCAGTATTCTTCATGTCACCCTGCAGTATTCTTCATGTCAGCCTCAAGTCTTCTTCATGTCAGCCTTCAGTCTTCTTCATGTCAGCCTCCGGTCTTCTTCATGTCAGCCACCAGTCTTCTTCATGCCAGCCTCCAGTCTTCTTCATGCCAGCCTCCAGTATTCTTCATGCCGCCATCCAGTCTTCTTTATGCCGCCATCCAGTCTTCTTTATGCCGCCATCCAATCATCTTCATGCCGCCATCCAATCATCTTCATGCCGCCATCCAATCATCTCCATGCCGCCATCCTGTCTTCTTCATGCCGCCATCTTGTCTTCTTTATGCCGCCATTCAGTTTCCTGTCTCCTACACGGGGCGACGCTGTCCAGTTTTCCATAAGACGGGGCCCTCCGGTTTCCTATACCCATTGGCTTATAACTTTTAGTTCCCGATGTTCCAATCCAGTCTCGTAAACGGCGCAGGCCAGTCTTCTACACGGTGCTGCCCAATATCTCCCACACGTCGCGTTCCAATCGCCACGTCGCTGCTTAGTCTCCCAACGTGTTGCTGTCCAATCTTCCATACGGCGCTATCTTTCACTCTTCATGTTGCGTTCAGCTAGTTTCTCTTCTTTATGTCTCCTTCAAGTCCTGACAGAAACACCTGTAATAATAAATCGCTTTAATTATTAACACTATTGGAATTATAACTTTTTTTTTAATATTTTTAGCAGTTTGTTATAACATAAAATTATACTTACATTTCATTCTTCAGTTGGGCACTTGAATGTTGTTAGCCTTCAGTGTTCTTCACGCAGTCCTACTGTATTTTAAATGCAAGTTTCTTCAAATCATTAGACAATTTTTTTATGTTGGATTACAGTATTCTTCATGTATCCCTCCAGTCTTCTTTATGTCGCCATCCAGTATTCTTCAAACCGCCATCCAGTTTTCTGTATCCATAGGTTCAGATCTCCGATGCCCCCATCCTGTCCCCTACACGGTGAGAAGCTGCCCAGTCTTCGATACCGCTCTGTAGTCTCGTCATAAGTTGCGGCTCTCCAGTATTCATGTGACACTCAAGTTCCCATCATCCACAGGCATATACATAGTTAGTTCTTCACGTCCCGATGCTCTCATCCAGTCTCCTATATGACGCGGCGAAGGTCAGTCTTCTACACGGTGTTGCCCGATCTTCAGCGCATCGATGCCCAGTCTTCTACACGGTGTTGCCCAATCTTCCGCGCATCGATGCCCAGTCTCCTACACGACGCGGCTAAGGTCAGTCTTCTACACGGTGTTGCCCAATCTTCTACACATCGATGTCCAATCTCCTACACGGCTGTCCTCCAGTCTTCATGTCGTATTGTTGAAGTCTTCTTCATGCCGCCCTCCACTTACAGGTTCTTCATGTCGTCCTTCAATCCTGGCCATAAACACCTGTAATATAAGATTAAGATTTTGATGAACACTTGGATACAAAAAAAAAAAAAAACAATAATTGGTTAAATTCTGTATTAGTTTTTTTTTTTAATATAATACATTAGTTTTAATATATTATCTCAATAAGAGAGAATGTAAAATTATACTAACATTTCATAAATTGGCGGGTAAGTTCCAGTCATCTCTTGGGAACTTGAATAACCCTTCCTGTTGGTAACCTGTGACCCTTACATCTTCATTTTGTCATCCTGCCTTTGACATCTGTCCAAAATTCTTCATAGTGTGTCCTGGTATTATTCATCCAGTCATCTTCATGTTGATCTCCGGTTTTCCACTTGGCGTTCTTTGGGTTGACCTAGTCGCAAGATGCACTCTTGTTCCTGTCCTCTTCATAGGGTTCTTTATATAGTCTTACGTATGACTAACTTAATAGCTTTCCTAATTTACCTCTTACAAATTAACTGTTTATTGGCTACTGTTCCATTTCCTCATGATCATGGTTCACACTATATGTCGATGCAGTAAAAAAATTAAAAAATATGATTGTAACAGCAGTTGGACAGTTGAATAATTAATGAGTAGTTATTTCTAGTCTGTCATTGAACACAAAAAGAAGTATTTAGGTTCATTTTCATTTAAAAATTTCCAATACCCAATCAGGGTTTCATCTTAGTTAAGAACAAAGAATTAAAAATTAATGAACTACTGAAAGCAGCTACTCACGTGAACTTTGATGCTATCTTGGCAATCTCATATTTTATATGAGTCATATGTATTATTTCTAATCGAATAAACTAAAAAGTTCCTTCCTGAAATTATTATATCCCCATTTATTTACATATTTACTTGTGCGTAATGTCAATGAATTTCCTCCTAACACTTAATTCTCCAAACGAAGGACATTCTGGAACTTTTTTCGTGCTTTGCCTTACCATAATGATGTGGATAAATCATTTTTAAGAATGACAATCACTATTAATGAATTCTCCAAGCTGAAAATTGTTTTTATTTTTTATACTAATAATGTGTTACCTTGAACATGAGAACACACTTCTAACGGGAGTAAGTTAATGAATGTCCTCCCGAATTACCCAATTCTCCAATCAAAGTTGTTCACTCTGGATTTTTTTTGTGTTATCCTAAAGTTATAGAGAAAGCACTTCCAACGATGTGATTTAGTTAGTATTGTCCTCAAATTCTCCAATCTGAAAATTATTTTTTGTTTTCATACCTCGAACATGAGGCAAACACCATATCTGGGAGGCAAGTCCAATGGCAGCACCACTTGGAAATTATTTTTCTTTCTATCTAATATGCGTTACTGTAAACATGTGGTAAAACACTTCTAATGAATTTCGTCCTCAATTCTCAAAGCTGAAAATTAATTTTCTTTTTTTCCTACTAATAATGGCGTTACCTTGGACATAGGGAGAACAGACTTATAACAGTGTCAGTTAATTAATTCCTTCCTAAAATACTTGAATTTCTCCAATGGATGGGTAGCTTGGAATTTTTTTTATTCCTACTATTGTTACCTCAAAGATGTAGAGAAAACACTTCTATGGATGTGATAAGAGTCATGAAATTAAGTCCTTGATAATCTGAAAATTATTTTTTTCATACTAATGTGTTACCTTGAACATGTGGCCAACACTACAACAGCGAGGCAAGTCCACTGGGACCAGCACTGCTTGGAAATTATTTTTCTTTCTATCTGCCTTGCTGTTAAGATGTAGATAAACCACTTCTTAAAGTGACAAACAATAACTGTTAATTTCGTCCTCAATTACTAATTCTCCATGCTGAAAATATTTTTTTCTTTTTTGTACTAATAATATGTTACCTTGAACACATGGAGTGAACGACTTTTAACAGTGTAAGTTATTTATATTTCTCCTAAAATACTTGAAGTCTCCAGTGGATGGGCTGTCTGGAATTTGTTTCTACTATCAAGTGTTACCTTAAAGATGTAGAGAAAACACTTCTATGGATGTGATAAAACAAGCCCTCGATAATCTGAAAATTTTTTTTTTTTATACTGTGTTACCTTGAATATGTGGCCAACACTATATCAGTGGGGCAATGGCAGAATTGCTTGGAAATATTTTTTCTTTGTGTTACTGTAAAGATGTGGATGAAACACTTCTAAGATTGGCAAACAATAATTGTCAATGAATTTCGTCCTCAATTATTAATTCTCCATGCTGAAAATTATTTTTCTTTTTCGTACTAATAATGTATGTTACCTTGAACATGAGGAGAACAGACTTTTAACAGTGACAGTTAATTAATTTCCTCTTAAAATACTTGAATTCTCTAATGGAAAGGCAGCATGGAATTTGTGTCCTCAATAATATGAATTTTTTTTTTTTATACTAAAGCGTTACCTTGATCATGTGGCCAACACTATAACGGTGAGGCAAGTCCAATAACAGCACTGCTTGGAAATTATTTTTCATTCTATCTGTGTTAAAGAAAGATGAATAAAAACACTTCTAAGAGTGACAAAAAATAATTGTTGTGTAAGTCAACTAATTTCCTCCTAAAATACGAATTTTCCAATGGAACTACTAATGGAAGGGCAGTCTGGAATTTGTTTATTTCTACTATTAAGCGTTACCTTGAAGATGTAGAGAAAATATTTCTATCGATGCGATAAGAATTATGAAATTAGAGTTCTTGATAATCTGATTTTTTTTTTATACTGAATGAAGGGCAGCCTGGAATTTGTTATATTCTTACTATTATTTTAAAGATGTGGAGAAAACACTTCTAAGGGTGTGATCTGCTTGGAACTTATTTTTCTTTCTAATGTATTTCCTCAAATTCTTCAATCTGAAAAATCGTTTTTTCTTTTTCTTACTAATAATTTGTGTTACCTTGAACATAGGGAGAACACATCTCTAACAGTGAGGTCAATGAAGACAACTCTCCAATGGGTAGCCTGAAATTGTTTTTCATAGGTACTACTGTTACCTTAAAGATGCAGAGAAAACACTTCTAAGGGTGTGATCTGCTTGGAACTTGTGTTTTTTCTTTCTATCTAATGTATTTCCTCAAATTCTTCAATCTGAAAAATCGTTTTCTTTTTCGTACTAATAATTTTTTACCTTGAACATGTGAGAAAACAGAATAGTGGGATAAGTTGAAGTTCCTTATAAAGTAGATACTTCATTTCTCCAATGGAAGCATGGCCTGGATATTTTATTGGTCTAATGTTGGAAGCATGGCCTGGATATTTTATTGGTCTAATGTTGGAAGCATGGCCTGGATATTTTATTGGTCTAATGTATTACCTTAAAGATCTGAAGAACACTCCCAAGCGTGTAAAAAAAAAAAAGAATTTCATCCTCAAATTCTTATCTCTCCAATCTAAAAATTATTTTTTTCCTTTTCATACTAATAATTTGTGTTACCTTGAACAAGGGGATAACGCATCTCTAACAGTGAAGTAAAGGAATACTTGACTCTCTAATGAAAAGGCGGCCTGAAACTGTTTTGTATACTATTGTTACCTTAGATGTACAGAAAACACTTCAAAGAGTGACGACAATAATTGTTAATGAATTTCGTCCTCAAATTGTTATTCTCCAATCTGAAAATTATGTTTTCTTTTTTGTACTAATAATGTGTTACCTTGACATGGGAAGAATACATTTCCAACAGTAATGTTAATGAATTTCCTCATAAAATACTAAATTCTCCAATGGAATGGCAGCCTGGGATAGTTGTTCCTAGTATTAAGTGTTGACTAATGTTCATTGCCTTTAACATGTCGGAAAATAGACTCACAACAGTGGGATAAGAAGTTCCTCATAAAGTAGGTACTTCCATTTCTCCAATGGAAGCATTGCCTGGATATTTTTTTTAGTTACATAAAGATGTGGATAAAACATTTCCAAGGGTGTGGTTAATTTTGACCTCAAATTCTCAATTCTCCAATCTAAAAATTTTGTTTTTCGTGCTAATAATTTGTGTTACCTTGAACATGAGAAGAACACACTTCCAACAGTGAATACTGAATACTTAATTCTCCAATGAAAGGGCAGTCTGGAATTGTTTTTCATACTCTTGTTACCTTAAAGATGTAGAGCAAAATACTTCTAGGATGTGATACTGCCTCAATATTTTTTTAATACACATCTTACCTTAAGGATGTAATAATAAGAGCTGATGACTACGTCTTCAAATTCTCCAATCTGAAAATTATTTTTTTTCTTTTTCATACTAATAATTTTACCTTCAACATGTGGCAAACACTATAGCAGCAGGCAAAGTCTAATAGGAAGCACTCCTTGCAAATTAGTTTCGTTTCGGTACAAAGTGTTAATTTCTTCCTCAAATTCTCAATTTTCCAATCTGAAATTATTTTTTCTTTTTCGTACTAATAATTTGTTACCTTCAACAGTGAGTTTGATGAACACTTAATATTCCAATGAAAGGGCAGCCTGGAATTGTTCTTCATACTATTGTCACCTTAAAGATGTAAAGAATACTTCTATGCATATAATAAAAAGAATTAATGAATTCGTGTCCTCAAATTCTCTAATCTGAAAATTAGTATTTCTTTTTCGTACTAATGTGTTACCTTGAACATGTGGAAAACAGACTCACAACTGGAGAATAAGTCAAAGAATTTCTTCATAAAGTACTTGTGAAAATATACAGCAAAATATATGTACTTTTATCTACACTTTGACTTTGCAGGGGCAACTTTCAATTTAGCCAGCAGCATTACTATGGAGTGAGTAGAATAGGACATATTCCAATCCGAATGTCCCAGAAAATAAAAAAATAAATTGTGGAGCTGCTGTTGACATGAATAAAATGGGACTCATAAGATTATAAAAAATTATGTAATTTCCTCAACAAATACATCTCAGTTATTTAATTTGTACCTACAAAAGACATTTGATTTTCTCGCAAATAATTCAACAGTTTACCTTCTTATCTGCTCAACATGGATGACTTATTGAACTGAAATATTATAAAAAAGGGAAATAATTCCAAACCCAAATGTGACCAAGACATAAAATACATTCTCGAAACCAATTGTCACAAAATAAGAGCTTGTTTTTTTTGTAAATTTTTTTAATCCCTCTAACAGATATTTAATTTGGGCAAGGATTATCTGTAAAAGACATTTAATTTTCTGATTTACATATAAAACAGTTTACCTTCACAATTTCTGCAACATGGATGAATCATTAAACCGAAACTATATAGCATAAGATCTACTTTTTGTCATCTTACTTAGAATTTGTAGCTAGAAGAAATAATTAGAATTCTCAAATTGTTACAAGACAACTTTGCTTTGGTAACACATCTGCAAAAGACATTTAATTTTCCCTCCAAGAATACAACAGTTTACCTTAATTCTTTCTGCTTGGCAGGAATGGCCTATTGAAAAGATGTAAATTTTGTTTTCGTTATTTTGACTTATCAACTTCCAGTTTATAAAAAACCGAAATGAGAAAAATGGAATTCACAGCTGTGGAATTTTTACCAATTAGAATCCCCAATATATAATAAATTCCTTGATAAATATCTCTCAGCCATACAATTTTGGTAATGAATATCTACAAAAGAAATCGATTTTCGCCCCAAGAATACAAAATTTTACCTTCATATTTTCTATTGAATAGACAGTAACAATTTAACTAAAGTTTTCCAATTGATACGAGACAGCTCTACCTGTGGTATGCGGATATTCAAATCGGTTTCCAATCTAAATCTCCAAAATATATACTTTATATTTTCCTCAATGCTTTGTAAACTGAGTTAATTTGTATAAGACGCATCTACAAAATAAATTTGATTTTCTCACCAGTTTCCCTTCATAATTTCTGCTCTTTTAACTTGCAAAGTGACAGCAGGCATCCAATTTATAAGACAGCAGGCATGAAACGAGTACAATGCAACTATCCAATCCAAATGAATAATATACCATTTTGTAATATCCTCAATACTTATGTTATTTAACTAATATCTACAAAAAACGTTCGATTTTCTGGCCAAATGATGAAATGGTTTACCTTTAGTTTTTATGATTAACGTGGATGGCTTATAGAAAAAGATATTCATAAATATTTTCTGCGCTTTAACATGGCAATGACAATTTATTAAAACAGGTAGTTCTGCTATGGATTGAGTAAAATGGGACTTTTTCTGAATCTCCAAAAAAATTTAAGAAATTGTGTAATTTCCTCAATAAATACTTTTCAGTTATATAAAAGCGTATCTGCAAAAGACTGATTATCTAACCAAGAATGCAACAGTTTACCTTCACTTTTTTTGCTCAATATGCTATTGAACTGAAATTATACAGTAAAGATATAGGTATTACTTTTCCGTTTTCTGCGCTTTGGAAGTGGCAGTTTAATTCATAACCATCAGAAATAACTAGTATTGTAAAGTCTAACTGTATCTAATCTGAATATCCTAGACAATATGAAATAATAAGAATCCTCCAAACAGCTTTGATATGTATGGAACGCGCTAGTTGGTAGTAAGCATCTGCAAAAGAAATTTAATTTTCCCTCCCAGAATACAAGAGTTTACCTTAATATTTTCTTCTTAGCAGTGACTGCTTATATAAAAGAAATTATATTTCTAACTTATAAAAAACCGAGCAGCTCTTCTAGAGATTTGAGAAAAATGGAACTCACAGCTCTGCTATGGAATAAGTAAAATGGAACTTTTACAAATCAAAATCCCTAAGAAAATTAATACAATAATTTCCTTGACAAATATCTCTTGAGCAATGAAAGTCTACAAAATAAATTTGATTTTCGAGCCAAGAATTCAACAATTTACCTTCATATTTTCTATTGGATTGACATATAGCATACATGTATATTTCTTTTCTGTACTTTGACTTTGTAATGACATTTTAACTAGTCAACTACAACTGATAAGAGACAGCTACTATGGTATAAAGATATTAAAACACTTTCCAATCCGAATCTCCAAGATACATTTTGTGATTTCCTCAATGCTTCTTATATTGATTTAATTTGTGTAGTTGAGTATCTATAAAATAATTTGATTTTCTCACCAAGACTTAACAGTTTACCTTCTTAATTTCTGCTTGGCAGTGAATGCATCCAATTTATAACCAGCTGCAATGGAGTCAAATATTACCTTATCCAATCCAAATATCGAAGAAAATAAATAACTGTGTAATTTCCTCAATACACTTATATTATTTAACTTGGTATCTACAAAAAAGTTTTGTTTTTCTCGCCAAGAATGAAATCGTTTACCTTCAGTTTTATGCTTGACATGGATGCCTTAGTGAATTAAAAATTATAGCAAAATATATACATATTTTTTTAGCTCTGACTTAGCAATGACAACTTCCAGCTCTGCTATGAATTGAGAAAAGAGATACTTTTTCAATCGGAATATCCAAAATGTAAGAAATTGTGTAATTTTCTCAATAAATACTTTTCAGTTATTTAAAAGCGTATCTGCAAAAGACTGATTATCTCGCCAAGAATGCAACAGTTTACCTTCACTTTTTCTGCTTAAAATGGATTGCATATTGAACTGAAATTATACAGTAAAGATATAGGTACTACTTTTCCGTTTTCTGCATTTTAGAAGTGGCAGTTTCGAGCAAAGTTTAATTGTGTCTAATCCGAATATCCTAGACAATATGAAATATTTAGAATCCTCCAGACAGCTCTGCTATGGTACGCGGTAGTTGTAGTGAGAATCTGCAAAAGACGATTGATTTTTCCCTCCCAGAATACATCAGTTTACCTTAATATGGATGGCCTATTGAACTGAAATTATACAGTAAAGATATAGGTACTACTTTTCCGTTTCCTGCGCTTTGGAAGTGACAGTTTCGAATTTATAACCATCAGAAATAACTAGTTTTGTAAAATCTAATTTTGTCTAATCTGAATATCCTAGACAATATGATATAATTAGAATCCTCCAAACAGCTTTATATATGGTACGCGGTAGTTGGTAGTAAGCATCTGCAAAAGAAATTTAATTTTCCCTCCCAGAACACATACAACAGTTTACCTTAACATTTTCTGCTTAGCAGTAACGGCTTGTATAAATGAAATTATATTTCAAATTTATAAAAAAACAGAGCAGATCTCTTAGATATTTGAGAAAAATGGAACTCACAGCTCTGCTATGGAATAAGTAAAATGGAACTTTTATAAATCAAAATCCTTAATATATACAATAATTTCCTTGGCAAATATCTCTTGAACAATGAAAGTCTACAAAATAAATTCGATTTTCGCGCCAAGAAAGCAACAATTTACCTTCATATTTTCTATTGGATTGTTATTATTGTATTGACATTATATAGCATATACGTATATTTCTTTTCTGCACTTTGACTTTGTAGTGACATTTTAACTAGTCAACTCCAACTGATAAGAGGCAGCTACTATGGTATAAAGATATTCAAACGCTTTCCAATCCGAATCTCAAAGATAAATTTTGTGATTTCCTCAATGCTTCTTATATTCATTTAATTTGTGTAGTGAGTATCTATAAAATAATTTGATTTTCTCACCAAGACTTAACAGTTTACCTTCTTAATTTCTGCTTGGCAGTGAATGCATCCAATTTATAACCAGCTGCAATGGAACGAGTCAAATATTACCATATCCAATCCAAATATAGAAGAAAATAAATAACTAATCCTCAATACACTTATATTATTTAACTTGTATCTACAAAAGAAGTTTGTTTTTCTCGCCAAGAATGAAATCGTTTACCTTCAGTTTTTATGCTTGACATGGATGCCTTAGTAAATTAAAAATTATAGCAAAATATATACATATTTTCTTAGCTCTGACTTAGCAATGACAACTTCCAGCTCTGCTATGAATTGAGAAAATAGGTACTTTTTCAATCGGAATATCCAAAATGTAAGAAATTGTGTAATTTTCTCAATAAATACTTTTCAGTTATTTAAATTGGTAAAGCGATCTGCAAAAGACTGATTATCTCGCCAAGAATGCAACAGTTTACCTTCACTTTTTCTGCTTAAAATGGATGGCATATTGAACTGAAATTATACAGTAAAGATATAGGTACTACTTTTCCGTTTTCTGCGTTTTAGAAGTGGCAGTTTCGAGCAAAGTTTAATTGTGTCTAATCTGAATATCCTAGACAATATGAAATATTTAGAATCCTCCAGACAGCTCTGCTATGGTACCCGGTAGTTGTAGTGAGCATCTGCAAAAGACGATTGTTTTTCCCTCCCAGAATACATCAGTTTACCTTAATATGGATGGCCTATTGAACTGAAATTATACAGTAAAGATATAGGTACTACCTTTCCGTTTCCTGCGCTTTGGAAGTGACAGTTTCGAATTTATAACCATCAGAAATAATTAGTATTGTAAAATCTAATCGTGTCTAATCTGAATATCCTAGACAATATGATATAATTAGAATCCTCCAAACAGCTTTATGTATGGTACGCGGTAGTTGGTAGTAAGTATCTGCAAAAGAAATTTAATTTTCCCTCCCAGAACACATACAACAGTTTACCTTAACATTTTTTGCTTAGCAGTAACGGCTTGTATAAATGATATTATATTTCAAATTTATAAAAAAACCGAGCAGATATCTTAGATATTTAAGAAAAATGGAACTCACAGCTCTGCTATGGAATAAGTAAAATGGAACTTTTATAAATCAAAATCCTTAATATATACAATAATTTCCTTGGCAAATATCTCTTGAGCAATGAAAGTCTACAAAATAAATTCGATTTTCGCGCCAAGAAAGCAACAATTTACCTTCATATTTTCTATTGGATTGTTATTATTGTATTGACATTATACAGCATATACGTATATTTCTTTTCTGCACTTTGACTTTGTAGTGACATTTTAACTAGTCAACTCCAACTGATAAGAGGCAGCTACTATGGTATAAAGATATTCAAACGCTTTCCAATCCGAATCTCAAAGATAAATTTTGTGATTTCCTCAATGCTTCTTATATTCATTTAATTTGTGTAGTGAGTATCTATAAAATAATTTGATTTTCTCACCAAGACTTAACAGTTTACCTTCTTAATTTCTGCTTGGCAGTGAATGCATCCAATTTATAACCAGCTGCAATGGAACGAGTCAAATATTACCATATCCAATCCAAATATAGAAGAAAATAAATAACTAATCCTCAATACACTTATATTATTTAACTTGTATCTACAAAAGAAGTTTGTTTTTCTCGCCAAGAATGAAATCGTTTACCTTCAGTTTTTATGCTTGACATGGATGCCTTAGTGAATTAAAAATTATAGCAAAATATATACATATTTTCTTAGCTCTGACTTAGCAATGACAACTTCCAGCTCTGCTATGAATTGAGAAAATAGGTACTTTTTCAATCGGAATATCCAAAATGTAAGAAATTGTGTAATTTTCTCAATAAATACTTTTCAGTTATTTAAATTGGTAAAGCGATCTGCAAAAGACTGATTATCTCGCCAAGAATGCAACAGTTTACCTTCACTTTTTCTGCTTAAAATGGATGGCATATTGAACTGAAATTATACAGTAAAGATATAGGTACTACTTTTCCGTTTTCTGCGTTTTAGAAGTGGCAGTTTCGAGCAAAGTTTAATTGTGTCTAATCCGAATATCCTAGACAATATGAAATATTTAGAATCCTCCAGACAGCTCTGCTATGGTACGCGGTAGTTGTAGTGAGCATCTGCAAAAGACGATTGATTTTCCCTCCCAGAATACATCAGTTTACCTTAATATGGATGGCCTATTGAACTGAAATTATACAGTAAAGATATAGGTACTACTTTTCCGTTTCCTGCGCTTTGGAAGTGACAGTTTCGAATTTATAACCATCAGAAATAACTAGTATTGTAAAATCTAATTGTGTCTAATCTGAATATCCTAGACAATATGATATAATTAGAATCCTCCAAACAGCTTTATATATGGTACGCGGTAGTTGGTAGTAAGCATCTGCAAAAGAAATTTAATTTTCCCTCCCAGAACACATACAACAGTTTACCTTAACATTTTTTGCTTAGCGGTAACGGCTTGTATAAATGAAATTATATTTCAAATTTATAAAAAACCGAACAGATCTCTTAAAATATTTGAGAAAAATGGAACTCACAGCTCTGCTATGGAATAAGTAAAATGGAACTTTTATAAATCAAAATCCTTAATATATACAATAATTTCCTTGGCAAATATCTCTTGAGCAATGGAAGTCTACAAAATAAATTCGATTTTCGCGCCAAGAAAGCAACAATTTACCTTCATATGTTCTATTGGATTGTTATTATTGTATTGACATTATATAGCATATATGTATATTTCTTTTCTGCACTTTGACTTTGTAGTGACATTTTAACTAGTCAACTCCAACTGATAAGAGGCAGCTACTATGGTATAAAGATATTCAAACGCTTTCCAATCCGAATCTCCAAGATAAATTTTGTGATTTCCTCAATGCTTCTTATTCATTTGATTTGTGTAGTGAGTATCTATAAAATAATTTGATTTTCTCACAAAGACTTAACAGTTTACCTTCTTAATTTCTGCTTGGAAGTGAATGCATCCAATTTATAACCAGCTGCAATGGAACGAGTCAAATATTACCATATCCAATCCAAATATCAAAGAAAATAAATAACTGTGTAATTTCCTCAATACACTTATATTATTTAACTTTATGAAATATTTAGAATCCTCCAGACAGCTCTGCTATGGTACGCGGTAGTTGTAGTGAGCATCTGCAAAAGACGATTGATTTTCCCTCCCAGAATACATCAGTTTACCTTAATATGGATGGCCTATTGAACTGAAATTATACAGTAAAGATATAGGTACTACTTTTCCGTTTCCTGCGCTTTGGAAGTGACAGTTTCGAATTTATAACCATCAGAAATAACTAGTATTGTAAAGTCTAATTGTGTCTAATCTGAATATCCTAAACAATATGAAATAATTAGAATCCTTCAAACAGCTTTATGTATGGTACGCGGTAGTTAGCATCTGAAAAAGAAATTTATTTTTCCCTCCCAGAATACATACAACAATTTACCTTAACATTTTTTGCTTAGCAGGGATGCCTTATATAAATGAAATAATATTTCAAATTTATAAAAACCGAGCAATCTTCTAGAGATTCCAGAAAAATGGAACTTTTATAAATCAAAATCCTAATATATACAATAATTTCCTTGGCAAATATCTCTTGAGCAATGAAAGTCTACAAAATAAATTCGATTTTCGCGCCAAGAAAGCAACACTATAAATTCGATTTTCGCGCCAAGAAAGCAACAATTTACCTTCATATTTTCTATTGGATTGTTATTGTATTGACATTATATAGCATATGTATATTTCTTTTCTGCACTTTGTCTTTGTAGTAAAATTGTAACTAGTCTCCTCCAATTGATAAGAGAGAGCTACTATGGTATAAAGCTATTCAAACGCTTTCCAATCTGAATCTCCAAGATAAATTTTGTAATTTCCTCAATGTTTCTTATATTGATTTAATTTGTGTAGTTGAGTATCTATAAAATAATTTGATTTTCTCACCAAGACTTAACAGTTTACCTTCTTAATTTCTGCTTTCGACTTGGCAGTGACTGCATCCAATTTATAACCAGCTGCAATGTGGAATGAGTCAAATGTTACTATATCCAATCCGAATATCGAAGAAAATATATAACTGTAATTTCTTTAATACTTATTATTTAACTTGTATCTACAAAAGAAGTTTGATTTTCTCGCCAAGAATGAATTGGTTTACCTTCAGTTATGCTTAACATGGATGCCTTAATAAATTAAAAATTGTAGCAAAATATATACTCGTACATATTCTTTTTTTGTTCTGACTTAGGAATGACAACTTCCATTTATAAAAACGGATAGTTCTGCTATGGAATGAGGAAAATGGAAACTTGCAGCTCTGCTATGAATTGAGAAGAGGTACTTTTTCTATCCGAATCTCCAAAATGTAAGAAATTATGTAATTTTCTCAATAAATACTTTTCAGTTATTTAAATCGGTAAAGCGTATCTGCAAAAGACTAATTATCTCACCAAGAATGCAAATGGATGGCATATTAAACTGAAATTATACACTTAAGATATAGGTACTACTTATCCGTTTTCTGCGCTTTGGAAGTGGCAGTTTCAAATTAATAACCATCAGAAATAACTAGTCTTGTAAAGTCTAATTCGAATATCCTAGACAATATGATATAATTAGAATCATCCGGACAACTTTGCTGTGGTACGCGGTAGTTGTAGTGAGCATCTGCAAATGACAATTGATTTTTTCCTCTCAGAATACAACAGTTTACCTCAACCTTTGTCTGCTTAGCAGTGATAGCCTATATAAATGAAATTATATTTCCAATTTATAAAAAATCAATGGAGCTCATCTAGAGATTTGAGAAAAATTGAACTCACAGCTCTGCTATGGAATAAGTAAAATGGAACTTTTATGAATCAAAATCCCAAGAAAATATATACAAAAATTTCTTTGACAAATATCTGTCGGCAATGAATATCTACAAAATAAATTTGGCTTTTGTGCCAAGAATACAATTTACCTTCATATTTTCTATTGAATTGACATCATAATATAGCAAAATATGTATATTTCTTTTTTTGCATTTTGACTAGCCTCCTCCAATTAAAAACAAACAGCTACTATGGTATAGATATTCGCATGCTTTCCAGTCCGAATCTCCATAATATATAACATAAATTTTGTAACTTCATCAATGCTTCTTATGATCTAATTTGTGTAATAAGTATCTACAAAGTAAATTTGATTCTCTTAAAGACAGACAGTTTACCTCCTTAATTTCTGCTCTTTCCACTTGGCAGTGACTGCATCCAATTTATAACCAGCTGCAATGGAATGATTAAATCGAATCCGAATACCTTAGAAAATATATTGTAAAATTTCCTTAATACTTCTGTTATTTAACTTGTACTTACAAAAGACATTTCATTTAATTTGGGTAACCCGTATCTACAAAAGACTGATTTTCTCACCAAGAATCCAACAATTTACCTTTAATTTTTCTGCTTAACATGGATGGCTTATTGAACTGAAATTACACAGCAACAGAAATAGGTACTACCTTTCCGTTTTATACGTTTGGAAGTGGCAATTTTGAATTTATAACCATCAGAAATAAGTAGTATCGTAAAGTCGAATTATGGGTATCAGAATATCAAAGACAATGTTTTGCTCAATATTTCTATAAGGTATTTAATTTGGGTAACGAGTATCTGTAAAAGACATTTAATTTGCTGATGTACACAAATTTTACCTTCACATTTTCTGCAACTTGGATGGCTGATTGAAGTGAAATTATTTAGTAAAAGGTACTTTTGTAGTCTGTGTTTACTTCATAGCGACAATTTGAAATTTTCAACTAGAAGAAATTATTAGATTTCTCAAATTGTCACGATTCAGCTTTGCTATTGTAGCTGCAAAATAAATTTGATTTTCCCTTGCAAGAATACAACAGTTTACCTTAACATTTTCGGCTTAGCAGGAATGGCGTATTGAACTGAAATTATTTAGTACAAGATGTAAATTTCGTTTCCTGCGTTTTGACTCAGCAATCATAACTTCCAATTTATAGAACTCCTCTAGAAAATTGAATTCACAGCTGTGCTATGGAATGTGTAAAATGGAACTTTTACCAATTCGAATCCCCAATATATAATAAATTTCACTGAACAATATTTCTCAGCGATTTAAGTTTGGCAATGAATATCTAGAAAATAAATTTGATTTTCTCCCCAAGAATACATCAGTTTACCTTCATATTTTCTATTGGATGGCTAGTGAATTGACGTAAGATAAATATTTCGTTTACTGTACTTTGGCTTGGCAGTGACAATTTAACTAGCGTTCTCCAATTGACTACTGTGGTGAGGATATTCGAACGCTTTCCAACCCAAATCTCCAGAATATATAAATTTTATAATTTCTGTAATGAAATTTATGTAATGATCATCTACAAAATAAATTTGATTTTCTCACCAAAACAGTTTTCCTTTTTAATTTCTTTTTTTTAACTTGGCAGTGATGCCATCCAATTTATAACCAGCTGCAATGGAATAAGTAAAATGGTACTCTATTTAATTTTGAATATATAACAAATTATTGTGTAATTTCCTAAATACTTCTGTTATTTAACTTATACAAAAGACGTCAATAATGAAACGGTTTGCCTTCAGTTTTTATAATAAATATAGATAGCTTAGTGAATTAAAAATTATAGCAAGATATACTTATATAGTTTCTGCGCCTTAGAATTTGTAAAAACAGGTAGCTCTGCTATGGATTAAGTCAAATGGGACCTGCGCTTTGGAAGTGGCTCTGTCAGAAATAACAAGTATTGTAAAGCCAAATTGTTTCTAATCCGAATATCAAAGACAATATTTTGTTTAATATTTCTATAAGGATTCAATTTGGGTAATGAGTATCTGTAAAAGACATTTAACTTTCTAATGTATACAACAGTTTACCTTCACATTTTCTGCAACATGGATGGATGGTGAACTGATAGAGCTTAAGATGTACTTTTGGTCGTCAGTCTTTATTTGGCGGCAAAAATTTTGAATTTTTAACTACAAGAAATAATTAGAATCCTCCAATTGTTACGAGACAGCTTTGCTATGGTACGAGGTAGTTGGTAATGAGCTTCTACAAGACATTCTCTTCTAGAGAATTCACAGCTCTGCTATGGAATGACTAAAATGGAATTCACAGCTCTGCTATGGAATGAGTAAAATGGAAATTTTGTCAATTCGAATTCCTAATATAAATAAATTCCATTGATAATATTAGCAATGAATATCTAGAAAAGAAATCTGATTTTCGCACCAATAATACAAGAATTTACCTTCATATTGCTATTATGTAACAAAAAATATTTCGTTTACTGAACTTTGACTTGGAAGCGACAATTTAACTAGCCTCATCCAATTGATAAGAGACAGCTCTGTGGTATGAGGATATTCGAACGCTTTCTTCAAAATATATAATATAAATTTTGTAATATCCTCATCGCTTCTTATGCTGGTTTATAAGCAGCTACAAAATAAATTTGATTTTCTCACCAATAATAGTTTACTTTCTAAATTTCTGCTCTTCTGACTTAACAGTGACAACATCCAATTTTTAACAGCGTTAATAAGAATTGAGTAAAATTGTACTGAAATTATATAGCAAAAGATGTACTTTTCGTAGTCGGTCTTTACTGGGCACCAAGATGGCCATATGGTTGGAACTAATGGTTAATGAGTATCTGCAAAATATACTTGATTTTCTCTCCAAGGATAAAACAGTTTACCTTAATATTTTCTGCTTGGCAGGGATGGCTTATTGAACTGATATTAAGTAGCAGACGTTTTTGTGCTTTGAATTGGTAGTGACAATTTCGAATTCATAACCAGCATTCTTCAATCCATGCAGAAACAGCTTTGGAAAGGAGAATTCCTAACTCTCCAATCTGAATATCAACGTGCCTTATCGTCTTATTTAAATACCAAACTGTATTTTTTTTCTTTTAATCAACTTTGAATTTATTACATGTAGAAATAACTAGTATCCTCAAATTGCCTCAATACTCTAATGATTTGTTTCACATCAAATCAGTTATCGCATCTATCTATAAAAGAAATTTAATTGCCAAAAATATTTATCTTCAAAATTTTCTGGATCATTAAGTGGTATGGCTTAGTGAACCAAAATTACCCAACATGATGTATCAATATTTCATTTTCTGCGTTTATTTGGAATAGGGATAATTTCTGAAAAATAACTTCTTTTTGCATAGACAATTTATCTTGAAGACATCAATCTGTCATGATTGTTTTCCTAAATAAATGGACAAGCGTTCACTTCCACTAATATTTGCAGTCGACAGGCATCTGCATCTTTAACTAAAAATTTATCGAAAAACCATGTGTCATTGAATGAGGTACCTGGTACATTTTTACAAAACTTTTGAAGGTTCGCCATGTCATCCACACATGCTGCCTAGAAACAAAACGTTAATGCCCTACTAAAAACGTGTTACCTTTCAGTTCGATTTTGTATTGTTTGTTACATACAATATTTAGATTAATTTTCCTGAGATATTGATGTATTGAAGAATCAGCTAAGTAAAAGTTCCTATTAAAAAAAGGAATAAAAATCCATTTTGAAGAAGTTTAAATAATATCGAGATTACAAATTTTAACTAAAAAATAAAATATATACCACATCCACACATAAATTTTCAAGTTCGCTAAAGCATCTTTAAAAAAAATGCTTTCATTCAGTAAAATTATTGGTCTACAAAAGATGCAACTTTTCTATATAACAAAGGTGTTCTACCTTAATAGGGTTTAAGCTTATCACTCAAAGAAAAATTTTATGTGCAATAAATACATTATTACATCGATATTACACAAGAACAGATTATTTTCTGAAAAATATTTTAAGTATGTATTCCGAGAAGATATGGTTTATAGTTTAATCATATTTTGAACTTTATTCATAGAATTACGCTTTGTACAATATTAAAAACTAAATCAATCACTATTTGAAAGGGACATTTTTTTTGTATGTAGAGGTACACTGAACGAATTTTGACAAAATTCGCCAGCTTATTTCTATCATGTGTATTAACTGGGAAAAATATAAAAGTACCTTTCAAGTAGCAAGTTTGCTTCATTTCGGATTAGTTTCCATCCTTGAAGAAGTTTCCTTGTAATAGCATATAATTTTTTTTTGAAGATATAAATAATGAAATACCATAATATATAAAACAAGTAGTAAGGTTACTCTATTTTTACCTGATAGTGACCAACTGCAATTCCATTTCAAAGAGAAATATCGAATGTCCATGTTACTTGGCGCATTTCAGTATTTTTAACTTAATCTCTTCAAAACACCGCTTGACAAATTAATTTAAAACTTCAGGTTTTTTGTTTTACTTTCTGTGTATATTTTATTGTTTCATTCTGCTAATAATTCGGTATTGGATAATCAATGGTAAAAAAGCTTTCGTTTTTCCTTACATCCACAAATCCTAAGTAGCGAGAGGAATCCGATAAAGGACAGGGAACAAAAATTGATTTTGAATTTAACTATGCAATCACTGCTCTTTTATGAAATTATTCATAAAAATAAAAATCGAGAAGAGTTACCCACTTCAATTTTACTATATTCTTTTCACAGATTTTAGTCATGTAATTCAAAGTATTGAACGTAGAATCTGTAAAATAAATCAATGTATGTAGGTAGTCATTCATTATGGTATGTGTATATAGGTATATGATAAATTTTTGTATATCAACATGTTAATGTAGAACTTTTATTTTGCTTTAATAAACCTATGTCCAGAAACGCTTTGCTTTCAAGTTACAAGGAGTTAAAAAAATATGCGGTAATGTTTTTTAACAGATTTAAATGAAATTTTCAGTTAGTTGATATCCTAATGTAGTATCTTTTGCAAACATTAGAATGTGTCCAAACTTTCCCTAAATGTACCCACGGGGCAAGATTATCGAAATTTAAGCAAAAATATGTATATTTTGAGGTCTTCTAGCACCACTACTTTTTAGGTATTTTTACGTAACACTAGGTTTACGAGTATTTTTACACTAATCTAGTGTTATAAAACAGATTAAGAATTCATGTTAGAGAAGAATATTAATTTTTAGTTATCCATGTCTATTAAAATATCAATTTTATAATTATTATAAAACATATAGAAATATAATTTATCATTAGTTTTTTAGGGGCACTAAATATCTATGAATCGCACATGTAGGTTTATAATTTTGAAATCTTAATTAGTTTCTGCATTCAGCAAGTGAAAAAATTATGCATTATGCAAAAACAATAGGTACTGTAAATATTGGCACTTACTTTTAACCTAAAAACAGGCGGCAAATGTTTATTTCAAATGCATAAAAAATGTCTTAACTACAAATGTGAAAAGAGATAGGCCTTTACCTTAATCTTTCGACATAAAAAGAAATCTTTGGCAATTCTCTAATACGAAATACAGGCAACTTTTAGTAGCTCTCAAAGTTTTATTTTTAGTCAAAGAAACATTTAGGTAAAGAATTAAAACTGTGTTCCCTCTTGACACTTTTCCAACGAGAAATTTTCTCTACTGCATTTTTTACATGATGGCTTTAGAGAAACCAAGTAATTACATACTAGAGTGGTGGTTAAAAATTAAATTTTTTCCCACGACTTAACCTTCCTTTTGATGAAAAAATACGGGGGATTTTTTTTTGAACAACAAGAACACGTGCCGATTGAAGTTTATCTTTTCATAAAATCGTAGTTTTTCAAAATATCTCTTAAAGTAGACAGATTTGAGAAAAACCAAATTTTAAACTTAAGCTTTATTCCATCGTCCAATGAAGTGATTAGTTTTTGGGCAGAGTCGGAACATCTGGGGGGGGGGGGGGGGGGGGGGGGTACTTTATAGGTGGTCATTTTTATATTTTATGGAATATATGTTATTTACGTTTGGAGAAGAAAATTCTTCAAATAAAAGTTACTTCTATTATTATCTATAATTTTTGTTCTATACAAAATTTTCCTAAAATGGTCCGTATTCGAGAAATTTGGCAAAATAAAAAATATATTTTTATAAAAATTGTTTGTAATATAATTCTCTATAATTTTTATGCTATACATAATTTCTCTAAAATGGACCGTATTCGAGATATTTGAGAAAATGTGCAATTTCGAATTTTGAAGAAAACTCAAAAACGGATAAAAAAAAAATTAAATTTTAAACTTAAGTTTTATTTCGGCCCGACGTGAAATGATTAGATTTTGGACAAAGTCGGAACATCTGGGGGGTACTTTATGGGAGACCGTTTTTATATTTTATGGAATATGTGTTATTTATGTTTGGATAAGAAAATTGTCCAAATAAAAGTTAATTTTTGCTTAATGTCAAAATTTTCTGTATTCGAGAAATTTGACAAAATGTGCAAAATTCTGATTTTTATGAAAATTGTTGAAGTAAAAGTTGTTTGCGATATTGATCTCTATAATTTTATATACGATTTTTCTAAAATGGACCGTAATGGAAAAATTGGAGGAAGAGTGCTAAATTTAAATTTTCCAGTATTTTAGTTTTCAATGAATATCTATAGAAAAATGTTTCGAGGTAGATGTGGAAAATGTATATATTTAGTTTATCCTCTAAACATTTATAGAGGTGCTGCAATATATTGTACAAAATAACTGGAAAAAGCCTATAACTAGATAGGAAAGTCATGTGTTGGACACATCAGATTTTTTGTAGAGAATGTTATTTCCTACAAAATTGGTCTCATTTGATTTTTTCATAAAGTTCATATTTATGGAGACATTCTCAATAATAAACTCATTAACTCCATAAAATCAATTTTTTTCAAATCCGTCTACTTTAAGAGATTTTAAAAAAACTACGATTTTATAAAAAAAATTAACTTCAATCGGTTTGGGGCACATGTACTTGTTAAAAAATAATTGTATTTTTTCATTAAAAGAAAGGTTATTTTGAGCCATTGAAAAAAAATTAATTTTCAATGACCACTCTATTACCTACATTACAATTTTTCAACAAGAAATAAAAACTCTGAAATGGGCACAATAAAGTTTGCATATCTAAATCTCACATTATAAGAAACTTTCCTGATAAGAGCTAGACATTTTATACACTGGAAAATAAGAAATTTGTGTAGCACTATTTCAAGTAAAAGCAATTAGTTTTTTTTTTTTATCCACACTACCCATTATTAAACACAAAAAATACATTTTTCCAGTTGTAAAACATTAAAAAATTAATAGCTTTTCATAATAAGTCAATAAAATTTAGCAGCTTAACTTTGACAAATAATTGGTGAACTTCCATGTGATTCAGACAGATCACAACATCTCTGGCATCATTGAATAATAATTAACATTTATTTAATGTGTTTAAAAACATAAGATGTCCCTGAATGGACCGAAAAAGAGGAAATTTTTTTTTAACTTCTAGAGAAATTGTTTTTCATAAAAAAAGTTTTTGCTTGTTTAAAAAAATAATTCAAATAGAAGTTTAATATCTCTTTACTTTAGTGAAATAATGACAAAAAGATCTTTTGTTTTTAAATTTTTGTCATTATATCACTAAAGCAGAAATATTCAACTTCTGTTTGAATTACTATTTTCAAAACAAGCAAAAACATTTATGAATAACATTTTTTCTAAAAGTTGAAAATTCTCTTTTTCAGTCTATCTGGGGTATGTTTAAAATGTTTTGTAACTTGTTATCATTCATATAAAACAATCTACTTCACCTACCTTTGGTTTCCGCAAAGTGACTCCTCTCCAATAATAAATAATTAAGGGATTTGTAATGTTAAGACTTAATGATCCTCATGAGAACTCCAGGGTAATAATTACGAATATCAGTATTTACCGACCTATAAGAGCTAGAACTTATTCACTTTCTAAATTTATTGTCACGAGCTGCAAGAAAAATGTAGAAAGTTATTCAAGGATTCAGATTTAATAAGTTTGGGTATTTTGAAACAAAAGGTTAAATATTTCATGCTTCTGTAGGCCTAAACAAAAACAAGAAATATTAAGCCTTCAGAAACAAAATATATATTCTAATAAAGTGGTTTCAAGTTATGTAATAATAGTTCATTTTTAATAAAACAAAAATCTTTAATTACTCAGTTTATTACCTGCAGATGAGAATCCTCCACGCCAAGTCGATTTTTAGAGACAAAGTACTTCCCAATTTCGCAAAAAATATTTGGAATTATATTGTAAAATCCAGTTACTCGCAACATAGGGTATCTACTTCATATTTTTACTCGATTGCATTAAATTATGACAGCCAAACGCTTACAATACTACAGCAGTGGTCAATATATATGATAGATAGGTTATCATACCAAGAGGGGTGGGTGGTACCATTGATCGATTATTTATGGATGTTTCATCAAAGCTTATTTACTTTTCCCTGTAACCTCTTACTCACTGGGGCAAGTTGTCGTAAAGATTGTTGGCAAAGCAGGTCGACGACAAAGCTCCTTGCTTCATTGCCAACCTAAAGAAAATCACGTTTCGGGTAGTTAAAAAGCACAAAAAAGATTTCAAAAATAATATACCATATTAAATATTATGATATATTATTTTACTTTTAAAATTGTCTATTTTATAAGCACATTATATTTTAAAAACAAAAATGAAATATATAAATGTGTACAACCCCATTTTAAAACAAAATATACTAATAATATAAACAATTCTAACTGTGTACAGATTATTTCAAATTTACAGTGCATAGTTCAATATTTCTACAAAAATAAGAAGGAACTATTACCAGAATGGGTATCTAATAAAAACAATTATTAGTATTAGCTTACGTATGGAAAATTCTTACAAACTGTAAGTAAGAATTCAATTTTAGTAATGAATTATCTTATTCCTTAAAATTATTGAACACACTTATTGAGTAAATTTAAATTAATCAGTACTTACTAAGGGAAAGAAATTGATACACATCAAGTTACCATATCCTGCAGTTTATCTACTTCAATTGTCGTTTTATGTACCCTTCCATTGCAGTGGTTTATCATATTGGCTTACCCAGTCAGGCAGTCACTGTGTATGTTTGGTATCATGAGCATAAGATACGCGCAAGTGTTGACGTCACAGTTTGCAGCGGCCATCTTGCTTACAACATGTAAAGTTAAAATAAATTAGTAAAGGAAGGAAACAGTATAAAATAATGCGAAAACTTAAAAATTTGTTATTTATTAAAATTAATATCACTTATTACAGCTCTGTAAATAAAAAAAATTGAGATACAATTTACAAACCAAACAGAAGACTTCCTGGCTCGGTGACTAGATGTCTCCCAGAAGGCGACTGTAATGAAAAAACTATACATAATATCACAGATTCTTTAAAAGTCTTGAGCAAATATAAAAAAAGTTTTTAAAAACAGTTCAGTGTCGAGTAGGAACATTTACTAATTTTAATTGTAACAAAAAATTATCTATATCATTTTCTATTTCCTCGCAGGATTTCGTGACGCAGGAGTTTGAATTTGTATCACACCATTCATTTCGAGATAGGCCCCATGTAGACTTTAAATGTTGCCACCTAATTTTTCTTTCACGTTGCTTTTGTCGCAATTCCGATTCAGCTTTATCAAGTGTTTTATTTAAAACAGCTTCAATTAAGAGATTTTTTCGTTTTTGGCATTTGAAATTTAGCTTCTTTACTTTAATTAAAGCTATCCAATCAGATAAATCGGTATTTTTGAACATATTATGACTGTTAATATTAGCTTTATTTACAACGCCCATTATGACAGAAAATCTCTTCAATAGTTTGGTTATTTTGTTATTAAACACACCTGAATTTAGCACAGTGAAGTTTTCGATTCCTACAGCTTCCCAACGACGAGCACAAACCAAAAAACTTGCTTTCAAAAAAATGGAATTGGCACCTCACACAACACAAGCTCAACGTCTGATCAAATTCACAATGACGCGATTTAGGTGTGGCTGTCCTTTTATATGAGGGTCATTGTGACGTCAACACTGTAAACTGTATTCATACGCGGCCCATCGAAAAGTAGTTCCGAATAATTCTTTGTTTAAGTTAAATAAAACGAAAATAACGGCTTTATTACTCATCAAACCTTTTAAAACTTTAATCAAATTAGATAATTTAAAGAAAAATAAATCAACAAGTTTAATTTTTTTAGTTAGCCAACACATAGTTATTTCAGAAATTAACGGAAATTAGAAATTCCTATTCCTTTCTCTCTCATTTGTCACTGCGCAATTGGTACAGGGTTTTTTGCATGGAGGAAAGATTATTGTTTTTTGTTTTATCCGTTGTGTATTGAACTTCTTGATATCCTAGATAAAAATATGATTCACGTATTTATCATCATCTTTATACCCTTGCTTCATGTTCCAGATAAATAATAAAGATTATAAGAAACATTTTTTAATACGTTTTTCGTAGGTAGGCATAATTTTATAGGTACCTACGCTATGGTTATTAGGTGTTAAAACAAATAAAATAAAAATTATAAAATGTTTACTTATAATAAATAAAATAAATAGGTCTCTACATAGTTTTTAATAGAATTTAATACCTAACAATGAAACTACAGACAAAATAGGCATAGGTAGGTACCTAGATAAAATTAAAAATGGCAAGATGTAATCGTCCTGTTTTATTAATTTATCTATAGTTTTAGCCGGAACAGGTTTAGAGTTTTTCCTTATGCAAAAAATGTCCTGTTTCGTCCCGCCTTTACAATCTTATCTGGATTTTTCTCCAACTTAAGCATCAGTCGAAAATAGTTTAGCTTAACGTATAATTTTGGACATTTAATTATCAATATGTCTGCCTATTCTGGATAGTCCAAATAATGAAGAGAATATATACCTAGGTACCTACCTACATGAAAATAATTTACATATTTCATTGAATATAGGTAGTTTGTGTTTGCGAGGAACCAATAAAATACACATTTTGAGAGGGTTTTTAACCACGTGAATCTTATATAGAGGAGAGAAAAAACAACTGAAAGTGAAAACTAAAATCAATATTATACAAAGTACAATTTAAAATTTAGTTGTAGGTAGGTATATAATTTTTTATTGGCACATAAAAATACACTAAAAGCTATAATCATCGCAAACAAAGTAGGTATAGGTAGGTAGGTAGCTTTAAAAAATAGGAGAGACATTGCAGTTTCTATTTTGTAGTTGAATTGGGCGTTTATTTAGTATTTTTTCTTCTATAGTGCATCTCTCTGTCTTTCTTGAATGATTGTTTAAAATTAAAATATATGTACCTATGAATCCTTTATAAAAATAACATTCATATAGATATTTAGCAATATTTTCGAAATCTAAACTACGTGCACACAGCTGTCAACCTTTTTTGGTTTTTTTAAAAAATATCCTGGCTTGATTTTGGATTTTTGGAAAGTTATTGGCATAGAAAGTTATTGGGGTCATCTTAAAAATGGCTCTTTTACTTAATCATGATACAAAAAATAAGTAGTATCATCCGACTAAATCAACAGTTTCCTGGAACTTTCAGGTAATAATTACCTCGGGGTACCTATGGGAGACCTAAAATGACATCGTCCCTATAATATTTACTATAGGTAAGTTTTGGGAAATAACGATCCACATCTGTGGGGCTCATGCGTAGTAGATAAAAAAGTGTTCTGGTTTTTCTCGGACTACTTCGGATCTCTCTAGTCCAGTGTTCTGGTTTCGTATCCGAAATAATCCGTGATTGTCAAAATGTGTTCATGCTGCGGAGTGTGGATCAATAGATTCGTACTGTTTTGACCGCGCATGCGTTTTTGAAGTGTTATGATTATTGTATTTTAGCTTTTAAGACTATACAGAACATGTATACAATCTAGCGTTGCCACCTTTTTAAAAAGTGAACAAAGGACTTGGCTAAAAAAGGGGCGATGAGTGTGTAACAAAAAAAGTCCTCGTCCTTCTACTGATCTTCTAAAAAAAAGCTCAGCTTGTATATTTTGTTCAAGCTAGGTCCCTTTCAAAAATATTAAAGAGTAAAATAGGACATATGCCTTAAAAAAGGACATTTTATGCTTTAAAAAGTCGCAAGCACATTTTGCAAAAAAGGACAGGTGCGGCAACCCTAATACAATCCCAAATTATTTATTTATGTGTGGACAAATGTCTCTTCTTCTTATTTTATTTGTAAATTGAGGCAATTTTAGTATTATTAATTTTTACTTTCCTATCTGTATACAGATATAAGGAAAGTATAGGAATCATGATTTTTTCGACCTCGAGTTTTCGACGGATTTTTACGTTTTGAGGTCCCCTGAATCCGTTTTGACTATTTTCGCGATGATGTGTGTGTGTGTGTGTGTGTGTGTGTGTGTGTGTGTGTGTGTGTGTGTGTGTGTGTGTGTGTGTGTGTGTGTGTGTGTGTGTGTGTGTGTGTGTGTGTGTGTGTGTGTGTGTGTGTGTGTGTGTGTGTGTGTGTGTGTGTGTGTGTGTGTGTGTGTGTGTGTGTGTGTGTGTGTGTGTGTGTGTGTGTGTGTGTGTGTGTGTGTGTGTGTGTGTGTGTGTGTGTGTGTGTGTGTGTGTGTGTGTGTGTGTGTGTGTGTGTGTGTGTGTGTGTGTGTGTGTGTGTGTGTGTGTGTGTGTGTGTGTGTGTGTGTGTGTGTGTGTGTGTGTGTGTGTGTGTGTGTGTGTGTGTGTGTGTGTGTGTGTGTGTGTGTGTGTGTGTGTGTGAGTGCGTGCGTGCGTGCGTGCGTGCGTGCGTGCGTGCGTGCGTGCGTGCGTGCGTGCGTGCGTGCGTGCGTGCGTGCGTGCGTGCGTGCGTGCGTGCGTGCGTGCGTGCGTGCGTGCGTGCGTGCGTGCGTGCGTGCGTGCGTGCGTGCGTGCGTGCGTGCGTGCGTGCGTGCGTGCGTGCGTGCGTGCGTGCGTGCGTGCGTGCGTGCGTGCGTGCGTGCGTGCGTGCGTGCGTGCGTGCGTGCGTGCGTGCGTGCGTGCGTGCGTGCGTGCGTGCGTGCGTGCGTGCGTGCGTGCGTGCGTGCGTGCGTGCGTGCGTGCGTGCGTGCGTGCGTGCGTGCGTGCGTGCGTGCGTGCGTGCGTGCGTGCGTGCGTGCGTGCGTGCGTGCGTGCGTGCGTGCGTGCGTGCGTGCGTGCGTGCGTGCGTGCGTGCGTGCGTGCGTGCGTGCGTGCGTGCGTGCGTGCGTGCGTGCGTGCGTGCGTGCGTGCGTGCGTGCGTGCGTGCGTGCGTGCGTGCGTGCGTGCGTGCGTGCGTGCGTGCGTGCGTGCGTGCGTGCGTGCGTGCGTGCGTGCGTGCGTGCGTGCGTGCGTGCGTGCGTGCGTGCGTGCGTGCGTGCGTGCGTGCGTGCGTGCGTGCGTGCGTGCGTGCGTGCGTGCGTGCGTGCGTGCGTGCGTGCGTGCGTGCGTGCGTGCGTGCGTGCGTGCGTGCGTGCGTGCGTGCGTGCGTGCGTGCGTGCGTGCGTGCGTGCGTGCGTGCGTGCGTGCGTGCGTGCGTGCGTGCGTGCGTGCGTGCGTGCGTGCGTGCGTGCGTGCGTGCGTGCGTGCGTGCGTGCGTGCGTGCGTGCGTGCGTGTGTGTGTGTGTGTGTGTGTGTGTGTGTGTGTGTGTGTGTGTGTGTGCATAACGCATAACTCATGAACCGATACATAGAAAAACACCAAATTTTAAATATAAGCTTTGTTTCAACGTCCAATGAGCTGATTATATTTTGGGCAGAGTCGGAACATCTGGGGGGGTACTTTATAGGTGGTCATTTTTATATTTTATGGAATATATCTGTTATTTACGTTTGGAGAAGAAATTTCTTCAAATAAAAGTTACTTCTAATATAATTATCTATAATTTTTGTTTTATGCAAAATTTTCCTAAAATGGTCCGTATTCGAGAAATTTGACAAAATGTAAAAAAAATAATTTTTTATAAAAATTGTTCAAATAAAAGTTGTTTATAATATAAATCTCTATAATTTTTATTCTATACATAATTTCTCTAAAATGGACCGTATTTGAGATATTTGAGAAAATGTGTAAATTTCGAATTTTAAAGAAAACTCAAAAACGGATAAAGAAAAAAACATTAAATTTTAAACTTAAGGTTTATTTCGGCCTGACGTGAAATGATTAGATTTTGGACAAAGTCGGAACATCTGGGGGGGTACTTTATGGGAGGCCGTTTTTATATTTTATGGAATATATCTGTTATTAATGTTTGGAGAAAAAAATTGTTCAAATAAAAGTTACTTCTAATATTATTATCTATAATTTTTGTGTTATGTAAAAAATTTCCTGAAATGGTCCGTATTCGAGAAATTTGACAAAATGTGCAAAATTCTGATTTTTATGAAAGTTTTTGAAATAAAAGTTGTTTGTAATATAATTCTCTATAATTTTTATTCTATACATAATTTCTCTAAAATGGACCGTATTCGAGATATTTGAGAAAATGTGTAAATTTCGAATTTTAAAGAAAACTCAAAAACGGATAAAGAAAAAAACATTAAATTTTAAACTTAAGGAATATGGAATATGTCAGTTATTTATGTTTGGAGAAGAAAATTGTTCAAATAAAAGTTACTTCTATTATTATTATTATCTATAATGTTTGCTTTATGTCAAAATTTCCTGAAATGGTCCGTATTCGAGAAATTTGACATTATGTGCAAAATGCTGATTTTTATGAAAATTGTTGAACTAAAAGTTGTTTGCGATATCGATCTCTATAATTTTTGTTTATACATGATTTTTCTAAAATGGACCGTAATGAAAAAATTGTAGGAAATTTAAATTTTTCAGTATTTTCGTTTTCCATGAATATCTATAGAAAAATGTTTCGAGGTAGATGTATGTGGACAATGTATATATTTAGTTTATCCTCTAAACATTTATAGAGATGCTGCAATAGGTTGTACAAAATAACCGGAAAAGCCTATAATAACTAGATAGGAAAGTTGGACACATCAGATTTTTTAATATATTCTCCCGTTTTTTTATTCCATTGACATCAGATTTTTTAATATATTCTCCCGTTTTTTTATTCCATTGAAATGTGATGATAAATGATGAACATATACATGCAAATGTTATTTGAAGCTGAACTTTTAAAAGTAACTGAATTATTATAATAAAAAATAAACAAAACACCTTTATGCGTTCTGGTTTTCCAACACTTTCAAACAGGCGGGGATTCTTTGCCTTTATTACGCACACACGGTCTGGCGTAGTTTCAAAAGAGTGTTTATTTTGAGAATCAGAACAAACCTTTAATCTCTGTTTTATGGATTTTATACTTTCGTTCTGCCAAAATCTTTTTGTTCCACCTTTAGAGGGTTGCCACCTGTCCTTTTTTGAAGCATAATGTTCTTGCGACTTTTTAAAGCTTAAAATGTCCTTTTTAAGGCAAATGTCTTAGCATATATTTTAGGAAGAGACATGGTTTGTACAAAAATATATAAACTGAGGACCTTTTTTTTTTAAAAAGCTCTTTAGAATGACAAGGAGAATTTTTTTGTTACGCTCGACAACCTTTTTTTTTTAGAAGCTCGGTAGAATATGACGCGGAGGTTTTTTTTTTTTGTTAAGTTCGACGATCTTTTTTAAGCTATTGCATAGCTTTTATCGCGGGCTTTGAGCGCGGCGACCGAATCAAGAAAAAAAAAACGAAACCGTAACGAAAAAAACCTAACACCCCCCACTCCGACCGGCACAGCGTTAAAAGCCGTGCATCGTCTAATGTCGTTTCAGTTCGGCAGACTTCGGCACGGTGTTTGTGTGCGTGCGACTAGACGTATGCGTGTAGACTAGCTGCTAACTGCTCATAACTGATTCTATCTCTTTTAGACACAATTTCGGAAAAATTGAATTAGAAAATGAATAATGATCCACAAGAATCCACAAAAATATATGGGACCACCATTGACGCGGTATTTTCCAGATATTTAGAGGATATCAAGTCTCAAACTTATGTTTCTTATTTCAGTTACCATAAACCTATAGTTTCAATGATATAAATTCCTGAATAACCTACATGTATTACAATAGATAATAAAAATATTTTAAACAATATTAACTTCTCATTTATTCAATAAAAGAAAAAAAATTGTTTTCTTATCGGTCACCACGCTCAAAAAGTGTAACTTGAATTAATATCAAAGAAAAAACTTAAATTAATATCAAAGAAAAAAATACTGCATAAATAAAATAAATAATTATAATTGCATAAGTTGATAAAAAATGCTATGCAATAGCTTTACCGCGGCAGTCCCCGAGTGCCACACGTATTTTTTATTTAGAAGTTCAGTAGTAGAAGGATGAGGACTTTTTGCATACCAGCATCGTAGTCCTAATTACACTTTTCAAAAAGGTGGCAACTCTATCCACCTTTAGCAAAAAAAAGTTTCCTCCAAATATTCAAATGAATGAAAATGAGTAATCCTATGTAGATTTTATTTTACAAACCTAATGGATGATATCCCGAATAAATCGCATTGCTAAATATTTTATTTAAACAGGAAACATTGTCAAATCCTAATTTGTTCTCCACCCTTAGCAAAAACCGAAATTTCGTCCAAATATGCAAATGAAGAGTACATTTGTTTAAAAGTGGGTATACTTTCTCAAAAATTGTATTTTTTTGTGAACGACACCAGCATGAGCGTCTGTAACAAAAAAATTAGGGGGATAACAAAAGTTTCAGTTTGCCAATAACTAATTGTATATGTATAAAAAAAGCCACCGACACTCTCTGGATGCCCATGGACACCAACTTTTTTACACAAAGCCTTTCTTCTTTTTTGAATTTAAACTCCTCAAAAGTCTCCAAAGACTTGTTATGTAAATATATATAATATTAATATTTCTAACACAACTAAAGATACATAATATGTATATATTATACGTTCTTTCTTTTCACAAGATGAATGTTTTTATCCGGATTACATTCATCTGAAGATTACACTTTGTTCAACATAATAATATATTGTCCATTTCATTTAAGTTTAGAGGTACTATGAGTCTTCGTTAGAGGGTTACGTAATAAGTTTCTAAAGCTAGAGTAACTGTCTAATCAGTTTGTACCTATGAAACACGTAAAGTATAATCGTGGTAGATATAATATAACGAATTAAAGCTAAATGAAGGGAGGATGAAAGTTGAATTAAAGCTAAATGAAGGGAAGATGAAAGTTGAACAGACTCCATGGAGAAAGGATAAATACATTTATGCACTTTAGGGACTAAAATTGCACTTTACTCTCTAGGGATTAAAAGTACAATATATTTAATGCTTCGAGCATATATTACTAGAGCCATCGTCCATAGACTTTGTTTTGGTACGGGGGGGGGGGATAGTGTCCAACATTCCCATTGGTCTGTTTCGTTTTGTTTGGCATATCAAATCGTTCGAAATGGACAGAACTGTCATTTGATTTTAATTAATTTCTAGCTTATTTTTGTAGTTTATAAGTGATTTTTTGTATTTTATTACTTTACTGATACAAATTTTAACAATGATGAGAGTTTGTATAAGTTGTAAATAGAAATAAGAAAAGGCATCGTCAAGGGCATTTCACAAGTAAGTAACCATTAGCGTCTCTACCATTTTTTTAAAAGAAACATAGTACCTACATTTTATGCAATAAAAGGCCGTTAAATATGAATTTAAAATAAATGGTAGTTTAGTGAATTAAATTTAAAGCACTTGTATCTCTACTGAAAAGTTAAAAAAAAACATAATTTTTCAATATAAACAAGCTTTTTGTTTTTAAGTCATTTTATCATGATAATCTGTATCTGTAACGTGTGGAGGGTGGGTTACCCCACGGCACTTAGGCCTCATTAGGCCCATTGTGCATCCTCCTGAGAAGATAGGCACCTCTTAGCCCGTGAGCCGGCCTACAGATTTAATGTAGTTGACAACGTCGCCAAGAGGTGCTTCTCTTATATCGGCCGGTGTTAGCCGATACTCGCAAATCTTCTAATAAATGAGAGCGTCGAGCAATTGTAATGGCTATGCTCGATGGTCTCATCTTCTTGTTCGCACCCTCTGCAGAGTGCGGATTGTGACAGCCCCATGATATGGAGATGCTTTCGTACTTGGCAATGACCAGTCAGAATGCCTGTGACTAGGCGCAGATTCTGTCTAGTCACAGTCAAGTATTATTTGTTTGCTGCAGTGTTGTCAGGATAACTTAAGAGCTCCCTGGCAACTCTGCAGTTTCTTGTTTCATCCCATCTTTCCTTGAATTTCACAAGGGAATGTTCTTTGATTAGGTCTGTCACTACCGATTTTGTCAGGCCAATAGAAGGGCAAGGTCCAAAAAAAACTTGGTAGGCTGTTTTCTTGGCTAGTGAATCAGCAAGACGTTACCTTTCGGTGTGGCGTGACCTTTAATCCATCTTAAGGTGACCATGCACGTTGTTGATGGATACTTAGGCCAAAGCTTCGTAACATTCTAGTACTAACCCTGAATAAATTCGTGGTCTGTTCAGGGTGAGTAGTATATTGTTTCTGGGTATTTCTTTTGCTGCTATGAGAATACCCGTTAGCTCTGTTTGAACTACACTGACACTATTGTTCACAGCCCATTTTATGTTTAGGTTTAAGAATCTGGAGTATATTTCATATCCTGAGCCTTGTTTTGTTTTAGAACCGTCGGTGTAGATATGAATCGTACCTGCCACTTCCGGCTCTTCTATTTGTTCTATTAACTTTATATGGCTTAAAGATATATTTCGGTGAGATGAAGTCCATGTTCGTCAGAGCAACCTCCTTGATGTAAATATCAAGGGGAGTGAGACTAAGAATTACTTCCATGGCTCTAGTCGGTGTTGTTTTCATGGCTCCTGTTATGTTGAGACATGCTGTTCTTTGAATTTGTTCTAGTTTACGGATAGTTGTTAATTTTTGGGTTTTCGGTACCCAGACAACTGCACCGTATGTTAGCATAGGTCTTATGATAGCCGTGTAAGTCCATGCGACGACTCTGGGGAAGAAACCTCAGGTGCGCCCCACGGTTCGGCGGCATTTTTCATAAGCAATGTATGCTCTTTTAATCCTGCCGAAAAAACGCATTTGGTGAAACATATTAAAACTTACTCCAGAAACATTTCCAATAGTGATGTTCCAATCATTTTTCTGGATACATATTTATGTCAAAGACTGGATGCGGAGGAAGAGCTAGATTAATTCCAGGTACATTGTCATCAGCATTTACTGAGGTCCCAGAAGAAGATGAATCTAAAAGAAAGAACCCTGCACTTTTCTTGTGGGTTAATCGTTCAAAATTTTTAATTTGAACCATAATAAAAAAGTCATTTTAAGCTTCTTTTATTTGCACTCCTAGTCATTAAAAAGCTTAAGAAGTTTTCCAATAAAATGAAGCTTCACTTATTTGTTAACGACTAGCAGTGCAAATGTACCTAAGTATTAGCTTGATTTCTATTTGTAGTATATCGTTTAGTAATCTATTGAACATTGGCTATGACAGATATTTAAATATTTAATAAATTATTGGAAAAAGTTCTTGTATTGTAATTCTCGTACACCTGTCTTAAGAGATATCATAACTATTTGTATAATATACCTACTATTTATTTATATTTTTGATTTTTAAATATAAGCTTTTTATCTTTTTTATTGCCTTTTATTCCAACCTTCATTTTTCCGTTATACACTTTCTGATGTTTGAATTAAAAAAAAATTTGATGTTTATCCAACACAAATAATAATATTAATAATAATTATTTACTATTACTAGATAGGTACCTACTTAAATAATGCAAGTTTATAAAATATGTGCATAATTTAAAGAATTTTAAAGGTATGTTTCAAATTTATTATTTATATTAATTGCAAACCCCGTGAAAATGATGCGACACTGTTGGTAATAGTGTCCAGGCATTTCTCCTCATAACGTAAACAAACCCTATTAAATGCGGACTCTATGAAATATATATGTTCGAAGACTTAATGCCACTTTTAGTCTCTAGGAATTAAAAATTATTTATAATTGCAAAAGATTAAATAAAGTACAATATCTATCGTAGGTAGGCAAAGGAGTATAAGTCAAAAATTTAAAAGCTGAGTAAATCTATGTTATAGTCTTATAAGTCGACTTAATTATACTGATTTTCCCACCAAAAAAAGATATTTTTGTAATTCATATTATAAAAAGTCACGTCTTAAACTAATTTACCGAAAATTTTGACTTATACTCCTTTGCCCACACACGATAGTTATACTTATACAAAATACAACTGAAAATACTGTACAAAGTACAGTGTAGGTCACCGCTATAACAACCTTTCGCTGCATCGTCATTGCTTTGTTATTAGGGTAGGTACCCTTAAAGGGTTTTCATTGTTTTCATTTTTTAGGTTTTCTTTTCCTAAAATGCATAAAATAGCCTATAAACCACGAAACTGAAATGCTCTTTCATCCGTAGACGAACTTTTCGCCTAGGGATAAAAAGTGCCACTTCAGTACCTATTAGTATATATACAGGGTGTTTCTTAATGATGTGCGAATATTTAAGGGTGTGAATCTACATGAAAAATTAATGATAGTTTGCTTTATAAACTATGGTCCAAAAATGTTCCGTTACGAAAATACAGGGTGCTAAAGTTTTGGGGAAAAAAGGAGAATTAATATTTTCGTAACCGCTTGATATTTTAGCGATATTTAATATTCAGTGACAGTTAATAATGTTGCATATTTTTTGGTACAGAATAATTTTCAGCTTTAAATACTGGCGTGCGTACGGGCACAGCCTCAATATTATAAAAGAAAAAAATTGTGCGCCAGTGTTTTTCCCAAATAAAAATTATGTTTTTACCCGTTCAATTTTAAGCTTAAAGCATTTCTTTAATTTGTTTTTCTACGTAAAACTGTTGTCCAAGAAAATTAATGTAATTGTTGAACAATGAAAGAAATAAAAAAATGATATTTGGACCATAGTTATAAAGCAAACTATCACTAATTTTTCATGTAGATTTTCACCTTAAATATTCGAATATCATTAAGGAACACCCTGTACACCATATTATGTTCATGTTAAACTCTGTCTTATTGTTAAAAGCCGTTATCTTACCGAATTATTGGCTAGAGTGTCGCTATATACCTTCTTAATTACTGTAAAATAAAAATTGATGTAAAATACAACTACCTAATGGAAAGAATAGTAAAATATTGTTCATGATGAAGGCACAAATATTAAATGACTTTTAACTCTCGCATTATACCTATTTACTACCTAATACCTACTCGAATAATCTTCAATCAATAAACAATTTACTAAGGAGACAAACAAACAGATTTTTCCGAGAAGACTGAATAGTACAGTTGAAGATAGACAGATTATGTTTATTGATTTTTGTATTAGCTTCATAAAATGTAATTTGAGTTCACTCAAATTTATTTTAACTTCGGTCTTAAAAATATTTCAATAATACATATTATATTATTTAACATTTTTCAGATCATTGCTAAACTCTCCCAGAGTTAAATAATATTTGCGCGATTAAGTAAATATTGTATATGTAGAAAAATAGAAAGCAGTTCGTGTCCTCTACTAAAGGATTAAAAAATGTTTTATCTTTTAATTATTATAAAAGTAGGTATTGTAATGTTTATAATTTCTTAAATGAAAATCGTTCAGCTTCCGTTGATGGTAGACTTGACTCGCTACTTAATAGGTATCAGTTCCCCTACTTAATACACATAAGAAAAATATGGCTGCGAATTTGCCCGAAGTTATTCAACGCGTATACCTTTCAAGTAGCAATTAAATTTTACACAAAAAAATGAGGGAGGTCGAAAAAAATACACATTAATATTATGAAAATTACTTTATATTGAATTAAAATACAATTAACTCGACAAACGTAAATATTTATTAGAACTTACCGACTTCAAAAACGTGCAGATGCCATCAACACATCTTAACCACATTTATATGGGACCACCCCTGAGGTACCCCCTTACTAACAAAAAAAGAATCATATGAATCGGACAAGGTGGTAAAGCATTATCGCTAAACATACATAAAAAATAAAGAGTTTGAGGATTTTCTCATGGACCCAATTATTAGATTTTGACCAAATTTATATGGGACCACCCCTGAAGTAGCCCCTTTCTAACAAAAAAAGAATTATTGAAATCGGACACCGTGTTAAAAAATTATCGCTGAACATACATAAAAAAAAATATCGCGACGAATTGAGAACCTCCTCCTTTTTTGAAGTCGGTTAAAAAGGGAACGTGTAGATGTTTTATTTCCAGACAATTGATGTGTAAAGGATGAATTTTAAGCAAAAACAGTAGTTATGGATTTTTGAAAATTAAACGCTGCAAATCTGAAAAATTGTAAAGATTTTGTACAAATTTAATTATACATAAAAATCCTAATACGTTTACATTTAATTCAGATATTTGCCAATAGTGGTAGTTATAGAAGTTCAGGTACATATTTTTGAAGGTTCCGGGGTAAAAGAAAATGTTTCCAGGGACGGAAATGTTAATTTTTTACATAGAGGTATAAATAGGAATTTTAATTTAATATAAAAAATATTTTCACATGTTTCAATTGAAATGAGGTCGGTAATTTTCCACACCATCTCTGAGATAATAACATGGCGCGTTGCATAAACTTTTTAAGGGTTGGTTTGACAGTACTCTTTATCAAATAAGTACAGGGTGGTCCGTAATTGAAATGTCTATTAGGCATCACAAACAATATGGCTCCTAATACATTTTTCTTAAATTGGCAGGCTTGGCGACAACTATTTCGAATAAAAATATAATTAAAGATGGAAGGTTATGTCGCAACCTCTTTAGATATACCAGCCCTGCCCTCCGGCAGCTATTATTTGACAGGTCGTTGGAATGCCCGAACAGAATTATTGTATAAAAAGTAGGTGAATAAAAGCTGTAAAATATTAATTTGGGGAAGGGAGCAGCATCTTGTAGAACACCCAATGTCTTTAACCAAGAGCCGCCACTTGTATAGGCTTTAAATTTTAAGTGTTTGATTTATCATTCGTTTTTTTTTTATTTGTGTCTATAATAACTTAAACTTTTTATTAATATTTCTGTATTTTGGGTAGAAAGAGAAAACCTTGACTGCATTTTCTACAAAACTCTTCCATACAAGATGATTAGAAGGTATTAAAAGTCTTGCCGTTTTACAATTACAAAAAAAAAAAACCTACGACGACCTTATTTTTTATAAAAAATATGCTTACAATTTGAAATTCCCTTAGAAATTTCAAAATTGATGTACCAAATATAAAAGAACATTGTTTATTTTTCTAATTTTGAATTTTTATAAAGTTGATGAATAAATGAAAATGTGTTACTTTTAATACATCAACGTAATTAATAAAAAACTGTAATTTATGGTCTCGTCAACAGAGGCACAGCTTATCAGATTCAGTACGAAGGTTGTACGACTCACATATGGCTACCCTCACTTCTAAGTCAACATAAACTAAATCATAATCGACGTCAAACTTCAAAGTCCCATTTATGCTCTATCATTTTGATGAAAGTAAAAACAACAAAATTTTTAAACTCAATTTTCTTCAACATTACTATTTTTGTGTTACGTTTGGCAGCGTTCGGACAACGTTTTCTTTTTCATAAAAAATATTTTTTATATTTGATGGTTTTTATGGCTTTGTTGGCAACTCCGTAAATTCGTAATTAATACCTAATATAATACTATTTTTGTTACAAAAAAAACCACTACCCACATGGAAACAGTTGTTACTTAGTAATTTACTTAACATTTTTACTATCCTATCTGTATAGATATAAGGAAAGTATAGGAATCATGATTTTTTCGACCTCGAGTTTTCGACGGATTTTTACGTCCCATGAATCCGTTTTGACTATTTTCGCAATGATATGTGTGTGTCTGTATCCACCATAACTCATGAACCGATACACAGAAAAACACCAAATTTTAAACTTAAGCTTTATTCCAGCGTCCAATGAAATGATTAGATTTTGGGCAGAGTCGGAACATAAAGGGGGGTACTTTATAGGTGGTCATTTTTATATTTTATGGAATATATGTTATTTACGTTTGGAGAAGAAAATTATTCAAATAAAAGTTACTTCTAATATTATCTATAATTTTTGTTCCATACAAAATTTTTCTAAAATGGCCCGTTTCCGAGAAATTTGACAAAATTATAAAAATCGTTCAAATAAAAGTTGTTTGTAATATAATTCTCTATAATTTTTATGCTATACATAATTTCTCTAAAATGGACCGTATTCGAGATATTTGAGAAAATGTGCAATTTCGAATTTTGAAGAAAACTCAAAAACGGATAAAGAAACAAACATTAAATTTTAAACTTAAGTTTTATTTTGTTCTGACGTGAAACGATTAGATTTTGGATTAAGTCAGAACATCTGGGGGGTACTTTATGGGAGGCCGTTTTTATATTTTATGGAATATATCTGTTAGTTATGTCAGGAGAAGAAAATTGTTCAAATAAAAGTTACTTCTATTATTATCTATAATTTTTGTTTTATATCAAAATTTGCTGAAATGGTCCGTATTCGAGAAATTTGACAAAATGTGCAAAATTCTGATTTTTTATGAAAATTGTTGAACTAAAAGTTGTTTGCGATATCGATCTCTATAATTTTTGTTTATACATGATTTTTTTAAAATGTACCGTAATGGAAAAATTGTAGGAAAAGTGCTAAATTTAAATTTTTCAGTATTTTCGTTTTCAATTAATATCTATAGAAAAATGTTTCGAGGTAGATGTATGTGGAAAATGTATATATTTAGTTTATCCTCTAAACATTTGTAGAGGTGCTGCAATAGGTTGCACAAAATAACCGGAAAAAGCCTATAACTAGATAGGAAAGTCATGTGTTGGACACATCAGATTTACAATAAAAGTAGTATAAAACTAGGATTATAATAACACTGCAAATTGCGAAAATAAATTTCGTTAAAAGAAAGTTTCAAGACAGTACCGTAAAGTCGGGTGACTTTAGCTTAAATCAGTAAATAATTAATTTTGTTCACAAAAAATTATACGTCCTATTTTTAAAATAAAACTACCCAGAACACTTTATTTAAAGACATTTGGACGCTTACGCTTTTTTACAGTATAAAACATTTAACTCATTGCAAAATAATCGAAACTGAGAGGTGATAAAATTTGTATGCAACCAACAATACTATTGTTTGTAATATTTTTTGTTATTATCTTTACCGTAAGCATTAAAAAATATTTTTTTTAATGATAAAATGTGTTTTAGTATCAACTGTGATGGGTGGCTGTAAACCAGCAAGTAATAAAGAAAACAATGTAAAATAATGGGTGAGTCAAAATCACCCTCTACCTGCGGGTGGCTTTGCACACCCCTTTTTTGTTTTTTAATTGAAAAATTAGACCATTTGAGACATTTTTGCTTAATAATTCTTAAAATATAACTGAAGACTAAATTATGGCGATTTGCTTTTATTTAACAATTGAATTTAGGTTTAAATTTTGACAGTGCGTCAAAGTCACCCGACTTTACGGTAGCCGAAATTGGGTTTCGGTTGTAAAACCTTGTTTCGGTCCGACACTACGTTTTTAGACCAGTCGCTTCAATGCGTTGTATAGCGAAAGTAAAAGTTGGAAAGGCTTTTGGTAGGTAGAGAGGGGTAGAGGGGGTAAACGTCAAACCACGTCGGACGGCTTCGAGAATTTCGCAGTAATGTTTACCTGACAGTGTCGTTTCATAGAATGAGTAATTTTAAATTCTTATCGGCGGAACCGGACAATCGCATGTATTTATGGACTATAAATAATTATTAAACATGTATTATAATATTCAAATCATAATTTTACAAAATTTCAACAGCTGTTCACAATTTATTAAACCATTTACTCGAAATTGTTATTAACATCTATAGAATAATAATTTTGTACGCCAATGTATCGCGTCCACTTCGGTGAGATCCGCCGCAAACCTGTCAATTTATGTGTATAAAGTGGGAGAACTGGCAAAAGCCTTTCCAACTTTTACTTTTGCTATAAAAAGTATATTCAGCAATTCTTTATCTGAATTTGTATACAACTCTTTCAAATGGGATAGTGCAATAAAATACATTAAAACCATAACATCAAATAATATAATAAAATTCATATCAATTCCAATTCAAATTAATGTTGACATGTAATTACTCTCATTATAAAACTATTTCTATATTTTTGTAACAATATGAAAAATATATTTATATTTTCTTTTGGTTCATTTTGATTGAGATGTAGTATTCCTCTACAAAGATGCCTGGTTAACCATCATTTTCTGAAAAAAAAAAGTTTAATTTATTTACGTGTCAAAAATATATTATTAACGAGTGTGAATTTTTGAAAGAATTAATTAATTCAAAAATGAGTTTGGTAACGATTTATCATCCACTGGCGTCTACAAAAACGTACACTTTTCAGAATATCTCGAGTAGATTTTTTTTTTATAAAACCGCAAAAACAGGTTGTTTCTTATATGGTATGAGACGAGACACTGAAATGCCTACGTGGTTAGGCAAACTTCCAGAGTGACACTTGGCTCCCCCCATTACTCTAACCAATACAATTTAAATTGAGAAAGTACCAGAAGCGGATGTAGGGAGATTTATCTTAAATAAATTTATTCGTCACCGCCATCTTGTTTTTTGCTTTCTCGTAACATTTCGAGGATACAATATAATAAATTTCAGTAGATCTTCGACCAGCTCGGGGAAGGGGGGAGGTAATTACCCTTTTATCCCCTTGCATCCGCACCTGGAAAAGTATGACACATCATCAAAAATATACTTTTCTGAAGAATTCAGCAATATGACTAATATTTGTGCTACTTTAGATTTTAGAACCCACTATCGGGAGAAACGTCTGTTAAGTATTGTAAAGTGTGACACTTCATTTGAAAGCTAGTTGTACTTAGTGATGAGACTTCATGAAAAGTTATTTTTGGACTAGTCCGATAGACATGTTCGGCAAAGTAGTGAAAAGTAATGAAAAGTAGCATAGAAGATACACAGTTAAGGCCCGATTGTACAAAGCAAGCTAAAACCTAGGTTCAGGTGAACTCGGTAAATGGTTGAACTTACCTTAAAAATTGGTACGAATTGTACATACCCCGCTCAACGTCGGTTTAGATAAACTTCATTGTTCAGGGTTGCCAGATTTCAATTTTACTAAATACGTAGGGTATCTTTGTTTCTCTTATTAGAAAATAAAGGAATTATACAGGGTGCTAAAAAAAAAGTGTCACAAAATGAAATGGTGAATAGTATGACCCAAAATAAGCAGAAAAGTCTTAATAAATATATGACCGCAAATTAACGGTTTCGGAGATACGGACCATTTTGTGTTTATAACAATTTTTTATTATAAAAAAACAATGATATTTATAAACAATCAATAACAACATAGAGTTAAATGAGATGTTCAAAGTGCCCTCCCTCCATTTCAATGCATTGCCATTTGCACGACCGTACATAAAATGCATGTCAGCTAATTCAATATTAGTGTAAACAGGCATAACGAAAATTTATAAAATTATTCACCCACAACAAAATAATAACTGCAAATAGTATCTATGAAAAAACATCGGTAGACTCCGATAAGAAAAGCAAGTTTTTGAGAATGAAAAAAGATAATCAAAAAATGATACAAAACACTCCGTATCTCTGAAACCATTCATTTGCGGACATATGTTTATTAAGACTTTTCTGCATATTTTGGCCCATACTACCCCCCGTTTTATTTTGTGACACTTTTTTTTAACACCCTGTATAAAATGCAATTTTTGGCATTTCTGCTCTAAAATTATTTTTAGAGGTTATACGTAGTTTTCCCTCGTGACTGATAATATGGAAAATATAAATGTGCAATCAAAAAGAACGCCAAACTTCATGTATGACGAAGAAGGTTTACTAGTGAAACTAACGAAAAAATATAAAGACATTTTAGAAAATAAAAAAAAAACGGATGTGAATGTAACGCGCAAGAAGAATGAGTGCTGGATAAAAATTGAAAGTGAATTTAATTCACAAATTTTTGTACAATTTCAGTATTTTTCCACTTAACAAAATGATTGTCCCTTGGTCTATATATTTGTAGTTGCCTTTTTGGTTGTTGTAAGATATTTACTAATTCTAAAAAATCCTTATCTTCAAACATTTCATCCATTTTTATGAAACAACTTATATTAATTAGGAATTCAGTAATTCGTATTTGTCTTGTTTTCTATTTATCTACCTATGGTGTACGGTTTGTGTACGGGACCAACCCAAAAAATATTTTTTTGTAGTGTGTTACCAACTAACTAAATTCAAAAATAGGTCTGAACTCGGTTTAAGCGCGGAAACATGACCGCTTTGTTGAACATATAAATGAACGCAGTTTATGCTCTGAACTAGTATTGTACAACGCCCAAAACCAGGTTCATGCTAAACCGAGGTTCAACTCGCATTGTACAATCGGGCCTAAATCTCCATCCTGTTTTTTTAAAAACACTTTGGGAACAATATTTGCTTTTGTACTTTCGTCTTTTTAGGCAAATTATTTGTAAAATACTTCCAACCTTTGGATTTTTTGGTAATTTTTTCACGTAAGATATGAAACCAAAATTCTAAAACATCGTTAAAACATATAAAAATCAGTAATAATTTGACGTTTCTTCCTTTTAAACTATATTTTGCGTTTATTTTTAAGAAATTCAGACAAAATTTGTTACTTTAATTTTGCGAATGCGCCATACACTTCCACTTTTGAAAAGTGTGTTTGGACTAGTAATACACAACATAACAAAACATATTTGAATGAAACATGAACTTAAATAATTGAAAAACCAAAGTAGCAAATTTATGCTACAAATTAAGTTACTATTAAAATTAGCTTTTAAATAAAATGTCACACTTTTATCAATCTAGAGAGTGCTAAAATCAAAATTAATCCAATGAACATTACTTATAAAATGACCTTTTCAATGATCGGTCATACTTGGTACTTTTTCTATTCAATTTTTTTGGTTAGAGTGGCAGTTTAGAATATAAAAGTGTCCGTTGCAACAAAAATCGACCTGTTTAGAGATTTGCTTCAAATTATTCTGAGATACAGCCCTCATTAATCATAATCGTTATGAATATCATTAAGAATATCATCACTATGATTATCATTGAGAATATCAGCACTATGATTATCATTGAACTTTGAAATATTTTTGTTGTTGACCTTTTCACCTTTCTCTTTCAGCTTCCGAATACTTTTACGTAACAATAACGATTAAAGCCCGTTATTGTTTCCTTCTTACGTTTATAGTCTGATATCAACGAGAGTGTTTCCGTCACCTCCACTAGAAGCTGCAAACCACATTAATAAAACTGGCACCCGAGCCCTAGGGTGTCACTTGTAAGAGTTATAATTTCTTGGAGGCAAGGAAACGCCTTACAATTTAGACAAAATTATAAAATTTTGTTTTTTCAGTCTGTTATTTATTAAAACACATTATTTTTTAGTAAACGTGGACATGCAAAAGTCAGCAATGAGGGTAGGACAATAGCCAGAGCAAGAATACCTTGGAAGGTGCTGTGAAATATACAAAGAAAGGGTCATATGGAGAATGAAGTGTGATAACATTTTACAATGTGTATCTCACTATTACAGTTCCCAGATTTCTGTAAATTTTCAATTATGTGCTGTTATTTCAAACTGTTAGTATTCTTTGATAAAAAAAAGTTGAATATTATTGTTGACCTCTTTAAACTGTTTATTTTACCTTATACATTTTTTTTTTCTACTCTTCATACAGTATTCTGTGAAGAGTATTATAGGTTTACTTTGTCCGTCGGTCGGATGTCATGTTTTTTGTCTGCACGATAAGTCAAAAACGAAAAATAATATCAACTTGAAAATTTTAAGCTAAAATCAAGCTCTATAAGGGGACAAAGTCTATTGATTTTTAACAAATCTGATTAAAAATAGGGGGTTAAGATGGGTTGAAATTAAAAAAAAATTGAATGAAATTTTTATAATCTTTATAAGAAAATAAAGCCTATTGATACTGAAAAAAATCTGAATATATTGGGGAGTTAAGGGGGGTTAAAATATTTAAAAACTGAAAAACGAAAAATGATACCAACTTGAAATTTTAATTAATTTAATTATAAAAAAAATCTGATTAAATATGGGTGATTTAAGGGGTTAAAATTAAAAAAAAAAAATAAATCAAAAATGAAAAGCGATATCAACATGAAAGTTTTAGTAAAAATCGAGCTCTGTAAGGAGATGAGGCCTATTGATTGTGAAAACAATCTGGTTGAAAATGGGGGTTAAGGGGATCTGTTAAACTGCCAGGCATTCATTATATATCTTTATTCTAGTTTGTATCTGTGTAACATTATGTATTGTGATGGGATGGGACTGATCTTTTAAAATAAACATTTAAAACATTTTAGTTATTTTATTTGCCAATAAAAGGTATTTGAAAAATATATTATTTATTTGACATGTGTGACAAATTTTGAAAATGATTAAATTTACAATAAAAACTGAAAAATGGTAGGTAAAGTTTTGTATAATAATATTTTTTACACAAAAATCAATGTCAAGCTTTCTACATAACCTGATATATATTTAAAAATAATCTCAAATTATGAAGGAAAGTCAGTTTACTAACTAATAATGTTTATAGATGGTTTTCAATGTATTAAAAATAAAATAAATATTACACACTAACTAAAATATTCATTTATTAATAGTTGTAGTGCTAGAAAACAGTATGATGTTGATAATAATAACTATACTTAAAACAAACTCAAATAATAAAAAAAAAACAGCGATATTGGCTTTTGTACAAAGTTTTGAACCAAACTTACAAATGATAAAATTATTGGAAAAAGTGAACACCCCTTTTAAATTACGACAATCCGGCACTGATGAACATTATTGTGATTATCGATAGTCTCAAAACTACTTCTTGTATAATAATGATTTTAATTTTATTATAAATAATTATTAAATTATTATTTTTATTAATTGTTACTGCTACCTCTTCTGCATTTTTTTATTTTCCCACATCTGTCTGTCGCATAGCAATTCCCACAAACCTGAGTATATAGGAAATCGTCTTGGTCTCCTTCCCTAGCAGGATGTGGAAACTATATAAGTTTAGATTGGTATAGAAATGTATGCACTTCGGAAAATTAATCTAAATGACACCATATTTCTTCACAATGTCTAGTTTTCTTTTAATAACTACATATCTGACTATTAATTAAATACAATAATTATAAAATTAATGCAGAAATAAAATTTGTATTCATTATTTAACATTTTAAATAAACATCATTAATTAAATAATTCACTAATGCATATTATATTTTCATTTATAGATTGGACTTTAAAGATTTTTAAATTCAATCATTATAACAACTTACATCAAGAATTGATGACACCTACCTTAATGGGATAAAAAACATCTGTTGCTTGCAACCCTAAACTTCTTAGAAGTACAATAGGGGTGAAATCCGTCCTATACAATCTGTACATTCCCTCAACAACTGCCATCATGCCTACGTTGTACTTTTGCCTTTCACTTTCATAGTCTCTAAGAAAGCTGACATTACCTGTTGAATATAAAAGAACGATTTTTAAACCGTTTTGCATTTCATAAACGCTCAAAAAAATAGCTGTTATAAAAGACTGGTAGCAATAACAAGGGATATCACATTATACATGTTACAATTTAATTTGTTGAATTTTATTCAAATGCCCATAATTTAGGGGCATGTTGAAGTAATGTGAAAGTTTCCGTTATTTTTTTATTATAGTGAATTTTAAACAATACTATAAACAATAATATAAAAATGTACTGTACAAATTGAGTATATTAGCTCAAGAAATAAGAATTTATTGGGAATCTTAAAAATAGATAATATTCACTGGGCTTAACTTAAAAACGATTGATTTTAAGTATATTAATTATATAAACATAGTATAAAAATATCAGTTACATAATTATATGATAAAAAAAAAATAAACTTATTTTAAAAACAAACACACGTAGATTTTGTTTTACAAACCTAATGAAGAACCTGCATAAATCGCATCGCTTAATACTTTGTTTAAACAGGAAATATCGCCAAATCCTAAATTGACACCTTGTCCAGCTAAGGGATGTATTCGGTGAGCAGCATCTCTGCAATATTAATTAAATAGTGTAAGAAAGGTGAGTTTCGGCAGTTATAACTGGTATTCAAGACATATACAGTCAGCAGAATATGTCATGGCTTCCGACGTCCTCAAATGGTGCAGAGACACCACAGAGAGTATAGTACGCAGCTATCTTACACTCTTTTTGCAACTGAATAAAATGTATGTTTTGCGTTGACACTTTTAAGTTTCCTTATACGCTTTCTTGGTGAATAAAATGGAAAGACATATTTAATGTCAATCTTTTTTTTTAGGGACTATTCTGTATATACTTATTTTGGAAAAACCGGTTACTGCCGTGACCGCTCTAATATCCATCAAAGGTTTACCAGCTTCCTTTTGTCATAATCTCTAGAACGTGTAGAGATTTAATATATTGCATTGATCTTCTTATTTTGAGTTTTAAAGTGGTTATAGAGTGTCGAAAATTCTCCTTGAACTAGTGTATAATCCAGGAAGTTTCCTACAAGTTGGTTAAACATTTCTTGTTAACCAACATATGTATCTAATACTTTGATTGATTAATTCTCTACATTTATCTATCATTGTTAATAAATAAAACTGCAAAAACTATCCACAGAAACTTACTTTTTATTTGATAATAGCCGTTGACTTCAAATAATCATTAATAGTCAGGTGGTCCATAGCTAAATTTTAATCATTTGACTTAATAGTAAGGACTTCAGTCAACTTCAAACGGCTGGCAACTGTTCCAAGTTGAAGGACACCGATCTGATGCGTGTGAACTTGGGTCTCTTAATTTTATTTAGGGTTAGGTTTCTTTTAAATTTAAGTAAATCCAAACACCGAGTAAGTCAAAAATAAAACTTTAATGAGACAAAAGATAGAAATAACGTGGAACAAATTACAAAAAACAAAAGTGTTGAATAATATAGAAATAGGTAACAAAAAAATTAGTTAATACAAATAAAGTTTATAGAGGGGTGTTTCGCGTAACCGTTAAACAGTCAGATTGACGTAACTTGATTTAATTCTACACAAAAAGTTAATTTCATAAATACCTTAATACTTTGGCACTATATGAAAACTATGGCACACTAACTAGACTAAATTTTATTTAGTCTTGACGATCTCTTGGCAACTCGGCTGGGATCATTCACTAACAATTATCAATGCAAAAAAAAACACTAGTCGCTCTTGACCACAAATTCAGGTTAAAAATCTACACAGAGCAAGCTGCGGGAAACGTGACAATTCTCGATCGAGAGTCAAAAATTTATCTCCTCTTCCGAACCACAAATCTCCTCTCGCCGTTCCTGCGGCGGGGTGAGACGGAACCATCTCGTACTGTCTTACGTCATCACACTCGCGAATTTCGTACTATAAACACATCCGCACAGGGGCGGCCCGTCACATAAGTGTGGTTACATTCTTAGTGAGAAGCTCATTGCTTGCGACAGTCGCCATGTCACAATGCAGCCCAGTGAGGACTGTACTGGCCTGGAAGCTTCTAAGCTTGGTGCTGTGGTTTTACAAAAAAGAACTTTGATTTATTTTTGCAACGATTGCCGCCTAGCCTTCAAGTGTGCCCATGCTATTAAGACAAATTGATATCCTCAGCTCCGAAGTTAATAAATTGAAAGTTGAAATTCGAAAGCTCAAGGATAGTAAGAATGATACCGGGACAAGCAGTGAAGGAACTATGAATGAACTTCAATGAACGCCAAAAGGGGACCAACATCCTGCTGAGTTTTAACCTTCCAGAGCTTATCAATGCTTTCGAAGACGTAAATCAAGCCAAACCGATAATAGCAAAAGCCGCTTATGCAAGTACTGATAATGTCAATGACGTTAAAGTTTATCGCTTTGAGAATAAGAATAAAAATAGACATAGATATCTAAAAAACGTGTTGAAATCCCCTCAGGACGTGCACCAAGTTAAAAAATAAAAACACTATTGACCAGGAAATATTTTTTTTATACATTTGGATCCAACTACCAACTATCAAATTATATAAAAACCTTGGAATTATTCATGATCCCATTTTAAGATTTAATCAACACAATATCTTCTGCTGTTCACCAATTCCATGAAAATGTTGAGTTTTATCAAAAGGTTGATCCATGATTTTACTGACACAACTGCCATTAAAGTTCTTTATTGTTCGATGGTTAGACCCCACCCCTATTGCTCTTCCGTTTGATATCCACACTATATAACTTATAGTAGTAGGCAGTATTCAGCGCAACTTTATAGGACAGATAGCTTTTAAATTTGGTTTTTTGAACATTCCTTCATTGGAAACTAGGCGAAAACAGAGACCTTATTTTGCTTTTTAATATTATAAATGTTCAACTAGGCAACTCCAAACATTTTATGTACCTTTTTATAGATAAAGCTTTTAACAGCTGCATTCCAAGAATGCTTAGATTAGCCAACTTGCACAATGATCTCAGGCTGTTCAATATTCCCTTTTTCTCATTCAAAACTCAATTACTTAATACTGAGTTTTAATGCCATTTTACTGTGTATTTTCTGTTTTTTAACTTATTTAGTCGATTTAAATGTTCCTAGTGTGTCTGACATGTATAATATCTTTGTTTGTTAAATATTTGTGATATTTTAATTAATGTTTAAAAGTGTAATTTGTAATTGAAATGGGCTTGTCTGTAAATAAATAAATTAACATTAGCCATTATTTCCATCGATTGACTTTTATTTCACATCCTTTCAATGTACTTTTAAATTTTATTTTGCCAATACTCAATTATTAGTTCTGAAAGAGATTTTTAAATAATTTAAAACAGAAATACATTATACTAGAACACAGCAAGATGATAACTTGCTGCACCAATTGTACTTTGTCGGCATATATCCCTACTTTGTTATCACGCCTCATCACACACTGGAGTCGAAAGCCACGAGATACTCTCCCTACTCTACATAAAATGTCGGGATAAAATTTTATACTTAAGTTCGCAGCACATGGCACACCTTTTTATTCATTCAAAAAAGTGCTGAATAGTATAAATCCACAAATATCATTTTTTTTTAAATGTGAATTTATTCGTCTTTATTATTATCAATATTGGAATAATTTTGTTTTACAGTAAAATTACAACTACAAACTTACCCCACTAGTGCTACTCCTTTTCCAATATAGTTAGTAGCGTGGCCGAATCCGAGAGGAAAACGAGCTCGACCATCAATCGAATCAATCTTTGGAGGGTATCTACGATGTAAGTCTGCCGGTATATTGGAAGCTCTCAGCAAAGTATCAAATGCTTTTAATGTTCGATCAATTATATTACTCCGTTGATACACTTTCCACTAAAAATATTGTAACGTTTATTTATTTAAAATATTTACACTAAGATGCTAATTTATATCCTATTTCTATATGTACTAATTTATATTAACAACAATAATCCTCCCCTTGAATTCCTTTTACAACGGTAAAATAGTATATCCAAATGTTACCCTCTGGGCATGCCTCGAAAATTCTAGACGATCTCGATTAGACTAGAGATATTACGTATGAGACTGGACGGATACCTCGACTAACATAGGCGTATCAAGGGGGATTTCGGAGGGAAAAGTAAATGTCATAAAAGGCTTAAAATAAGACAGAGAGAGACTTAATGGATTAGAGTACGACCGGAATGGTCGAAAATGTATCTCATGACAATATATTTAAATGTAATACCACTAGACGTAACATTTTCTGTTTTCAATTCAACATCGAGTAGTAATTGCTAAAGAAAAGTTCACACAAAGTTGCATTTAATTAAATAATGTCAAAATTTATATTTACTTTGACATTATTGTTTTATTAAGCATTTGCCGGTATTTATAATGTTTGGAACCTGTATTTCTAATTATATATCATTTGGAAGAAGAGGGTTACACCTAGGGTTGCCACAGTCTTTTTTTCAAACAAATTGTCCTTGTGACTTTTTAAACCATAAAATGTCTTTTTAGAAGTTCGTCGTCAGAAAAAGGACCGGGTATATAAAATTAAAAGCTTAGGACCTTTTTTTAGAAGCTCGTCATCAGAAAAATGACCTGGTTTATAAAAATACAAGCTGCGGACCTTTTTTTAGAAGCTCGAGGCCGAAGGACGGGGGTTTATTAAAAATATAAACATAAGGGGTCTTTTTTTTGCGGATGGGACCTTTTTTTGCTGATGAGACCTTTTTTGCTAATGGGACCTTTTTTGCTGATGAGACTTTTTTTTAGAAAGACCTGGTTTTTTTTTCATTTAGAGATTTCCCTTTCGTAATTCTGGCAAACTACCTTTATTCACTTTTCAAAAAGGTGGCAACCCTAGTTACATCTCATAATTTTTGAGATTTAAATGAAAAAATATTTATAGTCTAAGATCCCAAGTAAGGTCGACCTTCATCCATCTGTTTGACGGATGAAAGTTTTTTTTATTAAATAAAATATGTTTATAAATATACTGCAAATGGGTTGCCTAAGAAAACACTGTCAAGACTATTTACTTTCTTAAAGAAAAACAAAAAGCAACGCCCTAGAAAGTATTCCCCAGATGCTTTGACTATACCTCAAATTTAATCAGCTCACCGCAGGATAGATTAAAGCTTAAGTTTAAAATTTGGTGTTTTTCTCTTTATCCGTTTTAGAGTTATCTTCAAAATTCGAAATTTACACTTTTCCGAATACGGTTCATTTTAGAGAAATCATGTCCTGTCTTCGCAGTTTGCTGTAGCCGAAGGAATTTGTTAAAAAAATGTAAGGGAAAAACAGCATTTTCCAACATTCGTAAATAGTTGAATTTTAGAATGATGATTCGAATCACATAAAGAACCAATTTATATTCATAAATAATTAACATTCTCTCTATACGAGAGCCTCTGTTTGTTATTTAAGTACCGCACGTTACATGATAAATTTATATCATAATCAATTAAGCTGTGTAAACACTTTTACCCTATTAATATAGATCCGTTATCATAATTCAATAAAAACATAAAATAATACAAACCAACGCTTCGTTAAGGGCATCAACAAATTGCTCATTGGACATTCCCAATAATTGTTGAGCATGCTCTTTTGTTGTGGCCCAAACTAAAGAGCTCATGGAACTAGTAAGCTGAAACAAGGGAAATGTTATTTGAATAAGCAAGTAAGTTAATTTTTTTGTAAGAAATTAATCAAATAAGTCAATATTAGTTGATAATAGATGTATTTTACAAAATATTATTTCAGAAATTGTTTCCCCCCAGAAAAAACTACTTTTTTGGCTAGTACCGCAACACGCATTGCATTAAAACTAAATAAAAACAACAGAGATAAATTCCGGGGGTGATAAAAAACTAAAGTTTCTGGAATTTATTCATGAACTCTTTAACTTTCATAGTTTCGGCAGTAAAACTGACAAATTTTTCGAGTCAATATTTTCAATTCATCTCTTTCATAATAATGTTTTTGTTTAATATTATCTATTTCAATTCACATAATAGCACATGTTGTATACTTACAGGTAATAAAGCTAAGGGACCTGTAGGTAAAAATCGTTGCCAAGCAATACAGTTGTTAATTTCCTAAAAAATATATATATATAATTTTAAATAACCATCAATAATAATGAGATAAAAAAAATGTATGTAAAGTAGGTCAAGAAAAAAATTGGACATATAAACCAGTTGCATAATGTTGAACATTATGAAACTGGTTTCGAAAAAGTCATTATGTCTCCAGTTGCGAAAAAAATAAGCCTTTTTGGTTTTAAAATCAATAATATGCATTATTATTGAAAGTTTATATCAAAGAAGGGAAAATAACCATCAATAATAATGAGATAAAAAAAAATATTTGTAAATAGGCCAAGAAAAAATTAGACATGTCCGAGATTACAAGTCTTTTTTTAAATGAATTTGGATTTCATTCAGAGTTGTGTGTATATATCACGGGTATGACTCGCATTTCTCTTCTTTGTTGGTCTTGGCCTCTACTTTATAAATATTTTTTTTTGTAATTTTGATATATAATGTGACATTTTATGTATGTTATGTTGAGAATGGGGTGTTAATACACTGCGACCTAAAAGATCTATTGTGCCCCCTTCTATCGCCACTGCACCAAAGAAATGTCTCAATGCCTATAGCGACCCTTTCAATCCTATTTTCTCAAGGAAGTGTAGGATTTGAAGTGGCTTCAAGTTAGGTAAATCTCCCTCTTCTATTTGAAATCCTCCTAGATATAGTGCCCTTGGATTCTAGAGTGCTACACATTCAGTTAGGATGTGAATGGAGGTTTCGTCCTCCTCCTCCTCACAGAATCTGCACTCACTATCCTCTACTACTCTCATTTTATGTAATCGCGGCAAGTGTCAAAATGATCTACTTTATGCAACCAGTTGCATAATGTTGAACATTATGAAATTGGTTTCGAAAAAGTAATTATGTCTCCAGTTGCGAAAAAAAATAAGCCTTCTTTGTTTTAAAATCAAAATAATATACATTATTATTGAAAGTTTATATTAAAGAAGGGCAGGTTGACTTATAAAAATAAAATTTTGATAAATTTACAACCTAGTAATAATGTTGTTTTGGTCCTTATTTTCCATTCTAAATCAGCATAAAATAATTAAAACACAATACACGACAAAATAACACTTTCTTGAAATCTAAATAACTTTAACAATAATATACCACAATAAGTCGTTAAAAATAAATAAATATAACATTTTTTATTTGACAATAAAAGAATGAAGTATCATATGCAACTAACAATACAAGAAGTGGTAATATTGGTTGCGTAGATACCAGTTATTTTTTACCAAAACACAGCACGTTACGAAATGCCATTTTATGTAACTCTTTCTGCTCGCCCCGTTACAGAAAATAAGGCATTTCGTATCTTGTTTCATAAATAGCTATTATTTAATCATGTTATAACAAAAATAATCCGTTAAAAATATTGATCGTAAATAAAAGCATTGACCATTTTTTTACCTAAAACACGATTAATTAAAAATCGACGTGTTTTATAAAAAGTGTCCTATTCTTTTGACACATTTGTTAAAAAGTGAAAATGTGAACCAAATGAATTAAAAGGGTTAAAACGAAATTCCTGAAGAGACTCTTACAGATCTATAGTGATGTGTTTAAATTATTATGTTGAATCCTTGGTAGGAATTGTCGAAAAATCTGATATTCATAAAAACAGCACTAAAGACTGGAACTGTAAGTTTTTAACATTTTCGGATATGTATTCATTAATGAAACAATAATATAAAGTGTGGTCCACAAAAAAATCTAAAGTAGGTAATGACCGAATAAGATACAGGTACGTGTCATATCCGTGATAACTTAATTAAATCCAAACTGATAGATACTTAAAAATATAAACATTTTTGTGGATCACTCAATATAATATTAACATTTAAATTTTAATACTTACTTCAGAGAACTTAAGAGTTGCAACAATACCCACATTATTATAGTTCCAGTTCAAATATTGAACACCCATGGCTTCTCTCACTCGAGAATTTAAACCATCACATCCAATCTAAAATACAAGAAGAGAATACTTAATAATTACTGGAAAATAAAAAGCAAGCTATTTTGAAAATTTAAAACAGATAAATTCATAAAAAATTTAAAATGTTAATAACTTCAAAGTTATATTGAACAGAGCGCTTTTGGCCGGGCCGTATAAACTGGCATCGCTTATATTATTTGTTTCCTGTTCGCCCCAATGCTAACTCTCTGTAGTTTTCACATGCACTTGTGTAAAGCGTATTGGAAATCGTTCGATAGCCGATACTGTATATTAAAAAAAAAAAGGACAATTTATTATTAAAATTCACAATATTAGTGTAGTATTTTATATAAAGCGTCTAATAATAAACGTGAAAGAGTGTTTAATTCAGTTGCTCCCGTTAAAACGCAAAAATTAGTGGGAAAGTTCGCAAATACAAAGTTAACATTCATATAGCCAAGTGACTGATATAAACTGCGTTTGTAAACTTTTATTTCGGTTTACTTTAATCCGTGTTAAAAACATAAATAGTGAAAAAAAAAATACCTTTTAAACTTGTAAAACTGACGAACAAGACCCTGGAAAATACAAGGTGTGCAATAAGAGTAGGAGGTGAGGAAACCGAAGAATTTGAAGTCCAAAACGGGCTTAGGCAGGGAGACCCATTATCCACCATTCTTTTTAACTTAACCCTTGAAATAGTCATCAGAAACAGTGAAATAAACAGATATGGAACCCTGATCAACAGATCCCACCAAGCATTAGCATACGCAGATGATGTTGTACTGTTAGCGAGAAGCCAAAAAGAACTTAAAAACATAACAGAACAGTTATTAGACGCGGCAATGGGGCTAAAAATAAATGAAAAAAAGAGTCAGTACATGCAACTGAAAAACAAACATTTAAGATAAAATCCTGGAAAACTAGAATTACAAACTAAAACCAGGAAAAATAACAATAGACGAAACAGACAGTTACATGTACCTCGGTGTTCTCATTACAAATAGATGCGCAGGAGCTTTACAAAATTTACAATATATTATACCGTATATCGTAAATCATCAAGAACCGTCAATTTAATGTCAAATTATAGCATTTTAAAAATTTTGTTACCCAAATTTTATGTTTAGTAGTGTGTAGAAGAACTAAGGGCCTTAATCCAAAAACTGACAAAAACGTCTAGAGATATTGCTTTTAACATAGTAACGAACCATATTGCAACGACCAGAAAATTTTTTTGGAGAAATTTCACTCATACAAACTTTGATTTTTTGCATGACTTCATTGATCACCCCGTTTATAATAAACATATGGTCCTACGATAAATATGCTTATTCCAAGTGCAATAAACCTTCTTCTATTGTTTAGTTTCCCTGGGCTTGGATGCATCTTCATATTTTCCTAGTAAGCACTGGGAATGTTAGCAAAGTCCACAAATGTGTGGTTGGCTTCTTGAGTGATCTCCTGTTGATTTGATTTCATCGCTAGTACCATTCTCTTTTGAACTTGGCTACACCGTACTGATGAAGACCAATAGTCAGAAACACGTGTCTACGGTTTGTGTAGGAATTAAATTTCGAAAGAACAAATAATTATTACATTCTTTACGCAAGTTTCAATATTGGTTTGGTTTCTTCCTGGGGGCTTTTTCGGATTGAGACTTCTCCAATAACGATATCTTCTAGATACTCCAATATAGATCTCACATTTAGTGGTTATTTCATCCAGAGGAAATGAAACAAAGTCTTTTCAAAGATTATTAAATAGATTAAGTACGCTATTTTTTTCTTCTAAAGATAATGCTTTATGTCCACTAGGTCGAATATGCGTACTTGAGCTTGCAATATTTTCTAATGCACTCGCCATTCTTATATAACTATAAAATTATAATATATACTAATACAAAATTCAGAATAAATTAAAATACATACGATACGGCTATGAATAAATAAAGTCTGACTTATCTGTCAAACGAAAAGGTTTATTACAATAAAAACCATGGAAACATGATTAAAGCTAAACGAAAACTTTAATTAGGCGGATCAGCTGTATTAAAATTTTCATATTAACTACAAATAAGCATTGAAGGATGAGATATAAATAAAATGATTATTTCTTGAACCTGTACTACGTACTGCAAATTAAATTACTGCACTTCTTTCTTCTCTAGACTATAACAGACGCAAAAATGTCAATGATTTGCAAAATATAATTGATTACCAATAAATTTCTACCCGTGGCATTTCAAATTAAAAGTTAGGTAGCTTAAATGACCAGATACAGATTCTTATACAGGTCATTTTATTTAAAGAAAATTAATTACTCTACTAAGGGAAAAATTAAAAAAAAAACCTTGTTTAGTGGTTTTAATGAAATTTAGCTTAGCCTTTTCGCCTTTTGTCACCTTCAGTGTTGATTGTTGGTAGGTAATATTTCGATAACCACGAAATGTTTCCTAATAAAGAAATACATATTTCAAACTGTAACAATTTTATTAATTTAAATATTTAATACTGTAGAGTTATATTTTAGTATGAATTAAGTTTTGATGTTTAGTATTGCATCTTATTTTTCAATGTGTAAAGTAATTTACCTATTTCGATTTTTTTTAGTAAAAAAAAGGCATTTAGGGGTCTATTCTGTAACAATTCCTTTATATTTAACGGTCTTTAAAAATATTTTCTTCTTTACTTCTGTCATTATTTAAACGGATCTTTAAAATACATTAAAGTACTATCTTAAAGAAATCTGTTTAAATAATGACAGAAGTAAATTAACGAATACAAATATACTTTTAAAGGCCGCCAATATTTTTAAAGGCCGTTAAATATAAAGGAATTTTTACAGAATAGACCCCTTAAAGTGCTAAAACAATAGTAATATAATGGTATATGGTATGGTATAATGGCAGTAGTAATATAATGGTATATGATGGTTTCTCAGTCAAATGGCATCATCAATCATCTTTAAGTTCGCCACAGCAAAAAATATTAATACTAGGCGTCCCTTCCCCGCACAAACTTAGTCGGTTTTAGGGGTTGAAATTGACTCGTAAGGAGGTGAATTAGGGAGAGTATTATCACACTAAATATATTATTTGGAGGAATGGACGGTGGCCACTTACTTTCAATAGTTTGCATTCTATTTATACAACAATTTTATTTAAAGACATAAGGTAGCAATTTGGGAGGAAGTAAATAAACATAAAAACCCAAAAGTGACCCAAATATTGTAACCTTGACAAACCTTATTAACAATAAATCCCGATGGTATCCGCGAATCTTGAGTATTCATAGATACTTTCAAAGAAATTTAAAAATAGTCGAAACACAATCTTAATTCAGTAAGTCTGGTCCGTTCAGTTTCTTAATGATTGTGCTACGAGAAAAAACAAATTTAATTTTTTGGATACGTCGATGAAAATTGGATTTTTAAGAGTCATTTTTATTTTATGTAATATTCTTCCCGGTTTGTTGGAAAAGGTAGGAAAATGAATGTATTTTTTTATGTTAAATTAATAATTTCCAATAATTTGTTGAATGGTTTGTGAAAAGCGGGAAAAATATGATTTATTAATTTTTTCCTTGCAATAAAATAATTTTAATAAACATTAAAAAAATCGGTATAATGTAAATACTAAATAAATAAATGAGCTCAGATAAATTTTTACATGGTCGATCCCAAAAAGTGTTTTCAATATTTTCAGTGAGTCACATATATTTTAAGTTGCATTTTTTAACTCTTCAAAGAGCTTTAACTTTTCTTTCGAAATTATATGAAATTAAACAAAAAATTAAACAGATATTAGCCGAGGTTCACCGAAATTACGAAGACGTAGTTTCTAATTAAATAACATAAAAAAAAATCATTATTTTTAGTTCATTTAGATTAAGTACTTAATATCAACTACTCGTATTTAGTTTTAATCGACAAAATTAGATAAAAAGTTTATCAATAAAAATAAAAATGGACTTAAGCAAAATTTTGGCGTTCAGATATCACTGGAGGCCGAATAAATAATTATTAAAGTTGAAAATTTTATATTCCCTATGGCTTGTGACGTGTACTTATAATTTCACAAAATGTAATTTTTTTCCAAAAGTCTACTTTTATTTGCTTAATAATACCCCATCACTGTGTATTGTAGGAAGAGTGCATCAGAAAAATAATTAGGAGACTGTTCTTTATTTTAATTAAGACAAAAGCCTAGTGCGACTATCACACGAGTGTGGAAAATCACTTTTTACACAAGTGATGTATAATATTTTTCCTACGACCACAAAATAATTTCATCAAAAAATGTAAAACCAGGTAATTTTTTTTTGTGTCATCGGCATCAACTGCTACAGTTATTAGCCTTGTGTTCTGTGTAGGATTTGTTACTGTTTCCCAGCGCCACTTTAGGAACAGCACTGTTAATTAGTACCCAACAGTGAATGGTCGAGTGGGGAATCCTACCAAGGCATCAGAATTAATTTTAAATAATTAAATTAAATGAAAAAATCCCGGCCAACGGTGGGATTCGAACCTGGGACCCTTGGATCCGCAGGCAGAGACTCTACCACTGAGCCACCCACCCCGTAATAATTAAAATGTATTTAAAAAAATAATCAACAAAAAAAAACTAAAAAACAAAAAAAAATAAGAAAAACAAAAAAAATTCTGCCCCCGCAAGGATTTGAACGCGGTCGCTCGCCAGGTCTTAAATGGCAAATTTGATAAAGTTTGATACATAACTTAGTTATTTTAAAATTATTTTAATAATAATTGTTAAAGATAAATATCTAGGATCTAATTTCAATAATTTGACAATCATATCGATTTTAGTATTAATATGGACATTACATAGATCAAAATAGAAATGATGCGATTGACAATTTGTGACAGCTGATTCGGAAAGTAGCATATTCGCACACGGGTGGAAAGTAAATTCTTATTCATACGCGTGTGATATAGGGCACTTTCCATAGGACTATATAGTGTGATATGTGTCACTTTCCTAAGTGGTCGTATTTTTATGCATTTTTTTTTAACGAAAACATTGCTGTGATCTAAATCGCTAAGGACGAATTCGATGATTTACCCAGTATACAGAAGATTGGGATTCAGCATCAAAGGCTCACTAGCAAGTTTTTACAGGAAAAAACCTACAAAATCTTTTCTACTGCTGGGACTACGAACTTGTGGAATTTTCTATCTCATATACAGACAGATGTTTTTTGAACAGTGTTTGTTTTCTGTTTATATTTTCGATATACAGTGCTGGCAAGATCAAACCCTCGGTACCGCTTTGCTTGTGTTGAAGTGAATAGTAAATGGTGTTCGCATGTGCAGATGAAAGGATGTGGTATCGAAGTTGCCAGTTACCTGTCGATAGCAGGTCACCGTAACTTCACTGTGAATGACAATACTGTGTCGTTTGTTCTCTTGCATGTGCGTGCGCCACTTATCATTTCAACACAACAAACTATGACATGTTTGATCTTGCCAGCACTCTACATACATGCCTATTATTATTACTCGTATTCAATTACATTGTATTAATAAATTATGACTATTGGCGTAAATATATTATTTTGACTCACTAAAAGTATCCTCTGAAGGTTGCGTGGAAGAGCGCTGCTCAATCATTATTTCCTATCGGGATAATGTTTGAGTGCGAACGCCGCTTCTTGCTTTCAGGTATTTAATACATATTTTTTTGTGTAATTACATTATTGTTAATTTATATTTATGAGAGCAATAAAGTCATTTATTATTATTATTATTATTTTTTTGTGTGTCTTCGGCTTCAACTGCTAAGGTTATTTCGCCTCGTGTTCTGTGTAGGCTTTGTTACTGTTTCCCAGTGCCACTTTAGGAACAGCACTGTTAATTAGAACCCAACAGTGAATGGTCGAGTGGGGAAGACTACCAAGGCATCAGAATTAATTTTAAATAATTAAATTAAATGAAAAAATTCCGGCCAACGGTGGGATTCGAACCTGGGACCCTTGGATCCACAGGCAGAGACACCACTGAGCCACCCACCCCGTTGTTTATTATTATTAAGTATTCAAAAAAAGTATCCGGATACTTGTAATCGAGTACTTTTTTAAAAAGTATTCGGATACATTATGAGTGTCCGTATCTGATACACGGATACTTTTTTCCTGTATCCGACCCAACTCTGGCCCGTATATTTATTTACCTGCAGTAAAATTGGTTACATTTAGGCGGTACCCCACAGATTTAAAATATTTACATCATTATATTCCCTAAAAAACCAAGTGATAGAAACTTCATATTAGTTCGTAATTGCTCGATATTTCAATTCATATTATAGACCCGCAAACAAGTTTCAAATAAAAATTATATGGATTTGAAAAAGATATATTTAAAAAATATTTTAGAATATAGAGGGTGTTACGTTTATGCCTGGAAAATACTAATGTATATTTTTTTAAATAGAATGCCCTGTATGGTTTTTAAAAAATATTACAGGTTTGCCAAGCAATGTGTGTCAAAATTCAAAGTTACGATTTTCTCAATTTTTAAATGGCCCTGTATGTTATGCCACTAATTAATTTATTTATTTCCATTCCTTATACCGAAACACACGTTTGTGAGATCAAGAGAACAGAAAACCGTTTTGGCAAATGGGTTAACAAAAATTTACACACTCCGTATAAATAATAATAAATGAAAGAAAACAGAAAATATTTTAGGAATTTTGAGTCTATTAAAATTGTTTATCAATGTGAAACCAACCAAATCTCTTATCCAGATTGTTTAATCTAAAAAAGTATGAGTTTGGTCCGCCCCTCATTTATGAACTACCCTGTATATTTAAGAATAATTGAAGACACAAGTGAATGAAGGATCTATGTAACATTTTTTTTTAAATGCTGTTTTTCTGTGAATAAAGGGCCTATGTACCTAAAATTCGTTTAAAATGTATTCCGTGACAATATATCATCAAATATAGAAGTTGCCAGTGGATAAAGGACCCATATACTAGGGAATAACTGCCAAACAATAAACTTTAACAGAAATATCTCGTAAAAATTATTTTGCTACATAGGCCCTTCATCCACTTGTGTCTTCAATTGTGACTTCGTATCTCCAATAATAAAACCGTTATCGATCATATACGCACTGACGGGATATCCTGTACATGTATAATTGGCTAATCTGTTGCTATGGTTGGATAGGTAACTGTATAAGGAAATTTGTTCTAAAATAATATACAGGGTGTTCCATTCAAAAAAATTGAGTAAATTGAACTTAAAATTAGCCATATTTAAGACATGTTTCAAGACACTCTGTATAAAATAAACCAGTTCTATTACCAATATTCGTTAGCTTGATTTGTTACAAGTCTATATTTAAGACAATTTTGAAATCCTTGCTAACCTACCTAAATTATGATAATTTAATTTGGGTTCTGCATCATTCTGAAATTTCACAAAATAATTAATCGCTTGGCAAACCTGTAATATTTTTCAAAAATATTTCAGCATCGAATACAGTATTACTAGACCATTCTAAAATTGAATAAAATACAGAGTGTTCCATTTAAAAAATATACATTTTTATTAGTCAGAAAAAAATGTAACATCCTGTATATCCAAAAATATTTTTAAAATATGCCTTTTTAAAATCCAAATAATTCTTATTTGAAACTTGTTTGTGTACCTGTAACACACGTTGATTTATCTAGCAAATACGCACTAAAGGGACGCCGTATATATTTCAGTTTGAAATTTTTGAATCTTTTGTAAGTATTGAGCATAAATCCTAGATTTGTGAAAGCAGATTCAAAAAACTTCCACAAAAGTCAAATAAGACAAGACAACTACAACGAAAATACAAACAACGTCTAATTATTTTATAGGGTGCTTTTTCGCGGGAATACTAAATGTTTTTTTTTAATCACAATTTTCTTCTAAATGTCTAATTTATTGGATATGGATGAATGTTTTCATGTATACATAAATACCATTATTGATTGTTTCTACGTAATTAGAATTAAAAATTCCGATGTGTTGTTACAGTCAATTGTTATTTTTAAACTTTGGGATTTGGTAGTCGACAGTTTGGAAAATATAAAAAACAAAATTCTTTCGTCATAATTTTTATTTGAAGTCTACAAAAAGCAAAGCAGTCAGTTTTGTTGATTCAGATTTTAAACATTTCGGGCGTTCCAAGAAAACTGTCAAGCGAAGATAGTTTTACACTCAAGATTCGTGCTGGTAGCTGGATAGTTAAAGTGCGAGTTAAACTGACCTATATTTTGCAATCTTTAAATATCGAGAGTTGAAATTAAAGGCTTTATTCTTAATTAGCAATAAATTAATATAAATCTGGTCACATGCGGTAATTTAACCTATAATGATTTTTGTCTCAAATACAAAACCAACTCAAATTTGTAACATGAACATGGGAATGCAAAAAATTTACTGAAAATTAGAACGTTTTCAAACATTATTAATAGGTGTGTACCAACACACGCGAAAACCATATTAGTTTTTAATGTTTTATCCTACATAATAAAATCCTAATTATTAAATTTAAATGTGTACGAAAGAACTAATTTATATTTTAAATCTTGTAAAGTCCTAAGAAAGTTCTAATAAAGAACGATATGTTTGCCCTCATTAAAATAACATAAAATTTGTCTGATTCCGGCTTATATCGAGCTGACAAGTTTGGGAACCTATAAGCTGATTTTTCAAGTAGTGAAAAATAAGTAATTACCTCCGAAAGTAATACACATTATCAAATAACAACGTTGCCAGTTAAGTGGGATTCAAAAGATCATCAAAACACACCGGGCCGCTAATAATCGATGAGACATATTCAAATTCATAAAAAATATATACCCATTCATCCTTAGCATCATCTCTGCAAAATACGGTGAGCTATCTGCTGCATGTTTTGAGAAGTTCTATGACCATAAAATGCCCAGAGGAAATTTTGCAATTTGACGCCTTCTATATTAAAATGACTGTTAAACTATTAATACTTTGAATTGTTTCAATCTCCGTGCACAATTCTGCAAAAAATATTTTCTTCGTGGATTATTCTATAAATATTACATTATACTTATTCTGAAGTATGAAATAAAGTGAGATTTTGGTTTCTAACAAATTGCTCTTTTTAAAAAAAGGGTATTACAACTTTTTTTTTATTGACGGTTAATGTTGAGTGGCCTACAGTAGCGGCTTGTCTGTAAGGGCTAGAAGGCTACACTCTCCCAGTACAAGGGTAAACTAGTATATATAAATATAAACTGAAAATGTATTGTAATCTACCTATACTATTTTTAATTAAAAAAATATATTACATTCCACGTCTAGTTATAACTTTCATATGGCTCCTTTTGTTTTGCTTGTTACAATCATAATCTGGCAGCCGTCCCTGGCGCTCAGTTTAATTTCCGTTATGCTATTTACTGATGTTGTTTACTTTTACGGATTTTGGAATGCTATCAAGTGCTATTATTTAAAATTGGAATCACCGGCTTATGGTCCGTTTTTATAACAAAAGTATCTAGGCCGAGTAAATATAACTTACATTTATTTACTGACCAACTAACAGTCAATAATTCTAATTCTACCGTATCTTGATTCAGCATCACTAAAAAATATTGACCCACAGTGTACCAACTTCCAAACATAGCCCAAACCATGTAGTCTTGAGGCATCCGTTTGTATTTCTGTTGGTAATAATGGGTCATAATGAGCTAATATAGATGGTTCCGAAAGAATTTTTCATATATTTTTGAAAGCTGTATCATGGATGGTTGACCATCGGAATTCATGTTTTACTTTTAACAAATCTCTTAAAGGAATTGCACATGAACTTATTTCGGATGAAAAATGACCTAGTTGATTAACTAGATCCATAAGTGATCTTAATTGCGTTATGTTTATCGGTTCAGGAAATTTTTGCTTGAATTTTTACTGGATCTGCTTTGATACCATTTTCAACGATTGTACACCCTACATAAGATACTTGGTTTCGAAAATACAAATTTGACAGGGTTGAGTGTTATATTATTGCTACGACAACGGTCTAATAACTGAATAACTCTCTCAACATGTTTTTCAAATGTTTCTTCATATAAAAAGATATCAACAACTTTTTCAATGAATCAACATCTAATTGGCGGCAAAACTCATCTCCCGAACTGACCAATCCCATAGGAGACCGTTAAAACTGAAAGCGTCCCCATGGTGTCAAGAAAGTTGTCAATATTTGACTTTTTTTATCAAGTCCCAATTGCCAGTATCCACTTTTGGCGTATAATGTGGAAAAATATTTGCTGTTCCTATTAATATTTGAAACTGCTTCCCATGGAGCCTTAAATGGCTGAACTGGCCTTTTAATGAATTTATTTAGCATTGTAAAATCTACACATATGCGAAGTTTTTTGAACAACTACCAAGGGACTCTGAGGGCGTATAGTCAACGGGTTTTATAATGCTCTTTTTAACCATATTATCTAGTTCTGCTTTTACAGATTGCCTCCAAGCAAGAGGAATTTTTCTTGGACATGATATTGCAAATGGTCATACTTTATCCTTTAAATGTATGTGCACTAACTTTTCATCCATTGGTTTCAATTCTTCGTCGTCATTAAAGACGTTTTTATATTCCTGTAGTATCTTCTTCTATGTTTTCACATTCCTTTGGTGATGGATTTATAGGAATTTTAGAAAACATTTTAACAGATGTTACGGTATTTTCTTGTGTGTCTTTCGATGACTGGAAAATTGGCATGAATTATTCGGAGGCTAATAAGTGCCTGGCAGTCTAGTAATAATTATTTAACATTACTGCAGACATAGATCTTGACTTCAGCTCCGTTTTGCTCATAGTACACTTTACATTTTATGTAACCTAATAACTCTAAAGGTAGGCCATTAGCTGACTCAAGTTTCTATTTGGATTTTAATAAATCTTAGCAGTTTAATTGAGACTTGTTTAAGAAATCTTCTCCAGCAACACATACTTCTGCACCTGTATCTGGTGTAGCTAAATATTTAAAAATACTATTGTACAGTACAATACAGTTTACGGCGTATTTTTATCGTTCAATACTATTGAAACACAAATTTGTCGTCTTTTTAACCGACTTCAAAAAAGGAGGAGGTTATCAATTCGTCGCGATATTTTTGAGTAAATTTGGTTTATCTTGATAGTAGTAATTTTGGAAGAGCAACTTTCTAAAAAACTGGCTTGGACATTTTCATTTTCAATATCATTTACTTCCTGAACAAATTTAGTGAGACAACATTCTTTAAAATGGCCTCTTATATGGTACTTACTGCAAACATTGTTTTTAGCAGGACAATATCTGAGGTTCTTATGCCAAGATTGATTACATCTTTGACACTTTCTAAGACTCTATGTTGATTTATTTTTATTTATAGCGTCTACTACCCTATTGCTTTTACTTTCTTCCAATTGAGCACTCTCTTCCGCCTGACAACTTGATGACTTCATTTATTCCTGCAGTGTCTGGTAATTTACGACATTTTTTTCTTATTTCTGCATCATGAACAGATTCTATGCAGCGATCATAACAATGCTTGCTGGGGTCGCTTAATTGGAATAGCTTTGTCTCTATAAAATAAATTAAATGATTCGCCGGCGTTTGGTCTTCTAACCTTAAATTCACCACGCCTTATCCAGTTATTTTTTTAAATTTTATAATCTAATTTATTCAAAATCGTTAAAGGACTTGCAGCAGACACATATTCTATTTGTAATATCAAGCGAACAACATCTGATATCTCTTGATCGAAAAAAGAAAATAATACAGCTGTTACTTGTCGATATGGGGCACCTTGTATTCCATGAATCAGCAAATAAGTTTCAATTTTTTTCCTCCAATCCTTAAATTTATAACATATAACATTTCGGGAGCAGTAATCGCACTCGGTATAAAAACTAAGTGGGCATCTCCGTTGTTTTGTACATCTGTACCATGTAATTTACTTGTTGAAGCTATACAATTATTTGCTTGATTTGTTTGTAACACTTTATTAAGCATGTCCTCAATTCTAGCAAATGTATGATTAAAATCAAATTCTAGATTTGTTAATGCCTGTCTGCTCAACTCTTCTACAGCGCTAACTGGAGATCCATTTTCGTCCTGCGACTTCTTTTCCGGCTTGCCTTGGGCATTTTTTGGGACTAGAATTGGCAGCGTAGATACCTATAGAACTGACTGCGCCATGAAATGATCCAGAATCAATGGAAATATAAATAATATTTTTATTTTAAAATTCTCATGACAATGACAACAACTTAACGCATAACGTCTCTGTCAAACTATTATACAAATACATTGTAATACTAAATTACGTATATCTCAGTATCCGGACCAATATTTCCCAGCAATATCGACACCAGCAAGGTCTATTTCAAATTCTAATGACCGTGAGCCCCCCCCCCTCCGTAGAGTAGGCCACGAGACGCCACTGGTGAATAGCATATATATATATTTACAATGTTTTCATCAGACACAACCCGATAATTCCTAAAGCATCAGATGCTTCTTTGAGTGCTCTTTACGATGAATATTATTAGATTTCTATATAATACAGTTCGAAAACAATAAAGTTATAAGTATTTTCATTTTATTTTTGTCTATTACTAACCAGTATTCAAATTGAGTTATTTGCTAAATATTTGTTTTTACTGCCAAAAATGTCAACACATTAAAAACATAAGTAAAACAATATAATACTTTTCTGTGCTTTTTTTTTGTGAAAAGGTTCTATAGATATTGGTCGGTTTTATAGTCGACATTTATGTACATTACACGAATAGGTATTTCATTATGAATTATCTCAATTTAAAAATCATAAACCTTTAAACAGCTGCTTCTAAAAGGTATACATTTTTTAATAAAAAGGGAAAAATTAAATGAACAATAATTTGTCATACCTACTAATAAAATTGAAATGTCAAGATTTGAAATACAGGAAAACGTTTTCACTTGCAGTATTCAATACTTATCTAACTATATAAAATCGTTTGTCCTAATTGACTGACTTACCTATCAACGCACAGCCAAAACTACTAGGTCCAAAAGGTTGAAATTTTGGAACATCGGTTTATTTTATAATGTAAGAATCCGCTAAGAATTTTTGGAAATTTTAAGGGGAGAAATGGGGATTGAAATGTGTGGGGAACATTGTATGAAAGTCTTTGTTCTTTGAAGTTAGAAACATGAAAATTTGAGCATAAAAAACCTAAATACGTGTTGTCCGTCTGTCTGTTACGAAATTCGATCCCTAACCCTTCGAATTTCACTACTACAGAAACATTAAACTTTTCTCTGTCGAATCATGTCCGAAAATTTTAAATTTTCCTTCGGGAAAGTGGTTTTCCATCAATTTTCCCGCAAGACCAACTTTTTTTTTTCGACAACGGATTTATTCTATCGTTTGGTGAAAATCGAAAAAACATTTTTTTTATTTTCCTAATTTTCCGACAATTTTCGGAAAAAATAAAAATTTCAGTACACTACTCGACGTTCCTCACAATCTGACATTAATACATTTCATAGGAAAATTAGAGGAAATTTTGGGTCGAATGCTTTTGCGGAAAAAACTTTGCTTAAGAGAGGAGATAGAGCAAAAAAGACCTTAAGGTAGTTCACTCGCGACAGTTGTATACAAAAATATCGCCTATTGGTGTATACCAAAAGTTCGAGACTCTCAATGCTAAAAATTGTTATTTTTGTAAGAGACTGTACACAACACATGTAAGCTTGTCTCACTAAGTTGGACCCATACATACATATAGACTTCATAGTCCAGAGCGTAAAGTGTTTAATATTAACAACTTTGAATTTGGCGACGCAGGTTCAGTCCCCGAAAAAAACAATCTTTCTTTTTTATTTTATTTTGGAAAAAGATGAAAATTGAAAAAATACGACAATATTTACTTATTTAAATCAATTTTATATATCATAATATCACCCCTACAGTTAGGCCATTTCGCTATTTATTTAGTACTATTTTGATAACTTCAGGAAAAAAATTGTAAGTAGGTGTCATCTTTAATAGTAAAAAATGTTCTCGTTAAAAAAAATTAACTAATGAAACATATTACTGTATTCTAATATTTTTTGTATCTAATATTATTATACCTTTATCATCCTATGAAATGGAATCCTAATCCGTAAAACACCTTAAAAATTATTAAATTGGACAAATACAATCTAGAACCAGCTACATCTTGACTGAACCGCCATAGCTAGATTGCACGGTTTTACATTTTTTTGATGAAATTATTTGGTGGTCGTAAGAAAAATATTGTATATCACTTGTGTAAAAGTTATTTTTCATACTCGTGTGATTTTCGCACTCGGCTAGTGCCCCGTGCGACAATATTTTACACTCGTGCGGAAAACGTTACTTTCTCTATTCGTAATATAATATACTATATTTTATTAGTATTTATTCAAAACTATTTTTTTAAGGTTAACTGCACTTACAAGAACTTCTGAAAATGGGTAAACACTATTACTATATGGTGCTTAAAATATAATTTGCTCCATGCTAAGAAGTCCATAGACAAAAGTAAGTATTCTTCATGGGTTGCATTATATTTGGATTAGTTTAGTCCTAGGGCAGTTCTCAGTTTCCATTTATGATAACTGTCATTTGGCTATTTGTTCTTTTGTAGCATTTTCATGTACGCATAGTGACAGCGAACCTGTGTTCATCTCACCTTCAGATCATGCTTAGAGTTAATATTATTTACTCATTGATTTATATAATTTTAATTTGTTTTTAAGTATAGTTGTTTTCATGTTTTCTAATATAAAATATTATGTTTCCGCACTAGTTGCACAATATACTATTTGGTATGTGAGCCATCGGTTAACAGATATTGATTCCGTAGTGATAGTACAATCAACGTTGTCTTGTTTGTATTCGTAGCAGCAATTTAGTTTTCCACATTCATTATTTTCACTTTTCTTGAAATTTATTTTGATTGAAATTTGTAAAATATCATGTTAATATCTTAAAACAAAGCAGTTATATTATAAGTAACAACTTTACACCTGTTTTTACACTAAAATTATTAAGGTTTGGACCCTTGTTATACAAGACTTTATTTGTTAGTTTTAATGTTAAATCCTTCCTTTTATTTCCTTGCAATGTCCATGTGTTCAACATAAATTAATCAAACTTTTTTCACCTTTTATAACCATTGTGATAAAATACACAAATGTTCGTCTAATTCAAAGGATTTTATTTTAAATGTATCTAAGATATCTACGTACGCAAATGAACTAATTTGACTTGTAATTAACTTTCAGATTATTGGTTCACATGAACAAAATTTTGTTAATATCATAAAAATAGACTTCGAATAATCAACAAAATAATGCATACACATAAAGTATATGTACCTCAAAGTTGTTTATTTTACAATCTAAAAGTAGCTTGTTTTAACGCAAAGTTTATATTTCAACGAAAACTGGAAACCAACAAGATCGACATATAGTTTCTGTAATAATTTATTTTCGTATCTTTAAAATACAATACGTACCGAGGATAAAAGTATATTATGTATTTAAGTAGGTATATATTTATTAAATAAAGTAAAAAAAATATTAATTTTTTGAAAATAATACTAATAGCATTAGGAAAAGAAAAAGACTATTATTTAGACAATACATTCTGCGTATATTAGTGTGAGAACTAATTAAATTTTTATATCCACCAATTCATAAACAGAAAGTTATAATATGCGATCAAAATAAATACAACACTAAAATTCTGCATTTGAAAAAAAATAGTATGTTTATCGATAAGAGGGAGAAATTTGCCTTTGTCTCTACCTATCTCTTTTTAATTGAACTACAAACAAATTTGAATCTCAAAATTTGAGACCAGACAAGAAGTTAACAAATTACTTAGCCGCTTTTGTCTTATAGCTAAAATTATTCGCCATAAAAAAAATGAAACGTGTGTTTGGAAAATACATTTGCTCTGTCCAGATCAATGACATATAAACTATATATGTCATTGGTCCAGATCTAATCACCAGTAATCACAGACATGGAGTTTGAAAGCGAAGCGGGCATTTGTGGTATATGCTGCATTTCAAGGCCATGGTCCCTTATTACTTAAAGTTTTTTTTATTTTCTTCACTTTTTGCTCACTATTTTGACACACAAACCAGCAACAAGAATCACAAAAAAGCGAGGTTGTGTTTTTTACCCTGTTTTATTTGATTTGATTCAATGCTTTATTGTGACGTCATTACTTCTCGGTCTCCTCGACTCTCGCTCGATCGAGTTTAAAACCAAACGACCCTATGGAGTGTAAAGGTAGTTCTCTAATAAAATAATGGGCAGAAACTTTTTATATGTGTCAGTTTGAAACTGAACAGACACAAAAGGATAAGACAATTATTCAACTAAAATAAAAATAAAATATTTAACCACTAAAACTAGCGCCTGTATGCATTCATTCTGGCCTCCCTCTTAATGACTAGGTCAAAAGGTGGGAGGTTTAGAAGTATTTCCATAGAGAATCTCGGTGAACTTCTCAATGCTCCTCTAATACAAAGGCATGCCAGCCTCTGTACTCCTGAAAAGGTATTGAGAGCTGTTTTCTGGTTTACTTTTGACCACCAAACACTCTCTCAATAAGTTATCATGGGTGTTGCAATTGCCAAATATAACCAGTGGACCATTTTCGGTTTTAATCCCCATGTTTTCCCAAATGTCCATCTCGCTACAATGAGAGACATTTTACATTTGTTGGTCACTTTTTGTAAGTGTTGGTTCCAAGTAAGTTTTCTATCTAGGATTAGACCCATATATTTTCCTTGGTTTGTTCTTTTTAGCCTTCCTCAAACAGGATAGGGGTTTATAAAATATTCAACCTTGTTTTTCGAGATCATGAGTTGTGCCCTGTCAGCGTATACCAATGCACTACATTTCTGTCAGCCTTAGAGCTCTTTGCATGAGTTCAAAGACTGTAATTTGGTGTTTCCCATGAATGACAATGTCATCGGCGTATCCTTGTGGGCATAACCCTTGATTATTCAATGTTCTCAGCAGTTCATCTGCCACTAGGTTCCACAGTAGAGGAGAAAGGACGCCCTGTGGATATTCACTTGCATGGTTTCACTGAACATTTGTGTCTTTAATTGCCATCCGCGTAACATGTCTTCTATTGACTAGCAGATTGGTTGTTTGCGAGCAGCAGCTACCATTGATTTAAATGAGTTATCATGTCAAGAAATGCTCCTAGAACTATTTCTTGGTTACTGAGTCTCCCGTCTATTCTGGTTACAAGATGATGTAGAGCAGACTCACACAATTTTCCTGATTGATAGGCACGTTGGGTTGTATGAAATGGCCTTTCTATCTGAGTGGTTTTCCGGATCTGTTGATCAATCATTTTCCAATCCTTTAAATAGAAATGAAATCAGAGTTATTGGTCTGGAGGCCTTTGCCAAGGCATAGGTTGATATAAAAACCAATCTGCTTTGTTTCCAGGTCTTTGGTAGAGCCTACAAATAAATATACGGGACCAGTGTTTATATTGCTCGTTGCAGAAGCACAGGCATTACCCCATCTGCTCCTGATGATTTGTATGGGTTGAAGATGCGTATTGCCCATGTTACTTTCTCTGTTATGACTACCAGTTTTACAGTTTCCCACTCTTGGCCGGAGACTCTTCTTTGAGAGATAGAGCCATTTAAGTTTTTAAATTGTCAACTCCAATTTATGACTATATAAGTTTTACTTATTTTCGTGGCTATTCCGGTAAATGTTATAATTAAATACAGATTAACAATACCACAATTGTTTAATTTTGTAGGGAAACCATTATGACTTATTTTAAATTAACGTTAACGTGAACTTTAAATAAAAACTTCCTTTGGTTAAATCCGTCTTTATGGTTCTATTAAGAAATTAACCCCAAAAAGATGAATTCTATAGTGTTTGTGAAATTTTTATAGTTTGTTCAAATTAACTTTTCATAAAGAAAAATGAAATCGACATAATGCTATATAAAAGAACAAAAATATATTTCTAATATTTCAAAACACAAAGTAAATCGTTAGCTATAAATCTACTAATAATAAATCTTTAATAGATTTTTAAATTTGTTTTTGAACGCTCATGGTATACATCATACCTAACTTCTAATAAACAAATCTCGAAGCTAAATCATGAATGAAACGTGTTTTACAACGCAATCGGATTACTACTGTTAAGAATACTGTAATCTTGCATTTCTGCAAATGACGCTTAGAATGTGAACACGTGTTGGCTTCAGAAATTTTGTAAACAATCCTGTTTTGGTTATATGTATATCTATGGTTGTTATAGTCCATTAATATTAAAAATGTCATTTTACATAGTCATAAAACTGATCCATAGCTTGTCTGTTTGAATCTGTAACCTGTGAAATCCCTGATACGGTATATACAGGTACAATATGTGTAATTCCGGTTCGAATGTAGGACTGAGCTACATACAATACACGGTATCAGGATTTCACAATAACAAATTTAATTTCACAATTTTTAACTAAATGATACCCATAGCCTCGCAACTCTTTTATGCCCACCCCCTCCCGTTTTGTTTAGATCACGCATCGCTTTTAGTTAAGATCTGCTTGCTTCAACAATCTAACACTGCTTTGGTGATGACGCCCCGGGTACCTCATACCTACATAATCTTAAAAAAACGCTTGGAAAATGTGAATTATTATAAGTAGTATAAATCAAATACTTTGTTAGAGAACCCTCTGCGTTTATTTGGAAGTATGGACGATGTTATCAGACCTAAAGATATTGATTCAATGTTGCGATGGTCCAAAGATATCGAAATGCAAGCTGATTCATTAAGTATTTCTAGTGAGCGAGTTAGTGGATCTGAATACGAAACAGAACAACTTACAAGAAATCGACCCTACTTGGAAATATGGAATTCTGAATCGATATGGGAAGGGCTTATGGTAATATATTTAAATAAAGTAATTCTTAGGTTATCAAGCAACTTAGGAATAAAAAAATACATTAAATGTTAACATTTATTTTTTCAATTCATTGATGTATCAAGCTATTATAAAAGTACATAATCAATTTAATATATCTTTAAATTTGTAGGCTTTACCTGATGCAGATGAACTCAATGAGCTTATATTAAAAGATGATGAAAAGGCTGTGGTGTCCTTGAATAAAAATACGGGTTTATTAATGTCAACCTGGATGGGCAGACCAAATATATTAAAAGCATGCATACAAGCAAACCCATATTTGGATAAAACTGACGAGAGTGGAAGGTTAGTGCATGATATAAAAACTCGGCACTTACTAATACCGATACAATTCGTTTAATTTATCTGGTGGTAAAGTTGATAAAAAACGAAGATATTGCCCATTTCACATTTTTAGCCAAATTATATAGCTAGGTGGTCTAGGGCCCCGGTGCAAAAATAAAAAATGGGCCCCTTATATTAGATACCAGATAAAATATGTATAACAATAGCAAATTCTTGGTTTTTTAGGGACAGGATAACAAAGAGTTTGGTAATCTACAGGACCGGAATGCGAACAAATAAAAATTTGTTTTAAAAATAACTATAAAATAAAGTTTGACAAAAAATGGTTTATTATAAATTAAATTTAATTAGAAGTTTGCGCCATGTGGCCTCCCCCACCTCGACCTTTTCAGATCTATTGTGGATATCCTTTAATCGTTGTTTTGAGTACCTTGTCTAATTCGGTCTTTTGTAGTAGACTCTATAGACTAGGAAGTAGGTCTCCGGCGTAACTACTTGCCCTTGGTTTTTCTTCTCCAAGTGTAAGGAATCACAGTCTTGCTAGACCTTCGCAGTAGCACAATACGTATTCTGTCAGACCGATATTATACATATGTTTGTTAAGCCTACAATGCCCTGTTAATAGATCTACTAGTATTTTTCCTATTAAGACTTAGTAGATGCTCGGTGAATTTAGGCGATGGTCCTTTTAAGAACTCTTTGGCCTGTCTCTGTCCTGGTGAATTTTTCCACCATTTCTGAAATTTTTTAACCATGCACTGCTTTCTGCATATTCTGATAATTATCTTTGTGACACCACAGAAGGGTTCTGGGCCAATAAGAGCCTTTGAGGCTCCTTCACGGGCTAATAAATCAGCCTCTTCGTTGCCCTCATGTCCTCTGCGGCCTGGGCTAAAGTTAGTCTGTTTTGACTACCCAGCTCTGTTAGGGCTTCCACACATTCCCACACAAGCTTTGAGTGTACCTGCGTAGAACTGAGTGCTTTTAACGTCGCTTGACTGTCTGAGTATATGACAATGGTTTTTCAATTTACCTTCTGTCTTAATACCTCTTTTGCGCAGTGATATAATGCTGCAATTACTGCCTGGAATACTGTCGCATGTTTACCTATGCTCAGTGAGATTCTTTGCTTTGGCTTGGTACTATATATATTACCTACCTGAACCTTCATGGGTTTTGGAGCCGTTTGTATACCAGGTGAATTCTGCATGAATAAGAGGTCCTCCCGTACACGCTTCCCTGTCTGATATACTAACTTTTGGAGCAATTCGTCTGAAGGCATTCCCATTATTTAGTTGTTCTGCAAGCTTATGCATAAAAATTGGGGGTTAAGGGGGGTTGAAATTAAATAAAAAACGATTAGCGATATCAACATGAAACTTTTGATTAAAAAATATGGAATAAAAAAGAGGGGCCAAAAAAATCTGAATAAAAATAGGGGGTTGAAAAATTAAAAAAAAAAAAATTAGGTCGGTAACAAAAACGACATTATCTAAAATATTCAGGAAAAATCAAGCTCTATAAAGGGACAAAGCCTATTGATTTTGAAAATAAAAAATGAATAAAAATGGGTGTTAAGGGGGTCTGTTAAACTGTGAAGAGTATAATATAGCAAGCATTATATATTTTCATTCTAGTTTTCAATTGCAATTAACGATAAATGCCGAAGTCGATTTTGCCCCATTTTATTTCTTAAATAATTTTTGACAATTTTTAATTTGCTAAAAGATATTTCAGCTCCCGCAGAAGTTACAGACATAGTGTAAAATAATATTACAGTAAACGCTTCTGTAATGTCACATTTCAATACTCCGAAATTCGTTTTTTCGCTACATAATTGGTGAACAGTCCACGCCTTGTTTAGTTTAGGTAGAACTAAGTGGTAAATATTACGGAACTGAAGTCAAAAATTAGGCCTTATTATATCACAATATTTACTTTGAAATTAGTCACATTAATAAAGATATTTTCAATATCCAGTTAAGCGTTGTCGACCAACAAAAATAACTATACTAGGATAAAACTATAGGTACTAAATGATAGCTTTGATGATGCCAATACGAAGTGTTAGTGAGACGTCAGGAAGCCAAACAAAAACGAACAATTCTATTGATTTTGACATAATATACGTATTGAGTTTTTTAGTTTTTTTTTCTATAATATAATTGTTCATAGGTTGTAAAAATGTAATTTAAAGGTACCTATGTAACTAAATTATTTTTATTGCAAATATAAATAAAGTGTAATTTTATCTACTAACTTTATTAATATTATTTTAGGGTCTAAAATCATTTAAATGAAATAATAAAAGTTAGTGATGGATCGCTTATAAAAGTCCACGGACAAAGTTCGACGGACTAGTCTGAAAAACACACTTTTCAAATGTGGAAAAGTGTATTGCGCATGCGTGACATTAAATTAATTAATTTTTCTGAATTTCTTACAAAGGCAAAATATAGTTTAAAAAAGAAGAAACTACAAATGATTACTGACTTTTATATGTTTTAACAATGATTTCGAATTTTCGTTTCAAATCTTATTAAAATAAACAGGTGAAAAAATTACCAAAAAAAAAACAAAGGTTGGAAGTATTTTACAAATGATTGGCCTAAAAAAACGTAAATACAAATGCCAATATTGTTTCCGAAGTGTTTTTGAAAAAACATCCAGGATAAAGATTTAACTGTATGTCTTCTATGTCCAAGGTCGACTACTTTTCATTGTGACTTTTCCGGACATGTCCATCGGGCTAGTCCAAAAATTACTTTTCATGAAAAGTCCCGTCACTAATAAGTACAAAACTAGGTATTCAGTTCATGAACAAGACGCCCTAAAATCTCAACTAGTCAATCTCTTTGACTCATTTTTACGTCAGCAATAATGCGTTGCTTTGGTCAAAAACGCTCAGCTGGATATTGATAAATTGAATAAAAATAAACATGTTTAATTTTCAACATTTTATATTTTTAGAACTGCTTTACACTTAGCAGCATATGGTGGAAAAAGTGAATGCCTGCAAATTCTTATAGATGCGGGTTGTAATATAAATGTTTGGGACCATTCAAAACAAATAACGCCGCTGCACTGTGCAGCCGGTGGTGGAGACATAACTTGTGTTAGAATATTGATAAGACATGGTGCAGATGTTAATGCTGGTTTGAATACTTCCAGCAATAGAAGCCCACTATTTTTTGCTGTCCAAAGTTCAGCAGCCGAATGTGTTAAAGAACTTTTAGAGAACAATGCCAATCCCAATACATATCAGGTAAATAATTACTATATATTATGACTAGCTGTTGCCCGCGACTTTGTTCGCTACTTGGCTCGCATGTAGTCGTGTAATTAATATAAAAAAATACGTGACTTCTTTTTTTATTAATTTTTATTAGTTTTATTGATTTTCATTCATTTTTTTATATTTATTCATTTTTATTAATTTTTATTAATTTTTATTAATTTTTATTAATTTTTATTAATTTTTATTAATTTTTATTAATTTTTATTAATTTTTATTAATTTTTATTAATTTTTATTAATTTTTATTTATTTTTACTCATTTAAAATTATTTTTATATATTTTTATCCATATTTATTTATTTTTATTCATTTTTATTTATTTATTTTTATTAATTTTTATTAATTTTTATTAATTTTTATTAATTTTTATTAATTTTTATTAATTTTTATTAATTTTTATTAATTTTTATTAATTTTTATTAATTTTTATTAATTTTTATTAATTTTTATTAATTTTTATTAATTTTTATTAATTTTTATTAATTTTTATTAATTTTTATTAATTTTTATTAATTTTTATTCATTTGTATTTATTTACATTCATTTTTATTAATTTTTAATAATTTTTATTAATTTTTATTAATTTTTATTAATTTTTATTAATTTTTATTAATTTTTATTAATTTTTATTAATTTTTATTAATTTGTATTAATTTTTATTAATTTTTATTAATTTTTATTAATTTTTATTAATTTTTATTAATTTTTATTAATTTTTATTAATTTTTATTAATTTTTATTAATTTTTATTAATTTTTATTAATTTTTATTAATTTTTATTAATTTTTATTAATTTTTATTAATTTTTATTAATTTTTATTAATTTTTATTAATTTTTATTAATTTTTATTAATTTTTATTAATTTTTATTAATTTTTATTAATTTTTATTAATTTTTATTAATTTTTATTAATTTTTATTTTCATTAATTTTTATTAATTTTTGTTAATTTTTATTAATTTTTATTAATTTTTATTAATTTTTAATTATTATTATTTTTTAATTTTAGTTTATTTTTATGATACTACCATACAAAAATGTAACCACAGAGCACGTCATTATTTATTTATGCTACAATTATAATTTTCAAGTTCCAACGTTCAAAAAATTTATACTTCTATACAAAATTTTACACCCGTTTTCCCCCCTTAAAATGTGAAAATCCAAAAACCATGAAACACATCATTTTTTATTTTTAATCAGTAGCTGTAATTTAAATTTTTATGTTTCAAACTTTAAATAACAAAAAAATATATACATACTATTAAACAAATTTTCACCCCCCATTCCCCCCCCCCCCCCTTAAAATGTTAAAATGCAAAAATCCTGAAACACTTCATTATTTATTTATGATGAGAACCTACAATTCCAATTTTCAAGTTCCTACCTTTTAAAAAATCGATATCTTGATTTTCTTGATGAATTCAAGAATATGTCTGATGGGCACTTTCGCGATTTTTTCAGGTCCTGGATATTGTACCCCGAAGTACCATTCCCGACAGGGGCATAGTATGTGAATAGGAGTTTCGTCCTCCTCTTCACATATTCCACATAGGGAGTCATCAGATATCCCTAAAAGATTTAGGTGTCTTCTAAGGCCGCAGTGTCCCGTAAGGAGTCCTAGTACGGCCGAGTTCGCTTCTGCTGAGGTTTAGCAGTTGATTTTGTCTGCTCGTGGATGACCCCTCTATGAATGTTTTGGACTGTCTAAGTCCAGGAAGTTCCAACCAGAGCCAATGGTGTTCACTATTTGTTTGTTCCTTTAACACCCATTTAACATGTTGGTATGAGATACCACATGTGGGTTATTGTCCAATAAGAGTTTTTTCCGCTCTCTTCCTTGCTAGGAGGTCTGCTTTCTCGTTTCCAAACACTCCCTCATGTTCCGGCACCCATTCAAGGGTGATCTTGTTGTGTTCTGTCAGGGCCTGGAGGGACTGTTGGCAATCAAGTATTGATTTAGATTGTATTTCTTGTGTTCTGTTAGTCGTGTACCAATGCTTCTCTTTGTTTGTCCTATGTATACTTTTCCAGAAGTGCATAGAATTCTGTAGACTCTTGATGATGTAAGGAGGTATCTGTGGTCTTCCGCTGTTTTAAAATATTGCCCTATTTTCTTTGTTGGCTTGTAGACAGTGCCGATTTTCTTTTTCTTTAGGATTTTGCCAATTCGGTCAGTGACACCTTCTGGATGAAAACTGTTCAGATGGTTTAGGAAATTGTGTACTAGGTCTTTTCTCCCGTGGCTCCAGATTGCAGATGTGTCATCCACATACTTCAGCCAATGCTTTGGTTGTTTTTCAGCAGTGTGAATAGCTCTCTCTTCAACTTTTTCCATGTTAAAATTGACCACAACTGGACTGAGTGGATTGCCCATAGCGACTCCGTCAATTTGTTCATAGAATGTTTGATTCCACTGGACATATAATGTCGTGAGCGAGTGACGGAAAAGATTGATAAGCCCTGGAAAAAACTCCCCTATGTAGATGACTACTTCTTCGAGTGGCAAATTTGTGTTTGTGCGTCTGTGTGTGTGTGTCCGCGTGCGTTTTGTTTGATAGCTTGATCTCAGATCAATTGGCCAGAGCTAATGTTAAAACGAATCTAAACCTATTTACAAATTACAACAATACAATAATTAATAAAGAAGGAACTTAAAAAAGACTATTAAAAGTACAAAATTTTCATGAGTTAAAACAGTTGTGTTACAATAATAATATTTTAGGCGACGAATTCCATTTTTTATATTTTTATATGTTTGTTTTTGTGTGTCCGCATGCGTTTTGTTTGATAGCTTGATCTCAAATTAATTGGCCAGAGCTAATGTTAAAACGAATCTAAACCTATTTACAAATTACAACAATACAATAATTAATAAAGAAGGAACTTAAAAAAGACTATTAAAAGTACAAAATTTTCATGAGTAAAAACAGTTGTGTTACAATAATAATATTTTAGGCGACGAATTCCATTTTTTATATTTATATATGTTTGTTTTTTTCTTTTCTTTTTTTTTGTTTTGTTTTTCTTTTAATTTTTTTTGTATCCTTTTTGGATTCATTTTTTTTTCAAATGTTTATATATAACATAGTACAGTTTTTGAACATAAAAGCGCATTTAAATTGGTGGGGAATGCTGCTCCTGTTAATTGTAAATTCTTGTAAAAATCTTCATTTAGATTTTGAAAATCGGGACAGCTAAAGATTAAATGTTGTAAATTACCCAATTGACTACAACTACAAAATTGGGAATCTGCAAAACCTATCTTAAATTTGTGTTCAGGATATAAACCATGTTTGCATCTTATTCTGTTTATGGTTTTAATCATATGCCGATTTGAAATATCAATAAACCATGGCTTTCTACTAATTTTGGGATTTATATCTCGAAACCGTACTCCTACTGTTGAGTTGAAATATAATTCTTGCCAGCTTTCTAATTGTTTTTTTCTTAAAAAATGATTTTAAATCCGAGGTTGACATTAGTGGTTCATGTAATAGTATTCCAGAGTTTGTAGCTAATTTTGCAAACTGATCTGCTGTTTCATTACATATGATACCTTGATGGCCTTTGATCCAACCAAAGAAAAGGTCTTCCTTATAGTGAGGAGAATTATTGCTGTTTCTAAAATCTTCATTATCACTACTGGTAATGTACTTGAAATTTGTATATTTTTTAAAGAATCAATAGTGCTTTTTCTGTCTGTTAAAATTACGAAATTGGATTTATTATGATTAATGGCGAATTTTAATGCTTCTAATATTGCTATAAGTTCTGCCATGTAAATGGACATATAAGTTGGTAATTTAAAACATCTGTGATACATTGTCGTTGGAATGGTATAAGGCACATCCAGTCTCGTCTTCAATTTTTGATGCATCTGTATAAATATATTCTGAGTTTGGCCATCTGGTACTTATGGTATTGTCAGTAATGTGGTTTATGATGTCCGGCACTGCACATGTTCTATCTGAAGGTAGTAAAGTTGTAGTTGAAGATCTAGATTATATTCTAAGTTTGTTGTTTTTATAAAGGAAGGTCTGAACATTATTTAGTCGTTGTAAACTTAATACTAAAAGGGGTTTCTTCTTATGTCTCCAATATGGATAGTTTATTTTAGCTTTAAGTTCTTGCAGCTCTCTAGTGCCACTTTGAGACAGTAACTTGGATACAAAAATATTGCTCAAGTATTTTCTTCTAATCTCTAGTGGTGGTTCTACTGCTTCTACTTCTAATACATTTACAGGAGTACTTTGTAAGGTTCCTAAGCATAATCGCAAACTTTTATTTTTAATTACTTCCACTTTTTGTAGTTGACTCAAGCTAGCATTCTCATATAGTACACATCCATAGTCGAGCACTGAACGGATAAGAGCTATATAGAATATCAGGGCTATGTTTGGATCCGCTCCCCATTTGGTGTTTTAAAAGGCATTCTCACTTTTTTTAACGATATGATTAATATGATCTCTCCGGGATAATTTTTGGTTTAGTATTACCCCAAGATATCTAACAGATGATTTAGATGGAATCGTAAGTGGACCTAAATTAAATTGATTTGGTGGCTGGTACCGATGACAAGTGAAAGTGCAGATTTATGAATAAAGAAATAATGTCAAAGCTGACTAGGATGTCGTTAGGCTCTAAGCTGATACTCTTTAAGTGTTCGATGAAGTGCGTAGAGTCTCGCACGTATGTTTGCGGAAATTCCGCCAGATGTTTGTCCAGGTTGTAAGTTGGTGATCCTATGGCACTTGATATTGGTCTTAAGTGATACATTATCTTTGTGAATTTTTAATAATCCATATAGTCTTGGAAGTAGAGCTTCAGTAGTGCAGATATTCTTCTTTGTCTCCAGTGGTAGTGACGACTCTTATTAATTTGGTGGTTTTTCTTAAAATCTTCTGTGTTGGATCTTTATTGACCAGATCATTCAGCTTGCTCCTGTAGTCCGATGTGTTAATAACGACTGTTGCATTTCCTTTGTTGGCGGGTAGAATTATAATGTTTTCATCCTCATTGAGACTTCTTATAGCTGTCTTCTCGCCTCTTGAAATATTGCTTTTTGGGGGTTTGGCTTTTCGTAGAATTCTTGCAGATTCACTGCGTACCTCTTCTTTGACATCAGGTGGTAGTTTCTCAATTCCTGCTTCGATATTGGCAATGATTTCTTATGTAGGTATTGTCTGTGGGGTTATGCTGCAATTTCCTCCTTTGGCTAGTAAGCTAGTACACTGTTATAGTCCATTAAAACTAACAATTATCGGACAATCGACAAAGGTATATTATCAACGATTTATCTGGGTCGACGTCGAGGATAATTTAGTCCCAATTTCCTAAACTAAGGAACAAATATTATTGATGACACAAATGTTTGGGTTTTTACAATTGAGTTGATACTTAAAGAATTTTATTTTGTATTGGGTGTAACGATGTAAGAGGATTGCCTTTTAAGTTTTTACAATCGAACAATAGGTGGCGTTAATGAATTGTGGAACCACTGTATTTGTGAACATTGACGTTTGTTATTGCGAAGCCAGTGGCGATTTAGAAATTGACTAAGTTGTTGATAGTGAACGTTTAAAAGAAGCAAGTTTGTGCAAAAATGGATATCACCCGTGAAGACTTACGTTGGATAATTTTTTATGATTTTAAAAAAGGCCTCACTCAACAACAATGCATAGAATCGCTTCCTGCAACTTTTTTGGTAATGGAGCACCATCAGAGAAGACTGTTTACAATTGGTTTGCAGAATTTCGTCATGGTCGTGCGTCCGTCAGTGATGAATGTTGAGAAGGTCGGCCAAAATCGGTTGTCGTTCTGAGAAACATCGATGCTGTGCGCAATATGAATAAAGAAGGCATGTGACTTACAGACAGATAGAAGCGTCTCTTAGGATATCGCAGACTGCAATACAATTGATTTTGCAAGAACATCTAGGGGTGAGAAAGATATGTTTCAGGTGGATTCCGCATAATTTGACCGAAGCGCAAAAAAGGTTCGTGTTGATTGGTATCAGAAAATGTTGAAAAAATTCGACCGAGGACGTTCAAAATCCGTATACAACATTGTTACAGGAGAGGAAACTTGGATATATTCGTATGAACCTGAAAGCAAACAACAGTCTACTGTTTGGGTGTTTAACGATGAACCCAATCCCACTAAAGTTGTTCGTTCACGGAGCACTTCCAAGAAAATGATCGCTTGTTTCTTCGGTTGTACTGGACACATCGCAACCATTCCGTTAGAGGATCGAAGAACTGTTAATGCCGAATCGTAAACAACAATTTGTTTGCCAACGGTCTTCGAAAAAATAAGGAAAAAGAACAAAAAACGTCGCATCATTCTTCATCACGATAATGCCAGCTCCCATAAAGCACGTCAAACAACTGAATATTTGCCCGTATTCACCCGATTTATCGCCTAATGACTCTTCTTGTTCCCCACTATCAAACAAAACATGCGCGGACAGCGATTTTCATCACCTCACCATGTTTCTACGATATCAGCTTCAGATTGGAAAACATATTTCCAGAATTGGTTTGAGCGTATGCAAAAATGTATAGACCTTAAAGGCGATATTTCGAAAAGCAATAAAACACTTTGTTTCGAACTTGTTCTTTTCTGTTTAACTTTTTTGTAAAAACTTAAAAGGCAACATTTTTGTTTTTAAATGTTAAGTCCTGCATTAAATGAGGAATAATGGGAACATTGATTTTTAAAGTGGTTTATTTTTCAAATCCTAATTATTTTTCAATACAGTAACGCCTTTTTTAATATCGAAATTTTATATTTAAAAGTAATTCTTTAATTTCAGATTTTTACTGAAACCCCACTCCATGTAGCAGCGGCCTTAGGAAATCCTGAAATAATTAAACTACTGCTTCAGTACGGCGCTGCTGTAAATGTTCAATGCGGGACTTCAAAACAGACTCCATTACATTTGGCTGCCGAAGATGGGGATTTAGACTGCGTGAATATGCTTCTGAATGCAGGTGCTCAAATAGGATCGAAAAACAATAAAAAGCAAACTGCCTTGCATTTAGCAGCGTTATCGCAAAGTTCAGAAACTGTTGGATTACTTTTAAGAAAAGGTGCAGATCCTAATGCTGAAGATTTAGACGGAAGAACGCCATTACATAGTTCCATTGTAAAAGCATCCAGGTCTTGTGATTGTGTAAGGACTTTACTTGCAGCTAGGCCGAATGTTAATAAACCTGATATTTTTGGATACACTCCTTTACATTTAGCTGCGTTAAATGAGTACTCCCACTGCGTTATGCTCTTGATAAATAATGGCGGCGATGTAACGGCGAGAACAAACGGAGGTATATCCGTTCTAACCTTTATAACAAGGAAAACGCCTGATGTTATAAGAAAATATAAAATGAAATTTGATAATGCAATAAGATTGACGGATCATGAGCTCGGAGATATTGACTGTGAGCTAAAATTAGATTTTAGAGTTCTTGTACCCACTATGGGTAACAAAGAAACAGAACTATTATTAAATTTCATCGAAGTAGGTCATAAGGAAGTATTAAAGCATCCATTATGTGAAACATTTTTATTTTTAAAATGGAAAACAATAAGAAAATTTTTTCTCTTCAGTCTTTTTTATCATTCTCTTTTTGTATGCTTATTTACTCTTTACACAGTAGGGGTATTTTTAAAAGATTGTCCTTCAGCTAAAAGCGTAGTTCGCCCTTGTTGGGTTCCCAATGGCGTTAAGGTTGTAGGATACATTTTATTGATTCTTAATTTATTTTTGCTAGTCAAAGAATTATTTCAAATTGCACATTCATGGTCAACTTATGTAAGACAATGGGAAAATGGTCTGCAGTGGTTAATTATTTTTGGTGTCTTTTGTTGTGTCCAACCAACAACAAATATGGATGTCAAACAGGATGTTTATTCATGGCAACATCATGTTGCCGCTGTATCCATCTTTATTACTTGGGTGGAATTAATGATTATAGTAGGACGATTTCCCATGTTTGGTTTATATATTCAAATGTTTACAACTGTTGCTATGAACTTTGCTAAAATCATGGTAGCATTCTTTTGCTTATTTATAGCATATGCTCTAAGTTTTGGAGTTATCTTTGCAAATTACCCAGCTTTTAAAGATTTGAAATGGGTTCTTTTAAAGGTAATAATTATGATGTCAGGAGAATTAGAGTATGAAGATGTATTTTTCCCCGAAGAAGAACTACACAAGATTAGGTATCCTTACACTGCACATTTAATGTATCTTTGTTTTGTAATATTTGTCACTGTAATTTTGACAAATCTTATTGTTGGTCTTGCTGTTAGTGATATACAAGAACTGCAACAAAGTGCTGGACTTGATAGATTGGTTCGCCAGGCAGAATTGGTAGCCCATTTAGAAAGCATGTTGTTTTCCAAACTACTGACTTGTATTCCGCCCAAAGTAATGAGATTCTTACATAATAAAGCATTATTGTTAAAATCGCAATATTACTGGGCATTGTATATACGGCCAAATGATCCAAGAGAAGAAAAAATACCACGTGATTTAGTACAGAGTTGTTATCAACTTGTTGTAACTAAAAAAGAAAAACCAAAAAGAAATCTGACTAAAAGAGATTACTATTATGACATGATTTCACCTTCTATTTCAAGATTAAGTTCTTATAACAGTGACGGATTTAAATATGGAAGTAAAAATCAACTGGCAACAATTAAAAATCAAGTTGATGATATTTCAAAAGACTTTAATGAACACAAAAAACTGCTAAAGTTAAAGATTGATAAAATATATCAAACTTTAAATGGTTCAAAATAGATTAAATATGTGTATGTATCTTTATTAAACATCTTATATTTATGAAATGAATAACAACGTTAGTCATTTAAACCAATATCCTCTTGTACATAATAATTTTTTTTAATGTGTTTTTGATGTGATTGATAGAACAATAATTAATATTTTATTGAAAAATATTAAATAGAGTTAATAAACATTTTAATGTATTTTTTTATGAAGTTAAATAATGAAATCTAATAAAGTTTTCATTAATAATTGTCTTTTTTGATTTATCTGTTGTTTTACTTGTTTTATTAAACATTTTAGTGAATTTTAAACGAAAACATAAATGAACTAATTGTTTATGTTTTTTAATCCTGAAATAATAAAATTTATCCTTTTGAAAACTAAAAAATTAATAACATTATATTCAACATAGCATTTTAAATATTTGTGTTAAGGCCGATTGTCGAATAGACAAATAACTTGCAAATTTACAAAAATTTTTAAAAATAAGATTTAAAAAATCAAATTATGCTTTATTGCAGGATTGGAATAAGTCACGACTTTTATAAAAAAAGTCTTGACATTCTGAATTAATTTCAATTTTTTTTTTTAATTTATTTTCTTCAAAACTCATAAAACATAACATAACAAAACATGTAATTTTTTGACAAACTGAAACTATTGATTCAAAGATGTTAAGTATTAAATGACATTCACTACACAATAGCGTATGTAGATGACCTGGTCATTCTGCAAACAGGGAATTTTGAGAACATACTCTAAGAAAGAATGCAAGTAACTCTCAAAATTATAGAACAGTGGTGCAAGGACCATTTACTGTTTATCAGTATCAAGAAGACAGAAATGATCCTTTTCACAAGAAAAATGATGAAAATGGAATAAAGCCTCCAGAACTCCTAAACACAAAACTGAACTTTGCAACAGAGGTGAAGTACCTAGGTCTCACCTTTGACAGCAAGTTAACATGGAACTCACACTTAGAAAACAAAGTCAAAAGAGCATACATTGCTTATGAACAATGCCGCCGAACCGTGGGGCGCCCCTGGGGTTTCTACCTCAGGGTCGTTGCATGGATTTACACGGCCATCATAAGACCTATGCTAACTACGGTGCAGTTGTCTGGGTACCGAAAACCCAAAAATTCACAGCTATCCATAAACTAGGACAACATAGCAGGAGCCATGAAAACCACACCGACCAGAGCCATAGAAATCATTCTTAGTCTCACTTCCCTTGATATTTACATCATGGAGGTCGATCTGATGTCAATGACCTCATGTATGATCTGGTGAGGCAAGATGTCGCTTTTGGCAGGAGGCGCTCGATACATTCCCACTGCTTTAAGCGAACATGGACTCCATCCCACTGAGATATATCTTCCGTAAGTCACATAAACTTATAACAGAACAAACAGAAGAGCCGGAAGTGGCAAGTACGATTCATATTTATACTGACGGTTCTAAAACAAAACAAGGCTCAGAATGTGAAATATACTCCAAATCCTTAAACCAAAATATAAAATGGAACGTGAGCAATAGTGCCAGTGTAGTTCAAACAGAACTCACGGGAATTCTCATAGCAGTAAAAGAAATCATCAGAAACAAGATCACTGGAAGGAACATGCTTATCTATACAGTTAGCAGACAAGCATTACTCACCCTGAACAGATCACGAATTTATTTAGGTTTAGTACTAGAATATCACGAAGCAAATACTTTGGGACCTCGCCCTTATATTGGCCTGACAAAATCGGTAGTAACAGACCTAATTGAAAAACATTCTCTTGTGAAATTCAAGGAAAGATGGAACGAAACAAGAAACTGCAGAATTGACATTGAATATTACTAGTAAAAACGGAAATATTAAATTACTTTAATTGAGATTCCAATATCTCACTAATTTTATTTCGGTCAGTTGCCAGTATATGTTTTTAGTTCCTTTTTAAATATAGTTTTATTTTTTTATGTTTTTTAGATTATTTGGAAGACTATAAATTTTTTTGCGATGTATGAGTAGGATCTTTGTGAAATGGATTTTTTTACTAGGGGTAAAACTGTAATCATTTTTTGCCTAGTATTGTGGGAGTGTTCAGAAAATTCTTTATTTTGGGAGGAGTAAGATTTAGTATTGGACCAATAATAAAATAACTGCCTTAAGTCCATTATTTGGCATTCTTTATAGAGAATATCAGACGGGTAAATAGATTTTTTAGACATAATTAATTTAAAAAATCTTTTTTGTGTTATCTCCAGCGAATTTAAATGTACTCGTAGAGTTCCGCCGCATATGATTATTCCGTAACGCAAGTGACTTTCCACTAGGGAGAGATATAAAGATTTCATCAAATTTAGTGGCAAGCATTTATTTAACTGTTTAAATTTATATAAGATTGTTTGCAGTTTTTTAATTACATAATTAACATGGATATCCCATTTAAGGTGTGCATCTATAAAGATTCCTAAGTATTTTATCTGCGATACGGAAGTTATTTTGTTATTGGAGGTATCATTGATAAGATGTTGAAAGGTACAACTGCCAGCTTTGTTGCAGCTAAAGGGTAAAAAGAAGGTTTTATCCATATTAATAGTTAGGAGCATGTGGTCAAACCAATTTTTTATAATGCGGAAGCCGTTTTCTGCTTTGTCTTTTAATTCTGACCATGTGTCGGCTTCAAAGAAAATAGCTGTATCATCAGCGTAGCCTATGATATCGCATACATTTCTTAGGGAAAATATATTATTTACGTATAAATTAAAAAGTACAGGCCCCAATACAGTCCCTTGAGGAACTCCATAAGCTATTTTTCTTTCATCACTAATTTCATTTTCCAATTTTACCATTTGAGTTCTATTTCGTAAATAACTTTGCAAAAGGGCAAAGCAATTTCCTCTTATTCCAACCTCTTCTAATGTTTCTAATAGTAATGTGGCTAACTGACTAACTGTATCGAAAGCCTTTGCCAAATCAATAAATATACACAGACACGGCCTCCCTCTCTCTAAGGCATCGTGAATCTTGTTGGTTAGGACGAGTAAAGCATCTTCTGTGGAAGTATTTTCTTTAAATCCAAACTGCCGAGGCGGGAGTAACCCATACCTATCCATAAAAGACATTACTCTTTTTTTAAATAATTTCTCAAAGATCTTTGAGAAGTTAGTCACAAGTGAAATTGGTCGATAATTAGTAACTATTGTTCTATCACCTTTTTTAAAAATAGGAACTACCATGGTACTTTTTAAATGCCTCTGGCCATATTTCATTTTGAAAACATTTATTTATAATGTATTGTAATGGTTCGATAATGTAGTTAGAGAGCAACTTAATAGTTTCCGCGTTGATTTCATCTATTCCCGTAGATTTTTATTTGTGAGTTCGCAAATCAAATTTTTTATTTCTTTAGAGTCCGCTGGTAATAAAACTATTGAATTAGGAAGTCTCTTAAAGGTTTTCTGGAAATTTTGTTTTTTTTTTATTTTTTCTGCGAGCAGTTGCCCAATTCCAACAAAACGTTTATTGAATTCATTGACGATTTCCTTTTTTTCGCATATTAGTTCGTCGTTTTCATTTTTTATATTAATTTTATTACTTTTATTGCTCGAACCACTCAACTCTTGAATCACGCCCCAGAGTTGTTTTGGATCACTGGCATTTAGTTCAATTTTTTTTTTTTTGTAATAATTGGCTTTAGATTTTTTTATTAAGTTTGTAACTGAATTTCTAAACGATTTATACTCGCGTTTTAAAATTTCATTATTTGAATCATTTTTCAGTTTTTTAAACATCATTTTTTTTGTTTATGCTTGTTAATATCGAACCTGTGATCCATGGTGCAATTTTTGATGTTTTTCTTTTATATTTTTTTACTTCTGTAGATTCATTTATGAGTTCAGATAATTGTTGTTATAAGTGTATTCATTGCTATATTTATATTTGTTTGCGTAAGTATTATTTGCCAATCTACCTGTTGTATTTTCTGTATCAGTTTAGTATGATTTAAGTACTTTATCTTTTTGGGACATAGCTTTTCACTTTTTATTAGATCTTTATTAAAGATTAGTTGTACTATAGTTGTTGAATGATCTGTTATATTACTTTTAAGTACTAGTGGCATTATATTATTCATTATATTTTGTTTAGATTTTAAGGAAATATGATCCGTACAGTTTTTAAGTCGGGTTGGTTCATTGATTGTAGATAAGAAGCCAAATTCATTTAGGGTGTTCAGATATTCAGTAGTGTATTTATCATGAGCTAAAATGTTAATATTCATGACTCCAATAAAAAAGTGGAAATCATCTTTTTCTTTATTACTATCGAAGTATGATTGAAGTACCTCCGTAAATTCTCTAATTGACGAAGCTGGTGATCTATATACCGCTGTGATGACGATATTTTGGCCACTAAAGTTAATTCTACATTTCAAAAAATTTACATTTTGAATTTTTATAATTTCATATTCAAAGTCATAATCCTGTTTAATATACATTAAGACCCCGTCATTTTTATTAAAATCGCCCCATTATATATAATGTTATAACCTGGTAAGCTATATAAAGTGTAGTCTAGAAGCTTTCAAGTTTCAGTGAATACTATACAGTCAAAAGAGATATCTATATTCATTAAGATAATTTTAAATTCATCGATATTAGCGTTCACACTACTGATATTGTTATGTATTATTTTAAAATTATTGTAAAGGTATTTATTGAATTAATTTTAAAATCCTGTATATACCTGTCCTTTGTATATATAAAAACAATATACGAATTTTCACATATAGTATTAAAAAGTATTAGTGGAGGCGCTTATAGAGTAAAATCTTAAAATTATCAATTATTACAGACTAACAGCTGTAACACAAATATAAAATTAATTTAAAAAAGTTTAACTAAAACAAAAACAAAATTAGATTAAAAGTATTGAGCCAAAAATTGACTATTACAATTTGTTTCTGTTTGGTAAAATAATATGAATTACAATGTTTAGCCATATGTTTTGCATACTATTTTTTTTGGTTGGATATTGTTTATTGTGCTCCTCAAAATATTTACAAATATGATCCTTTTCCTGTCCACTGACTTTTCACTAATTAATAAAATAAGTTGAACAAAATTTACCTAATTTAAAATAATATCGGTCCCGAAAATAGGCAAATTTGACAACACGTCAAAATATAAGTATATGAGTTTTTGCGACGATATATTATAACATGTTAAAAGTAAAAAATATATACTTACCAATAAATCACAACTATATTGTCCACCATTCTCAAGATGAAGATTAACATGGCTCTCAGCAGCATCTGGTAAATGATATTCTTTTATTTTTTCTTCATATAGTACTTCAACATTTTTTAACCTTTCCAGTTCTTTTTTGACAGCATATATTAGAAGATTATTTTCAATGATGTAAGACACATTTTCAGAAGATGTTTCTTCTCCAAAGCATATTGATGCATCAGACAGTGCATCTGTAACCTATTTTAACATATAAATATCCTTTAGTAGCTGTTTTTTTCTAGAATAAAAACTGACAAAATGTAAAGGATTTTTTTAAATTTTACTGAGGTGTAGGTATTATTTTTTGTTTGCTAACTTATAGGAATTCCACCTGTACGGATTTCACCCGGATTTGGAACAATGTGTCCGAAGTCTGGTCGCATGATGAAAATGTCCAGGAATATCTGGATAATTTTAGAAAAGACTTATTTTGTCAGAAGGATTTTGTTTATACAGACCTTCTTTTATTTTTTTTCTTTTTTCTGTTTTTCTTTTTTTTTAGAAGCTGCTCGACAGAATGACCTGGTTTATAAAATGTTATAAGCTGAGGACTTCACAAACAAAGTACGGGTTTGAAGAAATGAAAAGGTGGCAACCCCACTTACTTAAGATGAAAAACATCCAATACGTCTTGTACATATATACAGCTCATATTTAGCATTTTTTTTATAATTATAGATAAAATGCAAATTGAATGTAATTCACGATACAAATTTATATTGTAATTAATCTGTAAATTATGAAAATAAAGAACTTTATTATTATTATTATTAAATAATGATTATGTGTAGATAAAACTTTTCATGTACCTATCTAGTAGGGCAAACCATAAAAAGTTAATTTTATTTAGGTATTTATATAACAGAGAATCTGTTTAAACCTCGGTTTAAACAATCAATAAACTGGGAACAGCATTTATTTTATTATAATGTTTTTCTGTAATAATAAACACAATGTTTGACTACCTATTTTAATTAAGTGCAACAGTAAAAAATTCCTTAAAATTAGTTTTACAGTATTCCATTTTTTATAAAAAATTTCAGTGATTTATTAGGACAAAAACCAAGAATTTGATCAGAACGTAATTAGCAGTAAAAATATACACACCTGAAGTCTTTTGACTATGCCGAATCTAGCAGATTCTATGTGCCTCCAAGCATCTATGTCAGTTAACAATTTTTTTGTCCCTGGATTTAGAGATACAACTCGATTACTGTATTTTTCAGGTAAAGTGAAAGGTGTGTTTTTTGAAGATTCGATAAGAAGAATTCTCTTATTTGATAATTTATTATTTTTTCCTAAAAGGGAATAAAATATTGCATTTTAATGTTTTATTATTATTAAAAAGTATGGTCATTATCTAGTTTGCTTATAAAAAAAAACTAAAGATCTAGTAGGTATTACTATTATAAACAAAAAATCGTAGTGCCATATCTTGTGCAAATTAATAATAATGACACAATTATTGTTTTTAAATAAAAAATATTTCACAAATTGTCTCAAATCAGAGCTTGGAGTTGTTACTTTTAGGTCTGTTGTTAAGTTGCACAAAAAGTTTACTATCAGATTATTTATTATCCAAAGTACAACAATTCATTTCTAATATTTTTCCTTGCCCTTACAATATTTTATAATATTATAAGTATTGACGTTGTTTTACTCACCCAGCAGCCAGCCCAGCACCCACATTCACTCTCTTTCCCATAACATTTATAATATTAATTTAAAAAATGGCATATTTTTTAGTGATGAGAATAATTGAACTAGTATTATAATCGAGTGATTTCAATAATCGGATTATCATTCAAATGATTTATCACTTGGATACTAGAACTTTTTTATGCCAATATCTATCAATATCAATACAATGAACTTATTTTCCATGTGTTCCTTTTTGTTGTTGTCATTTGAAAAAAAAGTGATCGGTACTGAAAAATATCCCCTAAGAATATTTTAATAAAATGTGTGTGTGTGTATTTCTGTTTGGCACTGGTTTCAAAACCAACTGGCCAGTCAATCTTTAATTAATTTTAATAAAGTTTATTTTGTGTTAATTCAATTTTAAGTTCTATCCTTACAATATTTCACAGTTCACATTTTATTTGAAAAATACAAATTTCTCTAAATACATTATTAAGAAGTAAATCCTATAATAGGTTTTTTCTAGCTCATGTTTTTGCTTGTTTTTGATTTTTTCGTCTGTTTTTGTTTTTTACTTGTTTTTGTTTCTGTTTTTTTTTGTTTTTCTTTTTTTTTGAATTTGTTTTTTTTTTTGTTTTAATTTTTTTTTTTTATTTAGTTTTGTTATATTATTTTTAATTTTTGTACATATTTTAATTATTTTCGTCAGAGCTTTAAATTTAAGGAGTTTACATGATTATAAATAATTTTGTATACATCGAAATTCTTGAGGGCGAGAAGGTGTGACAAATTAATAGGTAGATTATGTTGAATAAGTTTGGTATATAAATAGAAAACAGTGTAACACTTGTAAAAAAGTCTGGTAATACCTACCAACATAAATCAATATTTAAAATGTTTCCATCCAACATTTTCAATAGTTGTGTCTGAAACACTTAAATCACTTTAAACTTCATTCGAAGTATTTTACTTTTATTATTTCTCATTCCGTTTTACTCGGCACTTGTTAGTGTATGTAGTATGTATTGTCATTCGAAAATTCAGTTTCACTCAGAGCTCGGTAGTGAATAATCTGATCATTCGAAATTATTCTTTTTCTTTCGGTAATCTATTTCAATGATCTGATCATTCGAAATTCAGTTTCACTTGGCACTCAGGAGTGCATTTTACTCAGTAGTGTATTTGAATGATATCATCATTCGAACGATCTAGTTCAAGTTCTCGAGATATCTCGAAACATTTTAATAATCGAATGACCAATTATTTTTCATTTGAATTATCCCATCACTAATATTTTTATTTAAATAAATTATTTGTCATTTTTGTTTACAATATCGATACATACAAGTTGATATGCTCAGTTTTTCCTTAATCGAAAAGAGCTCAAACTAGATATTTTCCAAAGGGATAAATACATTACCTAAGGTACAAGCAAGAGAACATCCAACAATTCCTCCTCCAGCAATAATTATGTCATAGTTATTAGAATAGTTTTCATTTAATGTTGTTGAAGCAATATTTCTTTTTAAAAAAAAATGTTTATTATTTGGTTTAATAAATGCTTGTTTACAAATGTGCTTTAAAGAAGTCATTATTCGTTAAATATATAAAAAATCTATTTGTTTTTCCTGCAACAAAAAACGGTGTTTACACTAACATAACCCTAAACACAAGTTTCTGACATTGATGTTTTGACGTGGCGATTGACGTGTTGACGATGACATCTCCTCTTCTCTTTTTAATTTTTCTGTGCCTTTTCCTCTTCTTTGCTGTTAGCCACATCATAGCTTCGGCTCAGAAGTAGGGTTGCCAACTCTGTTGATCAGAAATCCGGGAGAAAAAATATTTTTATTTTATTTGTATTTTGTACACCGCGGGCAGCTTGCAATACCTTTCTGTTAGAAACGATCAAATTATAGAACTGTTTATATATGTTTTACATATGTATTTAAAATTTGTACATACCTATATTTCAGATTTGACATGAGTAGTATTAAGGCGAGTTTTTTACCACAGTTTATTAACTACGTTAAAAACACGTTGGAAAACATCGTTTTAGATATGAATCGATAGAGTGAATAGATTAAGCATTTTTATATATTTGCCTGATTCATCCACACATTTTTTTAAAGAAATTAACTCAACACATGTCTTATCTTGTTTTCCTTACAATAATTTCACGTTCTTCTCGCAATAAACAGAAATCCTTCCTCCATGCAGAGGTTATCGTATCCTATTCTCATTTATATAGAAATATTGAGAGAAACTCAGATATTCATAGATAAAAGATATGGGAGGATTTAGCTACGGTCCTGGAGCACATACTTAAATAGGTATACGGCGTAAAACCCTCTGCGCATCTTTACTGAGTGTTTAATAAAAGAAGATAGAAATGACCGCCATTTTTATATAAACAAACTGAAACTTATGCAACCAATTTATCTTTCCATCTGTCAAAAGTGTCAAATTTTAATGTGTTTGTGAATTTGGTTAAATTTTTTTGTGTTATTTTAGAATATTTTGATTGTGGATATTATTTTCTAAGTGTATAAACGTTTTATTTATTTTAACATTTGTGAATAGACTTTAATCCCAGTATAAGTTCTCTATACTGGGCTTTATTCAAGATGTCTTGTAAGATCTTGCAAGAACATAAGAAGACTGTTGCCAATATATTCAAATGTTACATTCCACAAGTAAGTAATAAGATTTAGCAAAAATAAAGGATATGAAAGAAGTGTCTTTATATTATTTTAGGGTTCCAAAACAAGCAGATCGTTCCTTATTGTGGTTATCTGCCATATAGAGATTGGACAAAATTTATTTTAAGTTGTTAGTACAATTCACTGCAGAATCAATAAGGACGACTCGTTCACTAAAAATTTGTAGCTTTTAGAAATTATACAAGAAGAAAGTAAATTGTTTAAAATAAAACAAATATGCAACCATCAATTTAATTTTAAAGTATCCTGGAAATTTTAATATTTTTAACTTCCTCTACTGTACTTTTGTCATTTAAAATTAGTATTTAGGTATTTAATCTATTATTTGTCGGCCTATTATTTATCAGTCTAAGAACCGATTCCACCGTTGTGTTAAACGAAGTTTAAAATTACATTTTTACATTAACAATGTCATTTTAATATCCGTTTAACACAACGGTGGAATTGGTCCTAACATATATTTTTAAACATTAAAATATTTTTTTGTTGTAGAATAAAAATTTAATTCAGATATAATATTGTATTATTTCTTTTAAAAAATCTGTACAAAATGATGTATAAAAGACCTAGACATCTGCAACCAAGTTTTCATATTGCTGTATTTCTGGTCACCTATGTACTAGTAATCTTGTATAAAAATGGCCGCCCCTATGTTAAACAGGTCGGACGTCTCTCTTGCTCCGTATACCTATTATAAGTATGTGTCCTGGAGCCGGGAGATTTTGATATGAATTGTCATTTTCCGAGAGAATCCGGAATTCCGGGAGAGTTGGCAACCCTACTCAGAAGCAGCCCTGACAACGGCAATCCGAGTACTCGGCTTCCCGTACGCATATTCGTATATCAAGCGTGCAGTATCGCAGGCTCGTCTTTTCCGAGTACCGCCGAATGCATCGACGTATCCAGAGCGCGAGAACGCATTATGCTAGATGTATCCAACGTTCGAAATTGCAATAATTAATTTTTGGCATTTGTCATGGTCTTATCTATCGAAGATGACCCTGATAATTTTATTCCGGCGGTGGATGTTTGTATAAATTCATATAATATATACGTTAAGTCAGAGTCAACGTTAATGTCAGCGTTACACAATGCTTTCAAACCACGTACAGACACAAGGATCAATTCGACAAAAAAAAATATGCCGAAAAGGAAAAAGATATCGGTTCAACCAACATCAGTTTCAACAAGAAAGGTTAAGAAAAGTGCAAAGTGGAGTTAAAAAGAAGGCGAAAACACCCCACAATTTACTACTGTGCGTGGAGAAAAATATACCTTTAGGAGAAAATAAGTTGTTAAAATAAGCAAATTGTGTATTTTCTTAAAAAAACATTAAAATTACTTTGTTTATACTTGTAATAAAACTTTAAGGTGAATGTGTTTTGGATTATATGCCACATAAATTTAAAAATATTACTTAGGGGGCGCATATCTTGTCAATATCTTGCGATATCGAACGCTGAGTATAGTCCTTCCATTATCAATTGCAGAACACAGTTATGTGGGGAATCAATATTTAATATATACGCACGGTACTCATGCCAAATTAAGAAACGAAAAATAATGTAATAATAATGTTAAAATTTTAAATTTAGCGGATAAAATTTACAGTTTACTATATTGATTCGTTAAAAATCTAGATATATGTCTTGAGAGTCTGATAATTTTACTTTTTACTTTTTTACTTTTTACTTTCATTAATTGACGTTATATCCTTAAAAATTTTAAACTGTTTGTGCTTGTAAAAACTATTTTGTGTTGTTTAGTTAATAATTGTCTTACATGTGTTTTAATTAATTTATTCAAACAGACATCTCGCGGTTTAACCTAATCTAAAATATTTTTTAAAAAATACTATTGTATTACATATGACTTTTTTAACTCATTTTGTTAAACTTTATGTAGCGCTTCCTTTATGGAAATAGTCAAGGTGAGTCAAGGTTATTGTTTAACTTTCTTTTGTGTTTTTTCTGTTATTTTGTATATGTTAAAGTCCGTTCATGCTTTTATAATTGTTTTTTATTACAACTGACTCCTTGACATTCCATTTAGGTGTGCCTGATGATGAAGTGACAACTTCGAAACCGGTCGCCAATTAAATTGACTTGTGAGAAATAAAGGATCTTTTCTTTAACCCCTTACACTTAATCCCTACTACTCACATATGGCTACCCTCACTCCAAAAAAAAAAAAAGTAGTAAAAATTGCTGTTTGAATGGGCCATGTTCTAAAGGGAAACGCATTATAATAGTACACGCTGGAAGCAAAGACGGTTTCGTGCCTAATGCTTTATTATTATCTGCTAAACAAATTAAAAACTGTGCTGCTGATTATCATGAAGATATGACAGCAGAATTATTTGGAAAACGGTTTAATGAACAGCTTTTACCTTACATTCCACCAGTCAGTAATCGTTATGAACAACGCATCCTACCACTCGCGGCAACTCCTTAAAATACCAAATAGTAGCAGTAAAAAAGCTCAAATTTTACTGACAAAATTTTCAATACACGCTTCTTATACAAAAATGTACCAGAAATTCAAATTTTCAATAAGAAAAAGGGTTTTCATTTAAAAATAAAAAATAAATTGCAATTTTCTGTTATTTCTGGAAAACCGGAAGTAATCCATGACGTCACAGAATAATTAAATCCATCATAAGAAAATTCTCTTTTATGTTTAATTCTCTTTGTTTTTCAATGAATAAACATACTAAATTTTTTCAAAATTTTGCCCCCCCCCCCCCCTATAGAATTGTGTAACGACGCCCGTGGTTGATGTTTGTAGATAAATTGCCACTCTTGTTTGGTTATGATGAAACTAAATGTGTTTTCCAGTTAACAACCTTATTTACACTAAGTTTCTTCAGCTTACAACAATTTTACATAGTAAAAATTACGATTACTTAAATTTACTATTTAGTGTCGAGCTCGCAACTGGAGCTTTGGACAAAGTATCCATCAACAAAGTGGTCACCTTAAGATGGATCAAAGCTAAAGCTACATCGAAAGATAACCGTCTTGCTGATTAACTATCCAGGAAAGCTGGCTCTTCCATTGGACTGACAACTGTGACATTATCTCTTGTGAAATTTAAGGAAAGATGGGAGCTTCTAAGTTATCCCCCAATAACACTACAGCAAACAAATATTTAACTGTAGACAGAATCTGCGCCAGATCACAGGTATTCTGACTGGTCATTGCCAAGTACGGAAGCATCTCCATATCATGGGGCTTGATGCGCTTTTCTGTGATGCGCTTGTACACCTACCTGGTGGAGAGAGAATGTCGAATGAGGGAAAGGCTTGATGATACCTTATTTATTTGATATAAAAATATATAGACAATTCACAAAAATTATAATGTCAAAATCAATTATAAAAATAAAATCTTTTTTTTAAACCAAGGTTACACAAAACGAAAATAAAATACATCAACAATACGGAGTACCACTAACCAGTAACTTGAGTCCATAGATAAATTAATATTAAAAGATAAACCGTTTAAATACACGGCACTGGTAACAAGTGGTAGTTCCCAGCCATACTACTTGGAGCCACCGTCGCAAATAAGACGACAGCGATGTTGTCAGTTTCCATAAACTTTCATGACATTAGAGTTATTTCAAACGTATAAGCTGCACCTTATTTTGTTTTTGTCGTGCTCGATACCGTCCATACAATGGCCATACTATTGCTGAGATATTTTAAAGAGAGGTTTGGCAACTGTGTTGATAACCTCGTTAAAAATGAAGAACAGAATGGCGGAAGGCGAAATGGTCGAAAAATGCAGAAAAACCATCATACCATTCTTTCATTCTTAGGTAGAACAGGTTTTATGTGAAAGCTAGAAAAGTTTATACAGGATAGTCCAATATTTTTTTCTTATTTTCATCTTTTCTTACTAGTTCGCCAGAAGTTCATAATTAATAATGTAAGCTGCAGAATTTAAAAATAAGAGAAAACTCAAACAAAAAATTAAAATAAGTAGATATTTTTTATTTGAAAAAGTAGTGTGGGTTATAAATTAAATGAAAGATTGTAGGTGTGTACACACTGATAGACAAAGAAAAAATAGGTATTTTCAAATGTGTAAATTTTTATTATCTATCGAGCTCTTTCGACTATTAAGCCATCATCGGGATACTATGAATAAAAAAAACAATTTTTATCAAATAGTATTGTGATGTTTGTTTATTTTAAAACAACAATTTATTTATTAATAATTATTTTAACATTTATTTTAAAACAATACTATTATAATTTATATATTCCGAATGTCTTTGAATTGTTCACTATGTATATTCACTGTCTATTTTTAACTGATTGACAGCATCCATCCACCAATATCTATATACAAATTTAAAATTATGGTGAAGGTTGTAGAATTTTCTTCGCCAAAACTAGAAACATTATCTCGTTCTATCTAGCTGGAAGGATCTCGAAAGCACCTCCGCCATAGTCGTCACATATGTTTGGTCTTAAGGGGTTTAATTATGTATGATAATCGGACAAGTTGAGCCTCAAAGGCCAAATAAGACAGAGAGGGACTTGGAGGATTAGAGCATGACTGAATAATAAAAAAGCTCCTTCCTCCATGCATCATACAATAAAAGTTATTATGATGTGGATATAATTATCCTTCGATAGGTAAGTTATTATTAGGTTAAGAAGATTGATAAGATAAGTGCGCTGATTTGATGAAATTAGTAAGTATTAACAATATAATTTAATAAGGTGTTAGATTTGTTTGAGGACTTTGTTTATCATTTTCTTGTAGCCTTAACGAAGTATAATTTCATTTTGGATCGATTTTCAATTCTTTTTTAATATACCTATTTGTAACAAAACATATCTGGCCCTGGTAAAATTAAGTAATCTTTTTCAGCCCCTTAATTTAAATAAGTATTATTCTAATATTCAGCAGGCTGGTTATTCAAATTTTAAATAAAACCTTTTTTCATTTTCCTTCCTATATTAAAATTCGCGAAAACTGTTTTAAGAATTTACATTTTATCTTTAGATAATAAAATTCGCTATCTTTGTGAAGATCATTTTTGCCAGATTCTTTTAGTAAAATTGCTTCAAAACGTAAACGACTAATTGCAAATTCTGTACCAATTTTATTAGCTAATAGTACCTACATCCAGTTCAACTAAATACTCAACCGAAACAGTCAGATTTTAGAATTTTCTCAACATTTGTTGAGGCTGAAGCACATACACAGTAGCATAAGATAGATTTGCTAATCTGCAACGAAAAACAAGAAATTATTTGCAAACGTAAACTTAGTATTAGTGATAAACAATTTAAACAACCCTCTGTTAAAAATGAAAAGTCAAAAACTCAAAATTTGTTAGATCAACTAGAACAGATTAGTTAAAATATAATTCAAATCGACTATTGCACTATGAGAAATAAACTGAAAGTTTTTTCTATAAACTAATTTTAGACAAATTAAAAATAACTTTTTTATAAGAAAGGGCAACATTTTGATAAGAAAAATTGTTCAATAAGATGTAAGTAGGTATGTACACTTTTTGTTTTTATAGGAAACCCCTGACACCTGCATCAAAATTTGGTCCAGTTTTCCAAGAATGAGAGGAGAATACTATTAATTTCACTTACAGTTGTTATTTGTACATGTTATTTATGTAATAAAAGTTTAATGGCACCTTACTTTTATTAAATGATTAAACTATATATACCTGTTGTTTCAAATATTTTAATATATTTTTAATTTATATTTTTTGGAGTTTTATTACTTAAAAAAACTAATATTTATGTTAAATACAGTATTTTAATGTAAATATTAGTTTTTTTAAAGTAATGAATGCCAAAAAATGTAAATAAATAATAAAGGACATTTGAATGAGCCGCGTTTAGGCTTGACACTCTTCTTATTAATTTTCTTCTTTTCTGTTGACTCTAACTGTTAAGTTAATCAGCCAAATGTGTAGCGTGCGATGGTGGCTCCAAGTAGTATGGCTGGGAACTACCACTTGTTACCAGTGCCGTGCATTTAAACGGTTTATCTTTTAATATTAATTTATCTATGCTTGAGTCACTAACATGAGGAAGGATAATTAAGAGTTGCCGTTTCTTTGTATAAATATGGCAACATGTTTGCCTTCAGCGACATGTGGGATAGTTTTGTGCAACTAATACTCAGTCGGTAATATAAAAAGCTGTAATGCTATTTTAATTTGAAAATTAGCGGGCTTTTGAATTTACTTCGACAAAATATAAGAATTTTACATTTTTAATAGCATTTTTTAACACGCATCTCAGGCGTGTTAAAAATGCTAATAAAAATGTAAAATTTTATGTTAAATAATTTTAGAGGTAAAACATAAATAGGTAATACAAAATTGTATTATAACTAAATATTATTTGTTGAATCTTTATTGGTTACAACAATAAACATAATATATATTTTCTGAATAAACAACTATTTTAAATAACACAAAACGAACAAAATTTTTCTTTAATCGTGCGAAATAAAACAAGAGTTCCATCCATAAATCCTGAAAAGAAAAAAAAAAACAATTGTTGAAAGCGAAAAACTTCCTAAAGCACATGATTTTGATTGTATGTGACTAATTACTTTTGCATTTGCAGCGATTTAACTAATTTTTAATTTACTACTTCTAATTTCTATAATCTAATTAAGATTTTCTTGCTTTATGTAATGAAAATACTTTAGATTTATAAAGATTAAAAAGTTTGGTTATAATACATACAATTAAATTGGCATATCTAGGATAATTATCAAAATGAATATCAGAATTAAAACTTTGATAAGGATTTCAATATTTGGGGATAATACAATTACGAATAATAATCCTTTTTTCAGTTGACAATAAAATGAAAATGTTTCTTCTAAAACAGTGTAAATGGGCCAGAACAATTTACTATTACAATCAAATGTATGCATTTATAGGACGACATGCAAAAGTATCAAAATAAGTTTACTTTCAGTAAATTATTACTAAATTTATGCCTAAAACTGTATTAAATAAAAGTAAAACTCAGAATTGTTTACATCGACAGCCATATTGTATTTTGTATCATTCGGGATTCGTTTATCGAGTCGACTCGAGCTTTAACGAGATTTGGGTTTTGTTATCCAAAGCCAGGTTTACATTGTACAAATAATTGAATAAATTCATATTTTTTCAATTTTACGATTGATAAATTAAAAAAATGTGAAACTATTACTTTTGGCAAGTTAATAACACATTTTTATTGAAATATTTTGTAATTATTCTGTTTTCTTTATATTTTATATATAATTGTGTTATTGTAAAACGGACGTACGCCAGTTTCGATGCGCAGTAACTTGTTGACAAAATGCGCATATGCTATAAACCCCCGTGGTCACTAATATGAAGACTAGAGATAAGGAGGTGAATCGGCACTCAAAATACGGTCTCAAAAAACGCATGCTAATTGAGCTTCTATAATTAACCGCATGGGCGCTGGTACTGCATACGGTGATCAAAATACATGGCTTCTTGTGGCAATTAAACATAATTTTGTCAAAATAATAAAAATAAACTTGTTTATAGCTAAATAAAGCTAAATAAGTCTTGCATGTTTTAATTGATAAATTATTTGTTATATAAAATACAAATTAGGTAGTTATGACCAAATTCGAAAAGGTTTATTAAATGCTGAAATGTGATAAATACAATTTTGTGGCAATTTTTTTGAATTGAACCTCTGTATAGTAATAATAAGAGCAAAATAAAACACAGTTAACAGATTTTTTATTATTGTAATACAAGTATAAAGGGAGATTTGGAAGTGCAGGTACATCCTTTAATTTTAGTTTTCCCCTTTTTATTTTGCTAACAGTACCATCAGTAAAAATAGTCTTATAATATTTGATAATATCTTCTAAAAAGTATAAAACAGCAGCATCATTTCTAGAAAGTGCTTTATGGGCACTAGGCACGATATATATGCTGCCACTGTTCTAAACGTTTAGTATCCTATAAAAAACATTTACAATGACCCAATTGGGGTCCAAAAAAAAAATAACAGTAGCAACTCTTTATCTAACATTAAGAATCTATAAAAAATAAATTTTCTTTTCTAGTAAGTTAAATTTAATGCATAATTATTGTTGTTTGTAAGTCAGCATCTATGACTGTTAAATTTTATATTATCGAAACTTGTAATAAAATAAACTATACTTCGTAAGATATACATATTAGGTTCTTTCGTTCGTCCAACTGGTGTAGGAATGAACTACACCAACGTACACTAAACCTTTCGTTTGGCCCAATGAACTGGAGTGGGGTAGAATGCTTGTCAATAGACTTGATGTGCGAAGATAGGTTATTTTTCATCTCACTCGGGAGTACTTAATATAGCCATTTTCTATTTCACATTGTTATTGTCTGATCCACCAGCTTGTGGATTGAACAATAACAATGTGAAACAGAAAATGGTTATTATAAATAGTCCCGAGTGAGATGAACAATAAAAATGGCTGCGCCCATCGAGTCGCACCTTGTTCTAATAGTACAACATGTACATTGGCATTCTACCCCCTCCAGTTCATTGGTTTGGCCCGGTGTAAAACCCACTATACCACAAAGCACATAGAGGTTCCACGTGAATGACCAAGGTCAAAACCGACAACTGACATTTTTTATGCTATTTGCTCCAAACTCTAGATGGGGCTACTGGTGAAATTATGATTTCTTACTCCATTTTTAAGCCTTATGGGAGAAAAACTAACCAAAGACTCCAAAGATGTGACGTGTATTTATTTATGTTCTTGGTTAGTTTCATTTTTCCGTCTGATTTTAGTAATTTTTTGTTGGCTTTGGCTTTTGGTTTCTGTTTATAGTTTCGTCTTAGTTATTTGCAAAATTGTGATGTTTCGGTTTTTTATTTCCTACTGTGTTTTGCAATAATTTTGGTGCTACGTTGAAAACTTCGAGAAAAACTTCATTGATTCACCATGCATCTGCATCATAAAAATACAAACGGGGACAACAACTAATTGATAATCAATTTATCACTGGACTAGATTCCGAAATCTGTATCACCATCTGTATTTGGAAGGAATTGAATGAATAGTTAAAAGGATTCACCTTTTAATACAATACCTATATTACATTTTTCTTCAGTTAAAAAGACATTTATAAAATATATAACTTTAGTGTTAATAAAATGTAATATCCTAGTCTCTACTTCACATTTAAATTATTGATAGGTATTTTAAAGATTTGAGATTATATATCTATTTGCTCCAAGTAAGTATTCGTTAAATATGTATTATTATTTGTATTTATTTTTATCTAATAATATTTATTTAAGTTATTAATAAACATATTTTAAGAATGTTCTATTTTATTATTTATTGATATATCTTATATTTATTTAATAAAAATATGCAGAACCAACTCTCCACATTAGACCCCTTATAACAAATTAATTCTTCAAATTTGGTATAATCGACCTAAATTATTTTGTAAAATAAAAGTTTCGAACTTACTAGTTCCATACTTTATTTTATAAAATAATTTATGTGGAAATCCTTTAAAATTTAATTTAGAACTACTACCTACTCCTAAAAATTACAATTTGAATTTACCGCCATTTGTCAATTGTCATTTTAGTTCCAGCTCCAAACACAAGGTGACGCTAATTTGGTTTAAAAGTTTAACATTGGCGTGGGGTCTCTAGAAGATACATGCTTTGTGCACTATACCTTCCTGTCGGCGATGTGGTGTACACTGGTGGGAATTTTCTCCACCAGCTATTTAGCAGGAATGATTTACACTCGACATGTGTATAAGGAATAAGGAGGAAGTAAATTAAGGAAAATAAGGTGGTGTAACTGGTGTAATTTACACTGGTGGACACTGCACCAACAGTGAACGAAAGAACCTAGTGTGACTAGTTTACAATAAATATTATATTTAGACATGAATACATTATTTTACTTACATTAGATGCTTTAAAAAGACATTGAATTGATTTCTTCTTGTGTTTTCTTTAGTTTTACATTTGCTTTTTATCCTTTTTTACAATCTGGAACACTGATCTGTATTATTTTACTGGATAGGATATAGCCCCCTAAAAAACGTTCCGAAAAATTGGCCGATTTGGGCAAATAATAGGTCTTTTCCTTTGCATCGAAAGTGTAGCACTGAGCGAATAGAACAACCTAATTTTATTATATGATTCGCGTCCGCATGTCATCTATAAAATCCTCTTTATTAAAATAAACACTGTACAAATTCATAGTTTTAATATTGATCTAATATTTTATAAAACATATTGCACCCACATTTTTTTGTAAATGGTCTCTTTTTGAGAAAGGGAAAAAATGATATCCTCTCTTCTGATCATTTCTGTTTGTAAAATTGTGATTGCGAACATTTTAAATTATTTCAGGATATAAACAAAATGAGGTCCGAGTTCGGCTTGGATGCCGTACCCTAATCCAAAATGTTTAAAATAAACCATTCACACAATATTTCTATTTATAATTCAAATAAATATTTCAACTGAAATTTTATGAAAAATAATTATTAATTTTTCCTTGCTGTTTTGTAGCTTGTCTTTCAAAAAATCAAACTACCGATATTATAAAAACTGTATATTTTTATTTTTGGACTACTTTCCAGTGAATAATAATAAAATATTAGATTTTTAAAAAAAAAACTAATATACGAACCTTAACCGAATATTTTCTGTAACTTCGATTTATCAGTCTGTGACGTCACGCCCCCGACAAGTATAGTTCAGTATAGTCGAAACGTAAATCCATGACTTTAATCGCTAAATATTGAAAAGTATAGTTATACTTGTTGATAGTGAGTGGGTACACGTCGAACGACTCCGGCAAATTGGCAGACATATTTATCTTTCCCATGTGTCCCTATTAATTGGGGGAATTTCATATTTACTTTTCAAATATAGAGCCATTAAGTTTGTTATTTTTTTTTGCTGACTCCCGGTCTATTTTTGAAGTAAAAAGTTTCATATTTAGAAACTATATATATAATTTGATACTTTTTTAACTGTGTTCAGAAGTCATTAAAATAAACAACCTTTTCAAAAGAGCTTAAAATGAGAAACTTACATTAATTTATTCCAAAATGTATCCAATAGGATCCTGTTTAACTTAAATAATGTGCCAGATTAATGAAAATTCTAGGATCAGGATGGCTCGCAAGGGAAAGCCTTTGACGTATGACACCGATGCAGCAGCTGCCACTTTGAAGAGATTCGCCATAAATAAGCAACATAACCAAAAAGCTACCATTTAGAAAGGAGGCGAGACTGACTTCAAACGCAAAGCGACAGCGAAGGAGACCGAAAACGGTCTCTTCGCACGTCTGAACACTTGTAATTATATGAAACACATTTGGGAAGGCGCCACAGACGACACCACTTTAAGTACGGTAGGATTTGCCGCATGCTGCATTTCGTCCCTTTGTCGCGCATTCCCAAATGATAGCTTAGGTGTTACAATTTAAATTCACTACTTCAGATAAATACGCTACTGAAATCACACGTAACTGAATTAAAATAACCGGTACAAAATGAAAAGTGATTCATAAGAAAAACAAAAAAAAAAGGTATAAACATAAAAACGTAAACAGTCTTATTATTTAGCCTAAACATTTTAAAAAGAGTCCAGACCCGGATTTAGATATTTTAATTTTAGATTTTTTGTAAAATGTTATTTAAAAAAGATGTACTTAGTTAAAAAAGTATAAATTTTGGATTCACCCTCTATTTTGAACAAGACTTTCGTATATTCAATATAAATAGTACAGTATTTCCAGGAACTAAACAAAAACATTTTATTTCATAAAGTATTTATTTCACTATATTTACATTAATAAAAAAATACAAAATAAATTATTTTTTTGTTTCAAATACATACGTAAAGTAATACAGTCTAAACCTGAAATAAAAACAGAAATAAATAAATAAATAAATAAATATAATAATATAAAAAAGAAAATTGAAAATAATATAATAATAATGCTCTTCCTAATTCACCCCCTTACTAGTGAATTTTAACTCCAGAAGCTGAGCTCTTCCGGGGAAGGGACGTGTAAAATAATAAATCCAAGGGAAATAATAAGTTTAACTACGATTAAACTTGAAATATATTACAAAATAGTAATTGACATGAACATTCAAAAAATTATCAAGTGACATTCATAAATTAATACATAAAATAATACACCAGACGCACTTAAATAATATATTTTCTACATTGTCCACCCCGTGAAGGATCTTCACTTACGTTTGTTTAAGAAACTGGGAGGACACATAATTTTGATACAGGCCTAGTGCAAGTACCTTTCGTGGTGACAACCTTGGCAACTCGAATTACACCGTCTTTCCCAGGGTAGACTTCTTCGATTCTTCCTAGAAGCCATTCGTTCCATGGTGATTTTTCATCAACGATAACTACTATATCAGAAGTCTTAATGGGTATATCCTTTTGATGCCATTTTTGGCGATTAATAAGACTTGGTCTATATTCTTGAACCCAGCGTTTCCAATATAGATCCGCTAGAGCTTGGGCGAAAATCCACTGCTTCTTCGTTACTAGATTATTAGGGCCAGATCTTACGCCATCAGGTCTTAGCAATAAAAAATGATTAGAAGTAATTGCTTGAGGGTCAATAGGACGACTGAAATATGGGTCAGGGGATGCGAGTTGATAATATATTCAGCTTCAAGGAGTAAAGTTAGAAGAACCTCTTCTTTTGGTTTTACAGTATTAAGAGTTACCTTTAGAGATCTCTTTACTAACTTTATCAATCGCTCCCACACACCAGCCATGTTTGGAGCTAGATGACAGTTAAATTTCCAGATTGTTCCTTGAACGCTTAAACTATCGGAGATCCTTTGGTGATCCAATGAGTCAAACCAACCCTTTAACTCTTTTTCTGAGCCTACAAAATTGGTTCCGTTATCTGTCCAAATTTCCTTAGGCTGTCCTCTTCTGCAACAGAAACGACGAATGGCCATAATGGTTGAACTAGTTTCTAAAGACGCAACTAATTCTGTGTGAACCGCTCTTATGGTAAGACATATGAAAAGAACACCGTAGCGTTTTTCTGTTCTACGCCCTATAGAAACATTCATTGGACCAAAGAGATCAATGCCGACATATGTAAAAGGAAACACATTTTGTTCTAATCTCACGGAAGGCAGGAGACCCATCTCTGGGGTAACAGGTTTACAGTTTCTAATTTTGCAGAACTGACATTTGGATTGAGAGATATCTGTTTCCTCTTGTACTTCCCCTATCCTACATGCAACAAAGCTTGGAAATCGTCGCGACTAAGACCTAATTTGTTTTAAAACAATCATGGAATCCGTCCAGTAAAACACTTGGTAGATTTTGTATTCGATTTCATTACAACCTGCAACTTAAAACAGCACCTTGAATTTCTAGCTTTGGGATAGTTTGTTGTTTTAGGGGAGCAACTTTGAATTTTGAGCTAATGAAAGAAACACATTTATTTTCTGGGGAACCAGAAATAATGTAACCTACAGAGGAATATGCTTTTTCACTAGCGTCGGAAAGTAAATGAAGACTAACCTCAGAAATATAAGAAAAAGACGGGAAATAGTATATAGGGATCTTAACAGGCAATGCTTCTTGGAGATCTACCAACCATTTTTGCCATTTAATGAAAATATCACCAGGAATTGATGTATCCCAATCTATAGACATTTTCCATACTTCTTGCATTAGAATGCGTGCCTGAATTATTATTGGAGCTAAAAAACCTAAAGGGTCAAATGTTGACATAATAAATCGAATAATTTCCATTTTAGTTGTTTCGGAAGGAATTTTTTCACAATTTAAAGATAAAATAAATTCATCACATTTAGGAAACCAACAGTCCAATCACTCTTTCAACTTTTTCTGAATCAATTTTCATTTGACTTTGAGATCTTAATCCTAGAAATTGATCTTAAAACTTTCTCAGAATTGGTTATCCATTTGACCATTTGAAATCCAGCCTTATTATGGACAAAAATGACATAAGCAACCCTTTTTATAGCCGCTTCTTCATCAAAACAAGAATCGAGATAATCGTCAACGTAGTGTTGCCTCTCCATACACCTAGTAATACCTGGAAAATCCTTTTTAAATTCAGAAGCGTTTTTATTCTTAACAAACTGAGCAATAGAAGGAGAAGAAACAGCGCCGAAGAATAAAACATCCATTTGATACACATCAGGATCACGATTTCTCTCCATACCCCTCCACAAAAGACGCTGTGCATATCTGTCCTCCTGGCGAATTACTACCTGGTGGAACATCTCTTTCACATCTCCGCTAAATGCTATTCTCCCTTGTCTAAAACACCAGAGGACTCTTACCAAGGAAGGCACATAATCAGGACATTGCAACAAAAAATAATTTAGTTTAGCCTCTGAACGACAAGCAGCATCGAAGACAAGACAAATAGTATCCTTTTTCTTAGCGTGCCAAACCGCAAAATGAGGAAGGTACCAGGTCTTCTTCGGAGTAACAGCAGCTTCTGATGGGCTTGACTTGATTGCATACTTCTTAGTCATATAGTCTTTTATTTTCGGACAGTACTGTAGTGCAATTTCAGGATCTTTGTTTATCTTCCTCTCCATGCAAAGTAGACCATTAAAGGCGTTGGGAAAACTATCCGGTAAAATAGTGTTTTCATCTTTCCATAAATGGCCTATTTCAAAACGATCGCCAATTCTAGTTAACGTTTTCTCCATGATGTCCACTGCTTTCCGATCTTTGACAGATTTAACTATAGATTCAGGTTTTAAACCGAAAGACTCAAGTTTAAAGCTATCTTTAACAAGAATGTGAAGATCTTGTAAATGCTGGCTGGCAACAAAGGTTAATGTGTCTAGGATTTTCTTTATTAAAATTGACAGAACCACTTATGGTCCATCTTAGTCTAGATTTACTCATTACAGAAGCGTGCAAATCTGGTTGAATAATCTGTCTAGGGACAATAAGGCCGTAATTATCTTGTCCAATCAATATCTGGGAAATAGCGCTCTTTATGGACTTTAAAATGGTAGAATCGAGGAAAGGAAACTTATGATACAGTTCTTCAACGTTAATACTTTGTGTTGGAAGTTTTAAAGTCTTCACAGTTCTTACTCCATTCATCTTGTAATAGTTTGGATTTAGACTTGCAGATGATATATCTAAAGTGACTAGCTTAGAGTTATCTTCAAAAATTAACTGTACCATTAGTCCACTGGAAGCACAAAGGAAGTGTAGGTCCGGCTGAGCCTATACTTTATGCAATATCTTCATCTATCATAGAACAAGTGGAACCTTTATCGAAAAGAGCAAAGGTTCTAATTTCTGCTGTTGGTCCACGAATTTTGACTAGAGCAATTCTTAGTAAGGCGGTTTTATTGTCTTCTTTATTTAGATTGCCACAAAATTTGAATTTGGGAGAAGGTTGTTCTTCAGGTTTTTGTTTAAATTTTTTTTCTAAGAAGTTTTTCTGGAGAAGTTTATCATGTTTACCTTTGCATCCGTTTTCACCGCATCTTTTTTTTTCGAAAACATTTTTGTGCTACACGTGGCCAGCTTTTAAATAAAGGAAACACAATTTCAGAGCCGAAACGACATCTCGTCTTTGTTCGATGAGTTTCTCTAGAAAAATACCGCATTCTTGTATGTTATGTTTGTTATCTTTGCAGAAATTACATCCTGTAGCGTATGTAGGTATATGCCGACCTAGCATGCCTTTTTTCAGATACTAAAACATTTTTTTTCTTAAAACTAGTCTTATTTCTGTCGAAAGGATTTTTAATGCAAGACATAAGGTCAGCTTGTTCTTCCAGCCAAATTGCAAAGTCTTTTAGGGCAATCTGCAGATTCTGAAGTTCCAGTTGCCGTCTATACTTTGCCCAATTATATTTTTGAATTACAGGAAAATTTTCCAAGAGTGTGGATATAAGTTCTGGATTATTTAAATAGGAGGAACCATTGATATTTTCCATTGTAGTCACCATATTATTTATGCATTAGATTAAGAAATGAAGGTTTCTAATCGATCTTCCTTCACTGGCGCAAATTTTCTCTCTTTATCTATTAGTGACATAATTATCCATTCGGTCCTTCCAAAATTCATTTCCAGCATTCTGATGATTTTGAGAATATTATTGGGAGAAGTTAATAAAGCTGGAACTGTTTCTCTAGCTTTTCCCCGAAGAGATCTATCTAATCGAATTAGATTTTCTGCATCACTAATAAAGAGTGGCAATTTACTTAGTTCTCCAGAAAAATGTGCCAAATCTCTGAACCTTCCACTAAATAGGAATTTATTTGTGTTTGCAGTATTCTCAATACACTGCTTTGCAATATTTAAAAGTAGATTTGGTCGGTGTTTTTATCAATTTGAACAGAAAGAGAGTTGTTTAAATTATTATTAGTTAGCTGATAATTGAAAAAGTTATCTGTGTTAGGAACCTCTTGACAACAATTAAGAGGTTGATCTTTATACAATTTCAGATATATTTTTTCCATCTTCTATCCGCTTCTTTGTTTCTTCTCCGCCATAGAAACTATTTGTGCGACTGGTATGGCGAGATAATGAGAAAACACTAGCACAATTTTCAAGTTCTAAAATTTTGAGCATCAATCTTTTGTTTTAAAATTTCGTTTTTTCTACTAATAGCATTTAGTTTTTCTTGCGCTTCAAAAGCTTTCATTCTTTCTTGAACTCCTTCTTCCTCCAACTTTTCACGTTGTTGAATGAGCTCCGAGTCGAATCTCAATGTAGCTAGTTGAGAATGATTTGAGCGATGGGAACGAGATTTACTTTTTTAAATGACATTTTCAACAGAACGGTTGTCCTGAACATCTAATCGAGAAGAGAAATTTGCTACCAGATTATCCTCAGAATGATACCTATTCTCTTCTGGTGAATTATGTGACATAGCAGCACGTACACTAGTCTTAGAGGTCCATCAGGTAGTATCGCATCTGGATATCTTTCTGGAGCGACTCCAAAATTTTTCCTTCTTCTCCTACGGACTCCTTCAGAGACTGATGTCCTGTTTTCCATAGCGCGTTCGAATTAACACGAACGACCAATGTAAAATAATAACTCCAAGGGAAATAATAAGTTTAACTACGATTAAACTTTAAATATGTTACAAAATTGTAATTTACATGAACATTCAAAAAATTATCAAGTGACATTCATAAACTACTACATCACAGAAGTGTGACTACATAAAATAAAAAATAATACATAGGCGCACGTAAATAATATATTTTCTACAAGACGGTTACTATTATTATTGATGTTTCCATTTGAGTTACAGGTGACGGAAAACCCGGAAATCACCACGCACCATCATCGAAACGGTAACGCATGGCAAATTATTAATACAGTTACGACAGACATGATTTATAGAATTAAACTTACCTAAAAACTTAATTTTCTAACTTGTACTAATTAAGATGTGTTTCAGACTTGAATACTTTTCCAGTCTAGTCTATTTTCATCCTCTGCTTTCTTCGAGTCTGAAGATAAAATTGTTTTACATTCCTTGAGCAAATTTTTATTTTGTGGCATGTTTACATAATTATCGGCAGATTTGACAATTTCGGTATTGTTATCTTCATCAGTTCCTATTATAGGAGGTAAATGGTAACCCGGATTAGAAACCGCATTTGGTGATGCTAGAGGCGAACTGATATCCAGGTCGTTCTTATCTTTCAACATTGGTAGGAGTTCATGACCATTCCCATCTTCGCTTGATAATTTCCTTCTACTTGCAGTAGTAAAATCAAAAACTTCATCTAAAAAAAAATGAGTATTTGACAATATATTTCACATATAGAGCGAGGACGTTAGGACTAAATTCAATATTTTTTTCTGTATAACTGTTTTTTAACAAAATACTTTTACAGGTCAATTTTTATTTTAAACTGTACATCTTACGCTACAATTTAATGATGTCACCACTTTCGTGTACATGACGTTATCGATTTTTTTTAAAGAACAATTTTTCCAGTTTTGAATTTCCCAATAATAGACTATTACAAAAATGTATGTAATATTTATAGACCAAAGTAATTGGTTTGTGAATTAAAGACAAATGTTATATCAGAAATTTTGAATCTAAAATTTTATTTAAAGGACACCGGACTTATAAGTTTTAAATTTTTATTAAAGAATGACATTCGAATAAAAACCTACTTTGTTTATGAGTCAATAAAATTTTGGATTCAAAATTTCTGACATAGCATTTGTTTCTATTTAGAAACTTTGGACTATTCAAAAATAAAGCGAAAAATATGTTGTTCTATTAAAAAAAACTTTGAATCTTAGTCGTTCGTCAGAGAATTTTGGAACAACGTGGTATTTTCCGATGAAAAGACGTTCCAATCTTCTATATATGTTTAGATTGCAATGTATCATTATTACAAACAGTTATTTCCAGATGTAGCTGAATCTACAGGTTGAAAGATGAGTAGTATAAACTTCAAGAAACTATATGACAATATCTACATCAAATAGATGGTTTTAACTAACTTATACATAATTATAAAGTTAATAAATTACTAAGCACCGATTAAATAGTGATACAGTAAACGCCAAATCTAAAGAACCAGCGCAAATGCTCAAGTTCGTTTACTTAAAAATCGCCACGCCCGTTCACAATTTGAACCTTGTCCTTGCTTACGGTCAGTAGCGTAACGACTAGATCATTGTTTGTTTCTTGTTTCTGTGTTTTGGTTAAAGTGACTGGTTTTATTTTTGATAATGTCTTCTATTGTGGGTGAAAAACAGCGCAGATCTGTTATTAACGGACAAAATCGTGAAGTAATATACAATGTTTTTAAATATTTTGACGCAACAAAAAAGGAAGGAGTTATTTTAGATTATATCAAACTTCAAACTGCACAAGTAACAGGTAAACATATTCTGTAGTTTATTTGCAATTAAACTTGCGTAGTTTTCCATATTTTTTTGTATTTTACACACATATCTATGCATTTTATTTTTGATTAATATTTAATTTTTTTAAATTTATCTTCTATTTCTAAAAATTTTTGTTTCCTAATAAATGTAAAAAATACTAAATTTAACATAAATATAATATTACGTTTTTACAGGTGTTTCTTATACTACCGTTAAAAGAATTTTGAAGGAAGGTAAATAGTAAATGGAAACAACTGGAAAAATTACATTTTCCACACCTAGGAAAAACTTCGTCAGAAAATCAACCGCTATGTCCCTGAATATCAATTCAGGGACATTCGAAGAATAATTTACGATTTTCATATATAAGAAAAGTCTCGTGTTAATGTTAAAAGGTTAAATAATAAAATTAAGGAAGATTTAGATATCCACATATCAGAAACTTCATTAAGAAGAGTCCTTAAAAAATTACAATTTAAGTGGAGAAAAACACAAAATAATCGTGAAGTTTTGGTGAAAAAAATGAAAATAAGAACTTTAAGAGTAAAATATTTGAGACAGATAAAATATTTTAGAAGTCAAAATAGACCAATCGTTTATTTAGATGAAACATATATATACAGCGGACATACTTATTCCAAGAATTGGACAGACGATTCAACAAAAGGTTTGTTTTCTGTTATTTCTAAAGGCCAAAGGCTTATTATAGTTCACGGTGGGGGAGAAATGGGTTTTATCATAAATAGTTTGTTGATATTCAAATCAGGGACCAAGTCTGGAGAATATCATTCCGAAATGAATTCGGAAAATTACCGCAAATGGTTAAGAGAGAAGTTAATACCTAATCTTCCACCTAATTCAGTAATTGTTATCACAATGTACAGACAAATCGAGCACCTAATTCCAATTCTTTGAAGAATGATATGATCGAATGGTTGACAAAATACAAGATACCTTTTAATCCAACAAGTTTGAAACCAGAGTTATATGAACTTATTAAATCTCATAAGGACCGACATGTAACATATGCATTTGATGAGTTGTGTCGAGAATACGACCACACCGCTTTAATGTTACCTCCATATCACCCCGACTTGAACCCTATCGAATTGATTTGGGTTAAGAATAATGTCAGTCAAAGGAATGTTACCTGTAAATTAGAAGACGTAAAACAATTAGCAGAAGAAGAATTTAACAAAATCGGCATGGAGGAATGGAAAAAGCAATGCGATCATGAAATAAAGGTAGAAGACAAATATTTTGAAAGAGAAATACAAACTGATATATGTTCGGAAATTAATCCTATCGTCATTAATCCTAATGAGGATTCCAGTGACGAGTCTTCTTTCAACGAAGAATCTGACGAAGACATATGAACATTATTTATTTGTGATTTACTGTTTACGTTGTTTGTATTTACTTATAGGATACATAATATAAAATTAAACATGTTTTTATTTTTCTTAAATTTACGTAAAATCAGAAGTTATTTGGACTATCCAGTTTTGAAATGAAGATCCGGTATAAAAAATCGGAAGGATATATTACTTCATACACATATTATTTCATATTTTGTTTATAATAAAATTAATGTTAGTTAAAATACAAAATACTAGACCACCAGAGCTCTCCTTAACCTTAAGTCGGCTTACCTAAAAATAATGATTTTTTAATTGACTATATACTAATATGTACTAATAATAACACTAAGCAATATGTATGAACAAGCATTATTCACTATTTTCCATTTATTTTATGTCTTAAAATATACGCGCCCCTGGTTTACAACTTTCTAGGTAAGCTACCAATTCTATTCATCGGTAGGCGTGTTCATAGCATTATAAATGCGCGTCCTTGGTTCTTTAAATTTGGCGTTTTTCTACTTCTATGACATTAATTATGGGACATCCTATTAAAATTCTATTGCTGTCTGGTTTAGAATTTTGTAATAAGTACAATAAGTAGTTTCTATTATTTACATATAATTAACTTACCATTTGCGATACGTGGACTAAATATCGTACTCGAATTCATGCTCATATATCCTTCGGACGACTGAGGCGTCACCATACCGTTGACGTAATGAGGACTTAAAACTGCTTCAAATGTAGGAGGGCTCAACATAGCGAGATAGTCGTTTTTGTCTAACATCTTTGTATTCATGGCAAGATAGGGATCATTTAAATCGATGTAATGCTGTAAAATAATATATATGCTCATTTGAAAGAATATTACACCAAACTTGTGTAAATCAGTGTAGAGGAAGGTGGCCCAATATGACTATAATAATTGCAAGATGTTTTACAAAAGAGATGAAGAATTTACTAAATTATTTTTAGATTGTCCAATCGTTGTGCTTTAATCATGCAATCAGAGCTGAGTACTTGGTTAAAGTATTCATGAGTACTTCACAATAAATAGCTTTACAAAGTTTTTATAAGTATCTGGGTATGAGTACTTATATGAATAGTACTCCAAGCAAATGAGTACTTTTTCAAAATTTAGAGAGTACTCGTGAAAAAATCAAGTAACGAGTACCTATTTTAAATAATTCTTATTATCTTAAGAATACTTTTTATCACAATTGTAATACACCCATCTTAGATGATACGATAATTTTTTAACTCGATGTGTCAAAGCTGCCTGTTTGTAAACAAATGGAAGTAGCAGTTCAGCTGATGATAATTATGTGTTAAAATCAAAAATAGCCTATTTAAAATAACAAAGTGGGATTGTTTTGCCCGCAGGAATTATTTTGAGTCACCTTCCCCTATAACAAAGAACCAATTCTTAATACTGGCACCTACTCATTTAAACTTCTAACAATCTAAAACAAAATTAAACAAGCGTTGTAGAAACTGTTAACTCGGCTATTTTCATGCTTGTACGATAAAAACAAAAAATACAACGGGAATTTTCTTGCCCTGATATACTGAACAACTGTATATACTGATACATGCCCTTTTCCATGCACTGAGATAAATACTGTTAAAATATTTACATATAAAAAGCAAATTCTAAATAATTACACAATGCAGTAAAAAATAAACATAATAATGCTTAATGATTCATTAGATAAACTAGTATTGAAGAAGGCACAGACAAGCTAAGGAAGCTTTACATTTCATAGTTAATAAACTAGTTTTATTTAAAAAAACGCCTAAAACTCAAGAATAACAAAAACGTTCTACAATCTTTTCTTTCGTAAGAAGCTGGATATCAACCTTTGCTGTTGAATCGGTCTTATGGTCCAAAAAGATTTCGCTAATGAGTTTCGGTCAGTTTGCAGGATGGGGATTCTGGATCAACATCTGCATAATATCTGAAGAACTTTTTTTCCAAGGACCAAAAGGCTCCGGACATTGTTTTGAAACGTATTGATCCTTACTTTTTTAGTCCTTTATTTAGTCGCGGAAATGACCTCATGTTTCCAAACGTCTATAACTGCAATTTAGCTATGAAACCTTGAATATTATTTTGATTGTTTAAAAATAGTGTCACTTCGTATTTTAATTCATATAGGCATGCTAGCATATTCAAACTGGATAGCCGACGGTCGTCCCGTCAATGTGGAAGAGCAAAACTTTGTGCGGCTACAACTATTAAAAAAGCTATATAGTCAGAAGCTCTGACAACAGCAATCGATGCACTTAGGAATCTAACTTCGTAAAATTATATACGACTAAAAAATTCAATAGAACATAAACAACTAGTAGGGGAGAGTCGGACAAAACCGGGTAGGTTGATAAATCCATCTATCCTACAATGCTAGAATTAAAGTCCATAACCAACCAACAGACGTGTGTATTCATTTCTACAATGATTATGTGACATGTGCGGTAGCAGTAGATACAGTTCATCAAATTTCTAGAGGCTTTCGACGGCTAGACAGAGAAAGCACTACTGACAGGCATCCCGACGGATTTACGCAATGAAAGTACACTCTGCGCATCAAGTATTTCACTATTTCATACAGACGTAAATGTCAGATGTAAATTTCGCTAAAACATTTCTTTTATTTTCGTTTGTGTTTTTTGCTCATTACAGTTTAATAGAACCTAAGTATGGAGTTTAATAGCAAATTAAGAGGCCGCGTGATTAACAGTCAATCTCGCGAAATAATAGCCAATGTTATAGAGTTTATGAGAAGAGAAGGAAACTTTAATTCACCTTCAATACCATTTAAAAATGTAAATGATCGTGTTGCTGCAGCCACAGGAGTATCTAAAAACACTGTCGTCCGCATTTCTGGAGAGAAAAAAAGAATCGATAACCGTGAGATATCGGAATTTTCATCACCAAGAAAAACCATTAAAAAACCAAAAACAGTTAATGATATAGATGAAGCTGCACAAGAATCAAATTTTATTTTTTTATTATTAGATAGCTATTTTTGTTTCTGAGTTGTGTTCATTTACAGGCTCAATTTTTTTCCGTTTCTCCTTTTTGATTTTATATGGGGTTTCAAGTTGTTTTTGACTTATTTCGACGTAAATCACAACACACTTTTTTAATAAAGCAAACAAGTGTTAAGAGGTATATGTACGTGTAAACTACAATTACAAAAAATTGATATGAAACCCATGAAACCACCAACAAAAATGTAAAGCTAGCTTCCGTACTAGAACATGGTGTCATTCGTCGAGATAATTTATCGTTTTGTTTAATAGATCAAGTAATGTAAATATTCCCCTGTTATTTTTTATAAAATTATAAGAGAAATAAATTTTTTTCTAAATAGTATAGTTTATTATTTTGTAGAAAAACAAAATTTCGAAAATTTTAGTAATGTTTCAGAAACAACCGTTATTAATAATAGGTACCATTTTCCTTAATAAGGTAGAAATAAAATATAAACTATTTCTACGATTTACAAAGGCCTACAAAAAAATTATAGGTATTTTCCGCTATCCTATAAAATTTATATTTTCTGACTCAATTTCAAAAGGTTGAAGGAATTCCAAAACACTTTTTATGGCATAATAATTATTTTCAATTCTACATACTATCTTTAGCTGCTTTTAAAAACGTTCTAAGAAAGTCCAATCAGACCAATTTAATCCCTAAACTATTCCACACTTTTAAAATTTAATTACCTAAAAATATTAAAAACTATTTAAAATAACTTGTTTAGCAGACTGTACAATAGCTATCTTAGTCACACGTAGCGCGTTCTCTGTCTGGGCGTCGAACACCTCTAGAAATTTGATGAACTGTACTTCCTTAAATGTTTTTGGGCGTACTAAACTCAATTTTTACGGTAAGTTTATAGTTTTTTTTTATCTACTGACTAATTAATGTCTATTTTTAAAACTATTACACAATCTAATATATTACCTATAATTTTGAATGTTATCTCACAATCTAAAAATCTGACATTATTTCTTATTTGCTAGTTCTACAAAACCAGGTAGTCGCATTACAAAAGAAAAATTACTCGACACTTATGGGGTGTCAACTCTCCCCAACCAAGTTGTAGCACTAAGATCTCAGTGTCTCCAAGAGGTGATAACATCATTTCCTTACATATCTCAGTAAGAAGATCTTTTTTAAAAGTCTACAGACGTAAAAAATGGTTCTGAAATTACCAATAGCAGATTATAAAAGTTTGGAGGAAAAAGAAAATAGTGAGTTTGCGCGTCTTAATTGCAACGACCCATTTTCAAGCTCAGAGTCGAAGGAAGGCAGGATAAAATGTTTATCGTGCAACATTAGTGATGGCAAGACGCCCCTTTAAAAAAATGGAGACTGTAACCGGGTATGATATATTGAACATATAATATAGCGTAAGACCGAATATAGACAGCTTTGATGTGGTGGCTAAAGACACAACAATGTGCCGACTATGTCACAAGAAACCAGAAACGGCCAAAAAAAACACATACTGTGCGAATGTGAAGCTCTAGATCGCAAAAGATAGGCTCTTTTTGGACATCCCCAGGTTGATCCAACAACGTATAGAACCCACTCACCCAAGAATCTGTACAAACTTGTACAAGGTACAAAGGTGACAGAGTGGATGCTATGAACTAACATGGGGTAAAACACAATAAGCCAATAGGCTTCAGTGTTATTCGGAGACAGACGAGCCCAGAGAAAAAAAAAAGACACAACTAAGAGCGACAATAACGAGACTAACGCCCGTATGCACCGTACACGTTTAATCCAGATCAAGGGTTTAATCGCGTTTAGTACCATAGCTATAAATGGTATTAAACGTAAAAGTAAAGTAAAAATATTATGCAGGGAAAAAAGAGGGTGCGACTTTTGGTCTACTACTTACGCTAGCCCTTTTTTAAAAAGTCAGCATGAGTAAAAATCAGTATATTCAAAGAATCCCTAATTACCCACCCCTCCATAAGATCCCCAAGTCACCCATGAGTAACCTGCAAATACGCCATTTAAATTTAGAGTTCGAAAATAAAATTCCGTGTTCGACCAAGGAATTCCTGGTTCGAATACGGAATTGTAAATTTCCGAGTTAAAAGAAGGAATTTCGTGTTTGAATACGGAATTCTTTATTTGGACAGGGAAATTCTGTGTTCGAATACGGAAGTTTAAATTTCCGTGTTCTAAGAAGGAATTCCGTGTTTGAAGACGCAATTCCGTGTTTGAATACTTTCTTCCCTGTGCGAACACGGAATTTTAAAAATAAAAAAAAAATTAAAAAATGTGGCCCTTCTACGCTGCCGTAGTTATCACACGTATATTGTATACATTTTTATGTACGCCTCTAAATGTAAAAATGAACGGTAATTATAATTTTTGTCTAATACTTAATTTAGGGTCATTGTTCTCCACCACTGCCTATATGTCGATTAGCGACACGTCGAAATGTTGGATGGCGGTTCTAACAACGTTTTGTTTTCTTAGCAACGATAATATTATCATAAACAATAAGTCAAAAATAATTAATTTTTAACGTATTTTTGCATTTTTTAGATTCGGAAAGTTTGCCATCTGATATTGAAGAACGAGATAGTTACTGTTACTTTAGATTGTGACAGTAATTTGTTATTAAATTTAAATAGATTTTAACATTTTGACTTTTTTGATTGATTGAAAAGCAGTGAGATAAGAAAAACGCGTGCGTTAGTAAACTTCTTATCTCACGCAAAACGAGTGGGATAAGAAGTTCTTATCTCACGGGCATAGATTAAAGATAGAAAAAACAAGAAAAGGAAAGAATATTATCAAACTTACCTTTCTTAATGTATCTTCAAGTAGTGTTCCAATTTTTTCCGTTAACTTGGTAAATGAAGGCCTAAAAGTAGGTTTGACAGACCAACAATCGGTCATAATCTGATATCTAAATCAAAAATATAAAAATAGGTCATTTAATTTTCAAGGTCAATGCAATAAAATACGTGGTACGTTTAATATCTACAATCTACATATATTTGCCGCGTTTGAGAATCCACATCGGATACATTTTTTACATCTCGAGCGTTTTTTTATCCACATCGGATACATCTGTCCCATTACATTTACGTATACTGAATCACGTGATCAAAGATTTACTACATCTCAGATGCATCCGATGTGGATTCTCAAAATAAATAGGCAAAGACAAATTGTTAAGTACCATTTTTTCTTCTGTTTGTGGATAGATTTTCTTTTTTTAATTTTTGTTTGGTAGCTAATGTCGAGCTTTAGTATTATTAATAAAAAAATTTGGAAATAGAATTTTTTCCCCAACCAATATAAAATCCAATTGATATACAATAATTATGAATCATGATTAACTAATAAAATTAGCCTATAGCGAACATGAGCAACTTTAATTTCAAACCAATATGAACAATATTATATGGACGAATAGAGGATCTTTTTTGAAATGCACAACAATGAAAATTTAATTTAATTATCCATAGATTGAGACAGGAATGAGTAAGAGTTTCAAAATAAGGTTGACACCTATATGGCAAGGATTAACTGATATAATATTAGTTTGTATTGAAAGAAGTTGGTTCCAAAGCAATATAACATAGCGATAATAACCCAATTGGATGAAACAGTAAGACCTGACACAGGAATTATATACTCAAGGTGAAATACAAATACATACATTTCTTTTGGGGAATATTCTGGTGACTCCAATCTGTATCCATCTACTAGCTTATGATAGAGCCTTTCGTCTGCTTCCATTCCCGGATATGGTGTTCTCCCCAAAGAAAATATTTCCCATAATACTATACCAAATGACCACACGTCACTTTGAGTTGAAAATACTCTATCTCTGATAGATTCTATTGCCATCCATTTTACTGGTAAAGGACACTAAAAACACATTTAAATAAAATTTATAGAAATAATATTAATCAAAATTATTCTTACATCACCACGTTTTTTGTAATTATCGCTTTTATACATATTTTTGGCTAATCCAAAATCACATATTTTTACGATATTTTCATCGCTTAAAAGTACATTTCTGGCGGCAAGATCTCCATGAAGCACCTAGAAAACGATATTTAGTATATACTATACAAAGCAGGTGGTTTTATCAATGATACAAAGATAGGTCATAAATTATACCAGATATTATATTCCGGTATTAGACATAACTTAATTGTATAAAAACAAGCACAAAGAAATTTATCGGCACGATAAACTTTGACAGATTGAGAACGTAAAACTGTCTGAATGTCATGAACTTTTCATTTCTCAATAAAATTATGGTAAAGTATCGAAAATACCCCAAGTACATTCTCTTTCTTTATTGTTTAAATTTAAAATGGATGAAACAAAAAGTTACTAAATTTTGGCACGTCGTAGATTAATTATAACATGTTATTATGTCAGGTAACAGTTATCAACATAATTTTCCATGTGTTATTCCCAAGAGTCACTCATAAATTTTCTTTTATTCTACTCAACATCGATGTACTTTTCAACCCCCTTCGAGGCTTGTATGCGAAAATGGGGCACCTAAATCGGTCATTATCTGACGGTCTATGATAAGAAGCTTTGAATAATGTTACCGATACTCAGTGGGACAATTATGTAAGACACACTAAAAACATAATTGTTTCCGATTGGGAAAATACAAACAATTAGATGTTTCTGATCTAGAACTAATTATTATTAATGTAGGTACAACAAGTAGTGATGAATCTGAATCAGACTTCAGTTGTGACAAAAATTATATTAATTAAAAAAAAATTATATGAGTTATCTAATAAATATTTTCTGTGTCCCTTGTTATAATATATTTTTTAAGAAAGAATCGAATTTGCACCTGTTTTGGATTACCTTTAAAAACTCTAAAAACGCTAAAAACCAATGTTCAGCTGGGAAATTTATATTTATAAAGTACGAAAGTAAATTGTTCTAGTATTTGTAGACAAAATGTAAAACGTAATCGGAATTTTTTCAAAGTGTATTCGTGTAAACGCACCTTAAAAAGGTTTACCTGCTAAGAAACAACAAAGCGCAACTGAAATAAGAAGACACGTGTAATCTGTAACTAAAAATGCGATACTCTTTTGTCAGAGGACTTGGGGATTTCTATCACTTTATCATTATATTAAGATATTTAATAAGCGTTATTGCAACCGTGACATAGTCTTTTGAAGTTACAAATTAAAGAGCTCGGAATCTGTCATAAACATTGATAATGCGATCTTTGCAAGACAAATTATGAAAATTTGTATGCAGATTGTGATCCCCTAGGGCATAGAGGATGCTGTTATAACCAGAATGTCGTATTTTGGTTTTAATTCAACCTAATTTTGCTTAATTAATTTTTATGAAATTTTTGTGAGATAAAATTTCAAATATACTTATAAACAGATTACCTTTCTTGATGCAAGATATTCCATGCCTCTGGCAATTTGGAAGGACCATGCAATAAGATCTTTTGTGCTAATTGGATTAACATTGTCTTTATAATCTCCTTTATAGTTTGATCTCCATTCTGGCTGAATACTATTATTACTTGTTACAACACCTTCTTCTCCTAGGAAAATATGAATAATTTTAAATCAAATCCGTAAACTATTTTCCAATGTGGATAATTGTAGTCTTCTTGGTCAGAAAACAAACTTTATTATTATTTTAAATAGTAATGTGTAAAATTTACCTTGGGTTACGGTTGTAACTTCAGTAATTCCGGTATTGGCATTTGTTCTGTAATCTCCCATTGCATTAGGTGGCGGAAGAACAGAATTTTCGCCTGAATCCGAAAAAATTAAAGCCGCATATTTCAGCAAGGGAGACTGAATATTACTGAAAGTTAAAATTTTATAAAATACCTTTTGGCTTTAAATGGATTTAGATAACTAGATATATGGCGACATTAGATTAAAAATTGATTGTGAAGTGACGTAAAGTTAACAAGAAAATCGCGTGTGCAAAACTCGAAATTAAGTTGATATTTTTCGATACAACCAAAAAATATCCAGTCTTGGTCACAGTAAATTTATTATTATAAATTTTGTAACGCTATTAGTTTTGACCTTTCAGGTTCATAATTTAAGAAAGTAGAACCTAAGGGTTGCTATGGTAAAAAAGCAGAGTGGGAAAAATGGGAAAGGTCATTGTCGGAACCGTGGTTAAAGTGATAATCCTATCTCTTTAGCAGTCGTGACCAACCCCTTTCCGATCAGAATTCTTCGTCCAACCTCTTCATCGTGGTTCCAAGGTTCCATCATTACAGGTGTTCCTTCTTCTATAGTTTCTTGAAGCCGTGCTACTATAATGGTTTCACTTCTGCCAGGTACCACCGTATCTTCCTGTACAGCAACTGGCACGGTACTGTCCCCATATGGATATAGGAATACCTCTTCGGCACCAACTTTGATCGCTCGATCATCTGTTTTTAAAGTCTAACTGAAAACCATGTAAGTTCATTACATCCATTCCAATAATAACATCTTCTTCGATGTCAGCGAGAATAACAGTATGAGTGAACTTTTCTGTACTTGATTCCCCATGGATGTTGGTACTTTCACCTGTGGGGCAGTCCGCAGTCGCAATCTTATTGGTAGAAGTCTCTCACGGTTATTTATAGTTGTTGGTCCTGTAATGGTCCTAGTTGCTCCAGTATCCACCAACAGTATATACTTTTTACCATTTACTTCGCCATCTACGTATACACTATCATCGCGACATTTCAAAGAGGCTATCAGTATGAGAGGGTCTTTGGAACGGTTTCGGGTCGAAGCTGCCCTCTCTAGGCCGACCCGCTCTATTTTTTCTGCGGCGTGTTGTCTTTAGTTGTTGGGACCCTAGGGCTTTTGCACGAACTGCGTACATGTCCCAGTTCACCGCAATTCCAGCACCTGATGGTCTTTGTCTTTATATTTTTATCATCATGTTAACCAATTGGTCGAGTTTATCTTCCCCTTCTTCTTCTTCTTTTACAGTCCTTACTTTACTATATCCACCAGAAGTATGCGTAGCTGCTTTATACTCTAAAACAGTGGACAAGACATCGACCAATGTTTTGTGACGGGCTAAACGGAGTGTTTTCTGCATCTCGTGGTCAATAAGTCCATCAACAAATGTTTGGACTCCCAAACATTCCATCATGTTTTTCGGAGCTGATGGGTAGATAAATTGCACCAACCTGGCAATATCAACTTCATATTCTTGAAGGGTCTCGTCTCGTTTCAGTTTCTGTTTAATTGTGACTGGTATAAATGCTTCAAGTGTTCGTGGTCTAATCGCATGTTTAGTCTCTTTTTAAGTTATTTAAAATCATCCGTCTCTTCCACAAGTATTGTCTGAAGAACATCTCCTCGAAGGGCGATGGTCAAATGTACTGCCTTCTCTCGTTCAGATCATTAGTTTGCTCTGGCAGCTGTTTCGAACTGAATAAGGTAGTTGGTCCATGATATCTTTCCGTCCTCCTTCCAATTTCAACTTCGACTCCTTCTCATGACACTTTATTTCACTGTCCTTGGACTGTTCTTTATATTCCAGTTTTTCTATCTTCTTTTCCATCTCTTTTATTTTCTCCTCAACGGGAGTCATCTTATTTTCCACATCAGCAGAAATTTCATTTTTCAGAGAAGACATTTTGTTTTCCAAGTCATCTTTTAAAGAAGAGATATCAGGAGAAACTTTAGTTTCTAAAGAAGAAATTTTGTTTTTCACGAAAGACATATCAGAAGATACCTTTTCTTCTAAGAAAGAAATATCAGACGTAAGTTTATTTTCTAAAGAAGTAATGTCAGAAGAAAGTTTTTAAGGAGGAAATATCATTTGTAATAGAGGAATATTCAGAAAAATTATCGGTTTTTAAAGAGGACATATCGTTTTTCATATCAAAAAATTGAAGAAATTATAGAAGACGCATCATTCGGAAACAAATACGTTTTCGAATCCAAACCTTTATTTTCTAGTGCTTTTTTAAGTCGTTCTGCCAGCTCTGATTTTTTCTCTGTCTCCAATTCACGTTCTTCTAACTCTCGACTTTTAAATTACACAGTTTTTTTTACCATATTTTGTACACTATTTATTTAAAATCCCACTTCCGACACCAATGCAACGTTTGTTTAATTTATTTATTGTTTATTTATTTAACACACTTTATTTACAATTTATTTATAACGTAATCATTAATTTTTATAATACTTAGGCACTATTATAACTCTAATTTATTTATTACAATTTATCTTTTCTGTCCAACAATTAAATTGAATCTTCTTGTCGGTCGATATACTCGCGCTATTTATATAAAGCCAGCTCTGTACCAAAACACTCTCGGCTTTCCAGAACGATCGATAACTGCCTCTCTATGACTCATACGCCGCAACGGGATCACTCCGACAGCTTCTCGAAGCAGTGCGTTTGTCTCTATATGGCCAGCGCTAGACTTCATACCGCGGGCAAGGAGTAAACAAAGTACAGAGACGGCTCTGCGTCACATTAACATATCTCTGCTAAATATTGACCTTCTAGGTGAGGTAGTAAATCTATTGAGCTTACTTGCAGGAAGGACGGCGCTTCAAGCTTCCATATAATAAAACAAACACTTTCCCAAATTTGCGCTTTTATTTGCACTAAACGGAACACATTACATTTACATAACTGGTAAATACACTGCTCAACAATTGAACTGGATAATTGCTAAAATCCTGAAATTTATACGTAAACATAATTAAAAAAAAAATTGTATTATCAATAAACCCTATTCACAGCGATTATTTTTTGCATGTTTATTGATCGTTGTCAATGCTCTTATCTCTTTCACGAAAATTGCAGGAAGGTTGTTTAAAAATCGTAAAGTATCAGTTGTGCAGAAGAGCTTGTTCTTACTTTGTTCTGTTACTTTTATTAATAATTTTGTGTATTCGAGTAAAGAATATGCCCTACGACGATTAGAGGCAGTGCAACTGCATCAATTATATAGTGCGTTGGATAGAGGAAGGTTTGTCCCAAGAAGAAGTCGCCACGCGGCTGAATGTGTCTCAGAGTGTCGTAAGTCATGCTTGGAATCGGTATCAAGCAACTGAGTATGCAGCGTACATACATGGGGGAGGACGAGAACGAGCTACAACTTATGCTCAATACCGCTTTATAGTCCTGACTGCGAGAAGAAACCGAACATTTATGGCTTCAAGAATTAATACCTTCTTTAGACAAGCTACTGGACGAGTAATTTCTGGTCAAACTATCAGAAGAAGGTTGCATACATGTAACTTAAGAGCTAGACGTCGCGCAACACCCCCAAGACTGACGGCGGAGCAGCGTGCATACCGATATCGGTAGGCGGAAGAACACAGTTTTTGGACTTTTCAAAATTGGAGGCACTGCCTCTTTACCGACGAGTCCAGATTTCGTTTGTATACGTGTGATGGCCGAATATTGATATGGCGAGAAAGAGGACAGAGATACAATGAAAATTTAATGGCCCCAACAACTCTTTTTGGTGGTGGATCAGTGCGTCTGGGCAAGCATATGTTATAATGGTCGCGCTGATTTAGTGGTCTTAACTAATGAGACAATGACTGCCACACGATATCGGGACAGCCGATAATTGTACCAATTTTTGGTGCAATAGGTGAACGATTTTTATTGACGATAATGCTCGTCCTTATCGTGCGAGAATTGTAAACGATCGCATAAAACATCATGGAATTACAAGAATGAATTGGCTACCCTGTTCACCAGATATGAATTGTATCGAGCATGTTTGGGCTGAAATGTCTAGGCGATTAAACCAAAGTCAACAGCGTCCCCAAACCTTATAACAGTTGGGTAATGAGTTGCAGGCAATTTGGGAAACCATTCAGCAATTTATCAATAATTTAATAGAGCGCATGCCTAATAGAATGACAGCACTAAGACGAGCCAGGGGAGGACCAACAAGATATTAATTTTTTTATAGGAATTTTGTAAAGTGCGAAATGCTTTTTGTTGTTACTTTTTCAAATTTTTTAATTTTCCTGTAATATTTAATTAAATGGTTTTTCTTTTCAGTTATACATATAATCAATAAAATGTTTTCTATGTTATATGATTTTTTTATTTTATTTTAAATTATTGACAAAAAAAATTTAAAATATCCACTTCAACACATTTCTTAAATGTTTTATTTTCAAAATCAATACCAAACCAGTCACCATTCCTTATATTCATTAGACGACGCCAGGGCAGGCAGTTTATGTAGTCATACGCACATTAATATATATACAGTATTGGCTATTGAACACTTTACGCTGTAGTGCATGTAAAACTAGAAAGAGATCGCCTTAGAGCGAGCAGAAAACGAATAATAAACATTTAAAATCTAGACAACCATGGATGTGACACACTTTTGACAAGGCAACCTAATATTGTTGGATGGGGAATAAAGTAACCTTTAATTTAATAAAAAAATCAATTAAGTAATTGATGTGGGTAGATGATTAATACCTGTTTATCCGTTTGTACCTGATAACTTCATAGTTGTACTAAAAGTAAAGTAGGCAACCTATATTTTTCTAATTCCTCGTTAATATTCTCTGGACTAATGCTTGATTTTTATTAATAACAAATCGGGGAAGTTGATCAAAAAAAGTTAATGAAAGCTAGGCAACCCATTTGCGATTTATCAACGTACATAATATCTAATTTATAATCTTTGTCATCATCAAATAACAGATGAGGATATATAGGTATTTCTTATATCGTATCTCAGACTGTATTAATAAATTTACTATGGTCAAGATTTTGAGTATTTTTGGGTCGTGTCCAATACGTCTCGTCAAATATGAGAATGGAGGATCTTTTTCATTTTGATATTCTTCGTTTGAAAAAGTCTGGCAACAAGGTATTTTCTTTGAAAACATCTTGTATATGTATAATTATTTAATTGTAGTTGATAAATAGGAATGTATTACATTATTATTGTTTTTTTTCTGATCCTATGTCTTGCAACAACATATTTTTAGTAATGTGGTATATTTTTGGTATTTTTAAAAAGAGAAAAATCAAGATGTCGGCTGTACGCTAAACGCTGACGTCACATAAATTTGACATGTCCTTTTAAACATGCAGAATTCAATCTCATTCATTACCCTACAATTTGATATTTATACATTCATTGGTTTCAAAGAAAATACCTCGACAGACTTCGCTATCCTATATGTATACATCACATAAAAATTTTATGAAAAGTTTAGTTTCACATCAAGTGCATCAAACTCAGTAATTAAGTGCTGCCAATAGAATAAATTAAAACCCACAAATTCTTATATAATAGGCCTTTTCATCATGTGATGAGCGCAAGCGCAGCCACCATGTTCAAATAGCGCCAATTCAAAAGTTTCGTACTGTTTTGATCAACAATGGCTGGAAAAGCAATATTATCTCTACATGCAAATCAATCATTAGAAAAAAATCATTGATGGTGATTTACATTTTTATAACTCTGTGAAAGCACATAGTTTTGAGCAATTAAAAAGGTTCTTGAAGTGACGTGGACGTTCGGAACAAGGACAAAAAGTGTGATTGAGAGGTTAGATTTCAATATTAACTGTGTACAAAATTAATGAAAACAAATAATAATTATAACTCTATTCTAATTAATTATGCCAACCTACTATTAATAATTGCAAAAACACTTTAATATGAAAGTTAATCACGAGTATAATTAATAAAATAAATTATTTAAAATTTTAAGGATCAACATGACATTTTTAATAATATTACTGTGTATACCGAGGTAGTATTTAGTATTAAAAGATATTTTGTAATACCAGACAAGGATTTTCTTGTTGAACCACTTTCTCCATAAAAATGTAGTGAACAAATATAAGTATCTTTAGTACCTAACATCATCCATCAATGCGCTAGTTCAGTGATGATGTAATTATGGTTCCACTGACAATTAACGTGACAGTAGATTTTTTGAGTGCGTTTTGTTCGTTTTGTTTACCTAAATTATATCGTTTTTTTCACTTTTATAAATATATTTCTAAATTAAGTAGATAACATGCATCAAATATACAATCGTTTAGTTACCAATTACATACCTTTAAACTATTTTTTATGACCTGTAAACAATATTTAGAAATAAACTAAAAACAGTAAAAACGTATATGTCAAATTTTTTGAGGTTTTTGTTAAAAGTTTGGTTAGAATTAAATGTCAGTGGAACCAAAATGACATCACACTGAACTAGCGTATCGATTGAAAACCTTTGTAAGTTCTACCATATTTTTTCACTCATAATGCGCACTTGGAACTTGTTTTAATATGTATTTTGCCTACTTTGATAGTTTTTTACGATATTGCAGGCAAGTCTTTTTATAAAATATTAATTTATACAGTGTGTCACTTTTACATACTCATAACAATACAGTTTAGTTTTTCGTTTCCGTATTGATAACATAATTAATTGATTGCAAACATTGATGTTTCAATTAAGACACTTAGGACCGATTCCACCGTTGTGTTAAACGAAGTTAAAAATGACATTTTTAGATTAACAATGTCATTTTAATCTCCATTTAACACAACGGTGGAATCGACCCTTATTACTTTACTCTTTTTATCCCATTTTTGTAAACGAATATACTTAAAATTAATATTTATCGAGTATAATTTTTTCATGTGGACATTTTAACATGCTTGATAACAAAAAACAGTACGAAAAAGATGGCTGATACTGACGCATGCGCACAAAAAAAAAATTGTGATGAAAAGGCCTATTGAAAAAACACGACGAACCAGTGGAATTTGCATTTAAACATTTGTCAATATTTTCATTGTTGTCAGATTTAACACTGAAATCTTGAAAAATACTTAATAAATTATATCATTTTCAGGTCATAGTGAATTTTACGAGTAAGTACAATTTTCGGTTAATAATTTGCTAACAAAAATTTACCTTCTGTTACTGGAAACAGAATATGTTCTGTCCATTAGTTCCTCTTGTCCAATAAGATAGTTAACTTTTTCAGTATTTGGATCAATTTGGTTAATAAAATGTTGGCGATGTCTTAGAAGGAAATTTTGAAGATTTCCAAATCGACAGTACTCAACTATAACTAATAATTCCCCTACAAAGAAAAACATTTAATACAAAAAGAAATAAAAAATTTATATTTATACTTTTTGCGACGTTTTTCGTACACGCTCCAAGTAAATTAACAACGTTGAGATGTTTACCAAGATGAGCCATTATTTTTAATTCTGAAGCTAGAGCTTTAATGTAAGTATTATCGGCATTTTTCTTAACCATCTTTACGGCTACTGTAGTCAGGGGTTCCCCTTCTACGATATGTTTTGCTTCTCCTTTTAAAACCACTCCGAATGCTCCCGATCCTAATTGTTTTCCTAAAAAATTAAAAAAGTTTATAGCTTTAGGTTTAGGCGATTTTTAATTTGTTTCTTTAGTTTTTGTTGTTGACCCATTTGTACGTATATACCTAAGTACTTACCTAATTTTAATTGTTCGATAGGAAACTCCCATTTCCTATCGTATGGCAGAAGTTCTGCTTGATCATCGATTCCTAACTCGGGATTTATATTTTCTACAGCTCCCTTTTCAAAATTGGCCAATCCCAATAGCTTCATTTCTTCTTTTAGTAACTAAAATTTAAATATTTTTGTATAACGTGTCTAAATCTTGGCACTATTACTTCCATAGGAATAGTAATAAACAGAAACGTTAAATTTCAGCATACTGAGCAAACATCAATGAACCTCATTTTTATAAATTGACATTCACAAAGGTAAAACCAACATTCTATGAGAAAATAAGGGTAGTTTGTTGCTAATTTGAAACATCAAATACAGAACACTGTAGATCAAGAAAAACTTGTGAAAGATATTTCGAAAGTTTATCCACTCTAGGTATAAAAAAACAATATCTGGATCGAGTACTTAGTGTAGGTTATAGGAACCACTCAGGTTTTCACCTCTTTATCTGTATGATATTAAGAATGTGTTATAGATGCTGCCGGTCACCAAATATACAGATTTGCTCATTATTTTACTAATTATTATAGGCATAATTATCCGTATCTTTCATACATTCGACGATAAAAATACAATTTGCGAATGCGAGGCCGATGCAAGCGACCGCGACAAACAGCAAACCCTGCTCCGAAACCAGTACTGAAAGTGCTGTCGCGATCTCTTGCATCGCTCGCTCGGTAATAAATGTGCTTCATGTGATTCAAACGTAAAAAGACGCATTTCGGTCACCTTACGCGGTCTCTTGCCTCGATCTCCTGCCTCGGTCTCGCGTTACCAAATGGTACCTTAATAAGTAACTAACTCACCCACACCTATTTATACTAATTCAACCTTCACTGGAAGGTATTTGCTTTTTTTTTGAACCGCAGGAGCAAAACCTATAGTAGGTACCAAAGTTAGAACAGACGTGAGAAAGATCGAGTGTTTGTTAAAAATAGAATGGGTGGGATAAAATCTAGTTCAAAAACGCCTAATTCGTATTCACAAAGCATCTTTAAAAAGTTACCTACCTGTAAATACTTAAAGTTAGAAATGTCAATTTCGTTCAGGGAAAAAGTAAAGAGTTAAATTATTTTTGAATCACACTTCTAATTTTTACTACGTGTTTAGTAAAATTCAAATATATGAGGTTATGTTTCTCAAATCATTAACAAATTAAATATTTGATAATATTTTTCTAGAAAACATTTATAAATTCAATAGAAAATCATGTAAAGAATGTCAGTTTACCAACATTAAAATATTTAAATAACCGTTCTTGTAATATCATTCATTATAATAATAATGGCGTTAAAATGTAAGTAAATTTAGTTATGCTTATGCATTAGACGGTTTATTAATTACTTATTGTCTATATTAATTTAATTGATTGAATTTATGAGCATCTTCCTCATGGTTACCTTCAGTATTTATGTATTTCCTACGTTAATCGATAAAAAGAATATTAATTTGATCTCAATTATACGACGGCTGATATTTTTTGAAGCAAATTTTGTCTAACATTTCAATCTAGTTATTTATAAGATTAGTTAGTGACAGTAAAATATACCTAATTATTTGTAAGTTAAATAAGTTTAAAGTAATCCTTTCGCCAGTAAGTGATAGAAATGAATAAGGAGCATTATCGGACTGTAATTTTTTACTATTTCAAACGTGGATTAAACCGTAAAGAACCTTTTGAGGAAATCAGTCGAATGCTTGGTGACAAGTCGTGTTCCTTCGCTACCGTAAACCGGTGGTACAATGAATGTCAACGAGGTCGATTTTCCTTAAATTTCAGTTTTCGAGCTTCTAAGCCAAAAACGGCAGTTACAAAAAAATAATTATCTTATTCGGAACATGATTAAAGAGGATTAGCATATTACTGTTTAAAATATTGAAAAAACTTTACAGATTGGTATGAGAGCAATTAACACTATCCACACAAACTTTTGAAAGTCCATAAGCCCTGTTCTCGATGATAGATTCCCCACAACTTGACTTTAGCTCAAAAAGAAAATCTTGTAAGTGCAGATCTACACTAGATCGTTTTGACCGTGTATCGTCTAATTTGGTGAACAAAATCATCACAGGTGATGAAACATGGGTATACTGCTATGACAAAAAAAAGCAACAATAATCAGTTTGGGTCTTTCCATGAGAATGGGTCGGTTCCAACAAAAATGTTCGTGAAAAAAGCCGAAACAAAAAGATGGTCGCCACAAGTATTGAGCATGTTTCCATTGTAGCACTGTAGGATAGACATTCTGTTTATTCAGATACACTACAGTTTGTTTGTCTTAGGTTCTCCAAAAGGTTCGCGAAAAACATACAAGAGGAAGTATTATCATGCATCAAGATAACGCTCGGGCTCAGTGTTGCTCAAATCAATGAGCATTTGAATGTCCAAAACATAGCAATATTGACTCATTCGCTGAATAGTTCAGACCTAGTAACTAATAACTTTTTCTTATTTTCGGGGGTAAAGGAAAAATTATGGGGTTTACGTTTTACATCGGCCAAAGAAGCGGTTGATGTGTTTAAATCAAATAAACAAACTTGGGACAGAATATGTTTTTAAGAATGGATTTCATGGATTCAAAAATGTATTGATTTTTGAGAAGAATACTTGAAAAAAGTATAAATAAATGTTTTTGTAAATAAACTGTATTTTACTTTACTAGGCCCTCGTAACTTAAGTCAGTAATAAAGGATTAGGTGGATAATCCTCAGTAGACATTATAAATAATTCTTTATAACCTATGGTAGGTTTCCAATATGCATCCTGTGAATGCAACTAACACTAGATTATATTAGATTTAAAAGAAGTTGGGCATTATTTGTCCTTGTCTACCGCGACCTTTTCAGATCTATTAGGGACTCCGAGTTTTAGAGAATGTCGTCTACCTTGGTTTATTAGACTTAGTAGCTTTGACAATGGCTCCCGCATGTAGTTTCATGCGATTGGATTTTCTTTGCCTAATATTAGTAACCTCAATCTAGCCAAGCCTTCACACGGGAACAGGACGTTAACTGATGTTTCCTCTCCTTCTTATTCACAGGACCTGCACAATGTTGGTTTTTCTGTTGAATTGATGACACTCATGTGTCTTTTTAGGCGAGAGTGTCTCGTAAGAAGACCTATTGTTATCCTATAACGATTTGACTATTTTGATCCAGTAGGTCTTTCTTGTATCTGGCCGACGGTTCCTTGATAAACAGTTTGCCCTTTCTCAATCTTGCATAGTTGTTCCACCACTCTTAAGACCCTCATCCATTGCTTGATGGATGCATTGCACAATGTCTTAGGAACTCCACAGAAAGGTTCGGGACCTGCCATAGATTTATTTGAGCCTTCTCTTGCTAATTCGTCGGCCTTTTCGTTGCCCCAACTACCATCAGCCAACCCCAAAAAATATTTTAGGATATTGGAGGTTATAATTATTTATGGAAAAGGTAATGCAAACAAATAAATAATAATTTTAAACAGATAACTTACTCTGTCTTTCCGAACTCTGATAAATAAATAAACCATAATTGCAACCAATGCAAGCAAAAGAATTACAATTATATAGACCATCCATGATTGTATCATTGCTGGAGCATCTAAAAAAAGTAAATAATAAATTAGGTAATACAAGAGGTGTTTCAACCCAATAGACATTTTCAGCAACCAATAATATCATAAAGCCTTGTTCAGATTAGGAGCGCCGAGCGTAGCGATGCGATAGCGTTGCATCGAGCAAACATTCAGAGTGAGAGCGACCAGCCATGAGATACTACTACTCTGAATAAGTCTTAAGATGTTTACGTCAACTCATACTGTGAATCTAGTTTAAAGTACACAAATAATATGTTAAACCACATTTTAATTGTTATATTGTTATTTTCTAAAAATTGTAAAACGCGTGCTCATCTATTCTACAAGAAACCAAATACTATTTTGGATTATGTTGATTTTTTTTAATTATACTATACCTAAATAAATACCCAACTAATTAGATACTTACTTTTAAATTTAAGCTTGACTTCCCTGAAATCAGAAAATTCTTTGTAAATTGCAAGACACTTATATGTTCCTTGATCTGATGGTTTAGTCTCGTTGAATTTAAGTAATTGATTATCATTTTCGAAACTGATTCTTTGATCTTTTTTTGGTTTAAGATCTTCATCATTCTAAAAATATAGTTTTTAAATAATATTTAAATAAAAATAATATATGATTGTATTTGGGATTTGCTAGTTTACAAATATATTGCAAGATACGTGAACTGAAGATTTACTTATGTAATTAGACACTTAAAAAATTTGTCTAAATTCAATACATTTTTTGGGTATTATCTTTATTTCATATTTAATATATTGGAATTAAAAATTATATAGATGTATCCTCATCTACCCACATATCTGGCGCAGACTTTAACTTACTATGTATATTTAGATTTACTTACTTTATACCAAAAAATTTTTGGTTTTGGAATCCCTTTAACAACGCAGCTAAAAGAAACACTTTTCGGAAAATCCTCCAACATTTCTCCAACCATGTTAGAATCAATTATTTGAGCTCTCACGGGATCTAAAATTAAAGTATTTTTAGGTGATTGTAACAAAAAATTACTTTTTAATGAAATCATTCGCTATCATCTTTTGATTTTTATATCCATATACCTATTACATTTTGAGATATTTAAGAATCTACTGTTACTTAATAGTTCAGTGGTTGACTGTTTTTGGCTGCGAATTCTTTCAGACTAAACCGATTTACATAATATCTGGACAGTAAATAAGGAACAGCTGCAATGGAAGCACTAATAGGACTTCCACCTCTTCACTATGTGATCCAAGGGGAGGCAAGATTAGGTGCTTACAGATTAGGGAATACACTTGGAAATCTTGACATTAGGCCAGGGCACATGAGTATCTCAAGGTTAGTGACAGGAGACCACATAATCAAGAGGTACTCTTTTTTGAGGTTTTGATACAGGAAAGAGCGGAGATCACCATAAGGGAGCCCAATGCCCAACGACAGGAACAAACCTGGTATACAGACGGGTCTAATACTGCGGAAGGCACTGGGGCGGGAGTATTATCCAAAAACCCTGATACTAACCATAGCTATGCTATAGGAATACATTCCTCGGTATTTCAGGCCGAGGTATACGCAATTTTGCAATGTGCAAAAACGAACAATGAAAGAGCTGTCGAAAATCAGCACATTCAAATAATGTCAGACAGCCAAGCGGCACTTAAGGCCATATCGAGTCAGAAAGTTACGTCGAGGCTGGTATGGGAATGCATCGAAGAACTAAGAACACTGGTAGACCGAAATAGAGTAAAACTATTTTGGGTGCCAGGTCACCAAGGGATCGAAGGCAACGAAAAGGCTGACGAACTTGCAAAAAGAGGGTCAGAAGAAACACGGGAACTAGACACAAACCCAGGAGTACCAAAAAGTACAGTCCGAGGTTTCATAAACGACTGGATTCGGCAACAACATATTAACTATTGGGGAAGCACCCCAAAACAGGCACATGGAAAAGCCTTTATGAATAGAAACAAGTTGAAAGTGATAACAGGGTTCATGACTGGGCACGCCCCAGTAAAGGGACACTTGAACAAAAATAGCATGTACAATGGGGAACTCATGTGCCGACTATGTCACAAGAAACCAGAAACGGTCAAACACATACTGTGCGAATGCGAAGCTCTAGATCGCAAAAGATAGGCTCTTTTTAGAAAACCCTAGGTTGATCCAACAACGTATAGAACCCACTCACCCAAGGATTTGTCAAACTTGTACAAGATACAAAGGTGACAGAGTGGATGCTATGAACTAACATGGGGTAAAACACAATAAGCCAATAGGCTCCAGTGTTATTCGGAGACATAGTCAGACGAGCCCAGGAGAAAAAAAAAGAAACAGTTTTCACCGTGGGGGAAGATGCTGCCTCTTCTCGGGGGTGGAAATTAATAAACTTAAAAATACTGCAGATATGGATAGATTGAAATATTCCATGAAATTAATGTTAAATAAAGATTTTTCGATAAATGAAAGCTTTGTTGAATGTGACTGTTGGTTTGTCAAAAACTGAAGTGGAACGTTGAAATTTAAATAACGGAATAAACAAATTTTTAGTAAAAGCTCAAAGCTATTTCAAAATTTGATTAGTTATGAAAGTATTTTTGAAAATTTAAAAAAAATTCCTATTTTTCAAAATACATTATTAATTAAAGAAGATACGAAAAATACTGGAGTAAAGAAATGTAGCTTTTTTGCAAGGTGAAAATTACTTGAGATATCACCATTTTAGTTGGCATTTGAGTTCGAGTACCATCTTTCACGAACCCTTTAAACTCAAAAATCTTTAAGGCAAAAGGTTTAAGCGAGTTCAACTTCAACAACCTTGTAGGTAGCTCTTAAAATTATATGCAAAATGAGTTTTGCTTTAAAATTATGGATAAAAACCAATCGATTTTTTCGGTGAAAATTTCAGGTGATATGAATTGTGCCTTATTCTCGACAGTTGCTTATAAATACTTCTAAACACTTATTTTCGATTTTATATGTGTATAACTATATCCTAATACACTCATACACTCACAGGTTCAAAAATTGAGTTGCTTATCAGCTATTATGGATCAAAAGCGCTGAAAAATTTATTAAGGTTTACCTCTAAAAACAATAACTTGAATCCCTTGTTCTAACAGTTGATGCTCTGAATCATTTCGTCTGATTGAAGATGTTTTAAAAATGAAGAATCATTATATCCAATTAAAATGGTAAATATGCCTGGACCAGAAGAACTAATTAAAATGGTATTTTGTAACTGCAACAACAAAATCTGGCTCAACTTGTTGAAAAGTCGGGCTTTTTTGTAATTCAAAATGTTGAGTGTGTTCCGGTACAAACTGTCAAAATTGTCTTCCAAATAGAGACCAAGAGATGTGATGATGTATAGAATTTCGATAATAAAGCACAATATTTTAATGTATGTTAAAATTTTATTTTCCCCATTTATTAATTTTTTTAATATTTTCAGTGTTGTAACAAAACATACCTACCAAGTTAATTTTAACCTCAAGAGCGATTTCTGAGTGATAAATCAGAAAAAATATAAACAGGTCCAAAATTTTATTTCGTTATGGAAATATTTCAAGATGCGAGCAGTTTTTGATGGTTCTAACGTTGCAATCAATCAGAAATATTAACAATATTAAAAAATAGTGAGCGGTTTTCAATTAATTGTAAATAGACTATTAAAAAATTTAAAACTGTTGAACACTATTTTTTTGTCAAATTCATCATAAGGGGTAGTTTTTGAGAGATGAATCATTACAATAGATCATAAATTATGTTCAATATTATAAAATATTTTTTTTTAATATATGATTTTAATCCACGCACCGCTTAAATATAATGGATTTCAAATTATTCGTGAAAGGAGTAGTTTTCAAACACTCTTCCATTGGCGTAGAATTTTTAAAGGTGCAATTATTTAAAAAATCAAGTTCTACGCCTATGTATTATTATCGGACAAAATTTTAATACTATTTTTTTGCCACATAAAACTCTATCAATATACCAAATTTCAGCAAAATCGCGTATGCCGTTTTAAATTTATATGGGAAAAACGATTTAAAAATTGTAACTTCAAGGCCCTCTGGAGCCCAAACGAAGCAACTTTGTACTAAAGTAATTTTACTTAAATCGACTTATTTTGGTCTAAGGAATATGTGGTGTGTTTTTGTAAAGACCTTTTACAGACACCCGGTATTATAACGAACAAAAATAAATTATTAATAATATATAATGAAACTTAATTCTGGCATTGTTCTTACCTGTTATCAAAAACGACATATTTTTAAAAATGTAATCGCTTGCGTTGATTGACACCCGGCAGCTGTATAATCCACTGTCATTGTACGAAGCATCATCAATATCTAGGATTACATTATTCGATAATTCAGATTTCGTATAAGTTACTCGAGTTCCTAAAAGCAAACAATATTTTTATTTCATTTTAAAAGTGTGAAGTAAACGATTTTAATTGGTTTCGTATTCATTTCTAAATCGAACCATTTAAGAAACGGTTGATTTTATCTTTAAGGATGGGGTATCCTTCGGATTTCTGAACGAATTTACGTCAATTTAGATTCCATCTGATATTCCATCCAGGAGATGCCGGTATCTACTGGATAAAATTAGTGCAAATTGCAAATAATTAAAGAAATCTATATAATAATATCTATAAATATCGACCTATTAGGTATTAGGGGGTATTACAAACCGATTTTTAGACTGGCAAGAGTGACGAAGGGATAAAATAGTCAAGAATATAAAATCTATTTTTTGTCAACTACCGGAATGTAACCAAATAGAACATTAATTTGACGAACTGTGGTAACGAGCTAATTCTACTATATTAAAGTGCCAATGTCTGTCTGTCCGTGCTGCGATCTCGGTATAGAGAAAGCCAAAACCTTATCGGACTCAGATATAAGCTAGGGACACTAAGAGAAGTAAAATGACACCAAAATCATGGCACCTACCTACTTTTGTGGTTCCCGAGATAGAATTCGTTCGAAAATTTAAATGAACAAATTCGATTAGATGTCAAAGATTACAAATTACGGCCTACTATATTAAAGTGCCAATGTCTGCCTGTCTCTCAAATTACCGTTGTTTATTATCAACACACTTTTCAATCAATAAGCAATCAACTATGAATTTCTAGAGAAATACATTTTTAATTTACAAAAACTTACTATTCAAATGATACACGCGACGTTACGTGCCTTATGTAACTTTTGAATTATTCTCAAAATTTGAAGCGTTGAAGACGCTCGGTCCCCCGGTTCTTATTTTATAAGCTGTTAATAAAATTATAAAAATAACTCCTAAGTCTTATTTTGGAGTATTTGGTATACTTTATTTTAATACGGATTCATATTATCTTAAATGAGTAAAACCAAATTTGGTATATTTTCACAAAACTTTTATTTTGAAAAAATAAAAATTAAAAAATTAAAAACACTACACATGACATGTTTCGAAGTAGAACTTCTTTTTCAAATGTGGCTAATTTACAATTCGGTGTCCAATATATATGCGAAGTAATTTAACCAACCAAAGTAATTAAGAAAATACATCAATAACATAACAAAATAAACTGACTATTTAAAGTAAATAAGGGTACTTAAGTAATTATGATATCAATCAGATAACAATAAAATTGTATCATTACCGGGACTATCTCACAGAAAACTAGGAAAGAGATTTAATAAAGGTGAGTTATTAATATCTAATTGATCATTTAGTAGGTTATCTGAATTTTTAAATCTATTTATTTCAAGTGTTTCTAAATGGTTTAGTTTAATGCCCTTATTTTCTATATCTCTTTCCTAGTTTTCTGTGAGATAATCCCGGTAATGATACTATCTTATTGTTATCTGATTGATATCATAATTACTTAAGTACCCTTATTTACTTTAAATAGTCAGTTTATTTTGTTATGTTATTGATGTATTTTCTTAATTACTTTGTTTGGTTAAATTACTTCACATATATATTGGACACCGAATTATAAATTAGTCACATTTGAAAAAGAAGAAGTTGTACTTCGAAACATGTCATGTGTAGTGTTTTTAATTTTTATTTTTTTAAAATAAAAGTTTTGTGAAAATCTACCAAATTTGGTTTTACTCATTTAAGATAATATGGATTTTCATCAAGTAAAGGCCGAAACAATAAATAATCGTATTCATATTATTTATTGCATTATTTCCTTCAACAAAAATCTATACGACTTTCTGGACTAATTTTAGAATCACGTGGAAAAACAACAATAACTAGTATTCAAATAAAATATTGTGTGTGTGAAATAACATTTTTCGCAATAACATACAAAACGTATACGGAAAAACATCTTCATGTAAGTGTTTCATATAAATATTTACGAGTTCTCTATAATATTTATAATCTAATCACATATGGAAAAGTATAATACATTATATTATTAGTCGAGGCAATGAAGAATTAAAAAGGCCAAAAGTTAGAAATTTTTAGACTAAGACGGATCGGAATGCGGTTTTTTTGCAAAAATCTCCCTACTTTTTAACTTATACAAACGGGAAATTGCAGTGCTGCAGCCAAAAATACATTCAAAAAATGCATTTTTTGAGACGGCTTTTGGAAGATTAAAGAACTTTGTAAATAAGAGTAAGAACTGGCTCAAATCGAGTTCTCGGAGGTTTTCTAGGTCGCTGATCACGATTATGATGTTCAAATTGACCCACAGCTGATCTGTAGCTCAGGAACGGCGATGAAAGTCATCTCCGTGGGACTCTCCCGAAATTCACGCGGGGAAGGAGAGAAACTCGGCGGCTGGGGATTTTTTTTGGTCGCTGAATTCAAATATGGCATCGGCGTATACCCCCCAAACACCTGATGTGCCGTAACCTGGACGTGGACGTTATTCCAAGAGAATTTTCTTGACAAGATCGCCAAAAACAACCCGGTATGGGGATGTTTTTTGAGGCGCTAAATCCATATTTCATGTCGAAGACGACCCTCTGAACATCTGGTGCACCGGAACCTGGACCTTATCTCCGTGGGTTTTGCTCATTCAATCGAAAAAGACAAACCGAAAATCGTTATGGGGGGTTTTTTTTGGGGCGCTGAAACCGAATTTCCCGTCGAAAATGATCCCTCCAACACCTGATGCACCGGAACCTGGCCCTGAACGTCATCTCCGTGGGACTCTCCCAAAATTCACGCGAAGAAGGAGAGAAACTCGGCACTCGGGTTTTTTTTTAGGTCGCTAAATTCAAATGTGGTATCGTAGAACACTTCCCGATACCTGGTGCGCCCGAACCTGGACGTTGGTGGGCGGGGCGTATATTTAGCACAAAACCCAGCATTTGTAATTTCACAGGACTGGATCAACTTTTTCGAGAGCTCCAGGCGAGAGTTACACAATGAATTATGAGATGATTTTCGGTTTAGTCTTCTGCAATCGTGTCTGGAAAACCCTCGGAGACGACGTTCAGCCCAAGGTTCCGGTACATCAGGTGTTATGAAGGGTCGTTTTCGACGTAAAATTCGGATTCAGCGCCCCAAAAAACCCCCATAACGATTTTGGGTTCGCCTTCTTCGATTGTGTGAGGAAAACCCTCGGAGACGACGTTCAGGGCCAGATGTTGCCAGTGAGTTTTGACAGGTTATGATAAGGCAACCTTGTGGGTCTGATGATTTGACAGGGTCAATAATATAGATAGATCATCCATGTTTTCCCAAATAAACATAACGAGGGCCACAAGCTAGGACCTCATAAGTCGTAAAATTATCATTTTTCAGGAGATGAAAAAAAAAACGAAGTGCATAGAACAATCCATTTTATACTATAATAGGACTAATATTTACTCATGTCTTGTTCAAAAATTGTAATACTTCCCCCATACAGTAAATGGGGCGAAATCTTTTAAAATAAAAATTAGTTTTAATTAGTATCATCTATGGTCAAAGTTGCTCAAATGCAAAAATAACTTACCTAAAAACTATTTGAAAAGCGATACAAGAATAAAAAATAAATAAGCAGAATGTTTGTTATGAAATATTTTAAGCATTTGTGAAGCCTCGGCGTTTCTATCCCCTAAGGACTAAAATAAATCTATAACTAGTTGCCAAAGCCACTCGACTATGCTATTAAGGGATAATTTTGTTTTTCAATTGTATTTTTATTATTTATACTTTTTTCCACTGGTGACTGGATGTTCCTTTGGGACTCCAGGATCCTTTGGCTGGTGACAGTGCTGCCTTCATCACTTAATAGTACATTGACAACAGTAGTTGAACCAAATGGGTCTTTAGGCTAGTTCGTTGTTAAACTTTACTATTGTACATTTCGTGAATAGTCAATATCACCTCCCCGTATACCAACACACATATTTATTTAAAATATTGTATTTAAATAACCAATGGTTGAAAATGTTTTTTAATTTAGAGCCGAAACTTTATTAGAGAAGGAGAAGTTGATATAGAAGCGATTTCTTGTCTAAAATAGTTCTTTTATGGCATAATATTCCAAAAAAACTCATAAATTTCAAATCGACTGAATTCGGAAAATATGGAATATTTCCATATCCTGAGTGAACCATATCGTAAAAAAAATATAGGATTTTAGTATTTATTTTTCTTATTTCTTTGAAATGAAGATTAAAATAATTATAGAATAAAGTTGTTTAAAATGATTGGTTTTTACTTAAACTAATAAATTTATCAATTTTAAATAGTAAGACGACCTAAGTTAGACCTTTATTTTTAATTTGGCCAAAAATTAGATTTTTAAATAATATATATTCAGAAATTTCGTCTACACATCCGGTTTTTATACAGATATCCTTTCCTTAACCGCAACACCCTTCAGTATAAAAATGGCATTCAAAAACATGCGTATTATAACGAGTTCTATAAGTTGTTAGAAGGAAACAATCAGCTTAAATCAAAATAGAGAAAACATTTGATATTGCTTTTTTATTTAGAAATTACTTACGGGTATCTTCTTCAATTGACGTTCCATTTACAAGCCATTCAACATGGCCATATTTATACCGTGATGCACCACAAGAAACATGAATTTTTTCTCCAACTGCATATTGGGCAGTTTCTGTTTTCTTATTAATTACTACCGTATCATCGAATTCTGTCATTGCAAAACCATTAGGAACATCTAGAAAAACAATAAATTTATTAGGTTTCTAATAAAAATTTATGAGTATCTAATCATTAATTTAACATATCCAGTGAGGTTCTCAAGTAAAGAATACATTATTTTTTATATCTAATTAATGATGTGAAGAGGACAATTTGATCAGGTCGATTTCTAATTTTAAACGTAACATTTTTGATACGTCAAAAATTTACCTCCTGGACCCTCCTCGGAGGGGTAAATGATGGTTTGTCTAGCAACAAAATATTCTTTCCAAATTTCATAAAAATATGCAAGTTGACACAATATATTCTGATTTTAGTAATGCTTTTGTCCATGTTAATCACACTTTATTGCTATAAATCTTGGTATTTTTTATGCTTTTCTGACTTGGATTGAAACAGTTCAAATGGCGAGGATAGATGGTAGCTTTTCCATCGGATATGGCCATTATTGTTCATATATAAATGACATTAAAGATGTTTTCCAATATATTTTACAAAGTGATATTAATGTACTGCATGATTGGTCTTTAAAGAAGTGTCAATATCCACAAGTGTTACATAATTACTTGGTAGAGAATATGACAAGACTGTATTTAATTACTTTTAATGGCGAATTCAATTCTTAAACGTGTCAATGAGATAACAGATTTAGGGCTCCTCTTAGATCAACATCTACCGTTTGTTTCTCATACCACTTTTATGCAATTAATATAATTATTTAAATGAAAAGAAGGGGTATGCGACACCGCATTTTAAATGGCTTTTAATTATCTAATTAGAAACCTATTTCTTATCAGACGAATTTTAAAATATTTTTACATATTTTTAAACGAAAATAATTTAAATATTATGCTGATATGTACATAAAAATCAATGTTATTAAAACGTTAAACCAAAAACATTAACAGGTTTTTACGGTATTCAGTAAGAAATAACAGTTTTTTGAGTCTTCTACGTTGGTGTGAATGAATTTTGTAGATATTTACTGTTGATTTACCAGCTTAATATTTTAAACATGAATCTTTCGTTTACTCAAAAAATTTATTTATTTATATAAAATATAGTTGGAGTTAGAATCAGAACTCATTATGGACGTACATAGAATCTTTAATAATAAGTATCCTGACCTTCGTATTTCTCAATCTATAGTAAGCGGAGTAGGACCCAGGGCAGTTTCTCCATTTGTTCAATTGTGCAGTGAACACCCAGTATTTCATTAGAACACATTTTAACATCATATAAATCACATAACAATGCAAATTCAATTTTAATTTTTTATTATTTTCGTACGTGTTATCTCTATTTTTTTGGTACGCCACTGCGCTCTAGCTGGTCGCGTCTGTCGGTATGCTTATTGAACGTGACAGGTTTCCGCAAATGTCTGTAGTTAAAAAGAGATGTCAACAGATTCATGAAGAAAAGAGTGTGCCCGCATGAAACCATGCCATTTTTAGCACCATTTTGTGCATCGCACGTAGCTTACGACATGACTCACATGAATTGACTTCGCTTGATCAGGTCACTCTGACTGAAGACATTGGATCCAATCAAATAAAACTTCCTTTTTAAATAATTGTGTTGCTAAAAATGTTAGGTTATAACTAGGGCCGGGCGATTATCAAAATAAATAATTGATCACTATGATTATTTCCAATTAATTAATTATTTTGGAATAATCATTTCTTTCCGAATAATCGATTATTTCCGAATAATCGATTATTTTCGAATAATCGATTATTTTCGAATAAAATGATTATTTTTCGATAAATCAATTATTTTCGAATAATCAATTATTTTCGAATAAGATTATTGTGGTGAAATCAAATAATCGATTGCTTTAGAATAATCAATTCTTTTCGATTATTTGATTCTTTTCGATTAATCGATTCCTTTCAAATAATCGATTGTTTTCTATTAATCGATTATTTCCAATTATTCTGTTTTTTTTCTCTCCTGGGCTCGTCTGACTATGTGTCTCCGAATAACACTGAAGCCTATTGGCTTATTGTGTTTTACCTCATGTTAGTTCATAGCACCCACTTTATCACCTTTGTACCTTGTACAAGTTTGTACAGATCCTTGGGTGAGTGGGTTCTATACGTTGTTGGATCAACCTGGGGTTGTCCAAAAAGAGCCTGTCTTTTGCGATCTAGAGCTTCGCATTCGCACAGTATGTGTTTGGCCGTTTCTGGTTTCTTGTGACATAGTCGGCACATGAGTTCCCCATTGTACATGCCAATTTTGTTCAAGTGTCCCTTTACTGGGGCGTGCCCAGTCATGAACCCTGTTATCACTTTCAACTGGTTCCTATTCATTAAGAGTAGTTCTCCAGTTCTTTTGGGACATGGTCTGCCTATGAAGGCTTTTCCATGTGCCTGTTTTGGGGTGCTTCCCCAATAGTTGATATGTTGTTCCCGAATCCAGTCATTTATAAAACCCCGGACTGTACTTTTTGGTACTCCTGGGTTTGTGTCTGGTTCCGGTGTTTCTTCTGACCCTCTTTTTGCAAGTTCGTCAGCCTTTTCGTTGCCTTCGATCCCTTTGTCACCTGGCATTCTGTTAATCGATTATTTGATTATTTTGGAATAAACGATCATATTGGAAAAATCGATTTTTTGGAATAATCGATTAGTTTGGAATAATCGATTATTTTGGAAACCAGTTGCGAAAAGAAAACAAATAAAAATAAACCTTTTTTGCTTTTAAAAACAATAATATACATTATTATTGAAAGTTTATATGAAAGAAAGGTAGATTGACTTATAAAAATAAAACCTTATAACCTAGTAATAATGTTGTTTTGGTCCTTATTTTCTATTCTAAATCGGCACAAAATAATTAAAACACAATATACAACAAAATAACCCACTTTCTTGAAATCTAAATAAGTTTCACAAATAATACCCTACAACAAGTTTTCTATTTCTATTTTCTATTTGAACGGTTCCCAATTTAAGCACATTCTTTTGTTTAATTTATGTTAAAGATATTAAAATGGATAAAGTATTTGAGAATTTGTTTTGGTAATAAAAGTCCAACAATTAAAATTCACTAGATTTTTGAATAGAGAATTTAAGCATTCTATAAAACGAGGTGTCACATGCATCCACTTTTCTTTTAAACATTTGAGAGGAGTAACAACGTAAAAATTAATTTAGATTTAAAATTAAAAATCGACTCGAAAATTAAATTATCCGTTACTTTGGGACCCACTGTGACCCACTGTTTTTATTAATTTTCGCAGATTGTAAAAAACATAAACTTCCAAAAATAAGCCTAAGTAAAATTATCACATGTAATTACCAAGGGAGTTCAAATTTAACCCGGATTTTCTAGAATAAATCTTGTGGAAACGCCTAGTTGGTAATCGGTCCTCACCGATAGGCTTTAGAAACATTAAATTTAAATTGTTTTATATTAGTACATACTGTCAAGGATGACGGATCGATCAGGTAATGTTTCTGTTGCACAACGTATTATTATAAAATTTCTTTGCTACGAGAATGGTAAATCATTCGAAATTTTTGAAAGACTTCTTCAGCAATATGGAGAAGATACCCTTTCTAAGTTCCAAGGTGTCACAAGTTAAAACGGCCTCTCGATCAGAAAGACCTAATCGGAAGCGTGATTCTTCTCCATGTTAACAGTCTACTACAGCGCGCATTAATTGATCGAGACACGCTTGTCAAATGGTACTATAAAAAGAAGGTATGACATTACGCCACATATCAAAGTATGTGCATTACGCCGATTGATATTACGTCATGGTGACGTAATATGGTATGGAGGCGTGGATTTTACTAATTTGAGGTATCAGCTGATCGGAAACAGCGCGCGGAAATAAATTTTAATCTGCTTATGGCAAATTACGTCATGCGCGAACTCGACGAGATTTCGTCGGCTAAGTATCATACCTCTGTAATTTTTTGTGTCATGTCAAATTGTATTGTGTAACATTACCTTATCCAATTTTCATTTGCTTGGATCTCTTAAAGCAGCTTTGGCCGGTCCAAAGTTTGAAAACGATAACAAAGTATTTAATAAAAGTTTTGATTCAATAAAGATTACAAACAAAATCCGGATTAAATTTGAACCCCCTTGTATTTATAATTATAGTTTTTTCCTCTTGGACAATATTGAGAAGAACATATTTAATTATGAACTATGGATAGTTGTTTCAAGTTTTAATCAACCAAGATGTTTAAAAAATATATATTTATTAAAAATTACCTGTTACAATGTATTCCATTTCTTCCGATTCAAAACCAACGGAATTTGCCGCTTTACATTCTACTATTCCAATTGTTTTTGCATTAATAATTACTTCCGACGAGACAGTTAAGCCTTCCGTGTTACTAATATTGCTTGGAATCTACAATTTAAAAATTAAGGTAATGAAGTTTCTTAAAAATGCAAAAATAAACATTTATTTTATATTATAACCAGTAGCTTTGGGTTTCTGAGTTCTAGCAAAGAGTACAAAATATAACTAAAAAAGAGGAGTCTTACCGCTTACCCCGGTATAGCCCAATTAGCTCTGTACTCTTTGAAAAAACGCCGACTTGTCGGTCCGCATTTGAAGCGCGATTTCCTTTGTAAATGCCGCGAGTGACTTCTCTTTTATAGTTATATTTTGTACTCTTTGGTTCTAGTCTCGAGCCATTGAATCACTCTAATGGTAATGGTATTTTATTATATACCATACTAGCTTTTAACCGCTATTCCTCTCACATAGATAGTGGGTGGTATGCATAAAACAAGAGTGTATAGGTACTCTAAACATAAGTATTAATTCAGTAAGAATACAAATGAAAAATCACGCCATCGTCCAACTCTACTTTTCTCTGAATTGACATGTCTATATTTAAACGTAGGTAACTATTTAAAAATGCTTTGTTTGTGAATACGGATCTAAACTTATTCAAACATTTGGTTTTCGTCCTAGAATATGATGCTGTTGGGTACATAAAGGATAAGACGATTACAACACCACTACACATCTAGTTTTTGGCCGGATGTCTGGGCAATAGTGCGTATTGGGTATTTTCATAGGCATAGACGGTGCTTTTGCAAGACCCTTTCTCTAAGAAAATTTACTCACTAACCAACAGGAATGTTCCACAGATGATAACATGGATGGATACATAACATGCTCTTAAAGCTAGCAGTAAACATAAGAAGTTGTGAATATAAGATACTTGGTTGCGAAGGGATGTCCACACTATTACCGTAACTGTAGATATATATGGTGCTCCATACTCCCATCAGCTGCCTTAATAATAACAGTATTTACAATATAGCATATGCGGATGACTTGGTCAATCTACAAACAGAAAATTTGAAGATCATACTCTGCGAAAATAGGTCTAAAAATTATAGAACAGTAGTGCAAGGAGCATTCATTGTCTATCCTAAGAAATTACTTGTCCTTTTCACAATAAAAAAGGATGATAATGGAACTAAAACTTAACTGCAGAGCTCTTAAACACAAAAATAAACTTTGCAACAGAGGTGATGTACCTAGGTCTCACCTTTGACAGCAAGTTAACATGGAACTTACAGCTATAAAACGCAATCAAAAAAGCATTAATTGCTTATGAACAATTCCGATCTGTGGGCCGCACCAGGGGTCTTTCCTCCAGAGACGTCCCTTGAACTTACAAGGTTATCATAAGACCTATGCTAACAGGGTGCAGTTGTGTGGGTATCAAAAACCCAAACAATTTGCAACTATTCGCAAACTGGAACAAATACAAAGAAGGGCATATCTCAACATAATAAGAGCCATGAAAACTACACCAACCAGAGCCACGGAAGTCTTTCTTAGTGTCACTCCCTTGATATTTATATCAGGGAAGTTGCTTTGACGATAATGAAACGACTCCACACAGTTGGAATATAACCTGGTGAGACGTCGCATTTGGCAGTAGGCGTTCGATATGCTTTCATTACTAGCGAACATGGACTCCATTTTACCGAGATATATCTTTCGTAAGCCATATAAAGTTATACCGAAACAAACAGAAGAGTATGAAGTGGCAGATATGATTCATATTTACACAGACGGTTCTAATACAAAACAAGGCCCAGGATGTGGAATAAACTATCCTTAAAACTAAACTTAAAATGGGATGTGAACAAAAGTGCCAGTGTATATTCTCATAGCATCAAAATAAATTACCAGAAACAATATTACTGGAAGGAACGTGCTCATCTATACATCAGATAGCAGACAAACACTACTTACTCTGGACAGATCACAAATTTACTCAGAGTTAGTACTAGAATGTCACGAAGCTTTGGCCGAAGCATCCATCGACAATTTGGTCACCATAAGATGGATCAAAGGTGACGCCACATCGAAAGGTAACCGATTCACTAGTCAAGAAGGCAGCCACCAAAGTACTTTTCTGACCTGGCCCTTCCATTGTACTGACGACATCAAAGCAAACCTAACTAAAGAACATTCCCTCGTAAAAATCAAGGAAAGGTGGGATGAAACAAGAAACAGAATTTCCAGGATGTTTTCAACTTACCGTGACAGTTCTACAGCAAACAAATACTAGATAGAATCCGCACCTGATTACAGGCATTCTGACTATTATAGTAATTGTGAACTACGGCAGCATCTCTATAGTACTGGAATATGTCAGAATCTGCACAGGGGATGCGATTAAAAGACTATGGAGTGTATCCTTTACGATTGAATGACGCTCTCATTTATTAAAGGAATTGTGTTTGGCGAGTATTGGCTAATACCGGTCGATACCTCTCTACAAAGCTGTGGACTATATTAAATCTGTAAGCTGGCTGACGAGTTAAGAGGGGCCTATCAATTTAGAAGAATACACAATGGGACTGGTGTGTCCTAAATGTCGTGAGGCAACCCATACATTGTAGATACAGATGTTGCTATTGGGAAAGAATCGAGTAGTAAAACCACTATTTTTGGTGTTTTATTATACGATTTTATGGCCCGTCTCTTTTACTGACCTACTCATCAAGGCATAGCTCAATTTAGAATCTAGAAGTCACCCACTAAGAAAAGATTTTCGGAATGGAATGAAAAATAGGTTGATATGTTTAATATGGTCACTTATATTCGGAAAACCGAATATTCCAATTTGCGTGTGACGTAACATAATTCACGTAATGGTCAGATTTTACGGATATTTAGTTAGCCCAATATTTATATATACTTGCGACCTACTTTTTTACGTCTTGAAGACGCCACACAACAGTCTGAATATCAAATCACACTAATTTTTAAATAAAAGTTTGAATATAATTTTTGTTCTGTTTTTTTTTTTTATTAAATGGGAAGTAAATATAAAACTTGGTGCCTATTTCATAAAACTTCTTTGCAACTTTTTACTCTGCACTTTCAAAATTTACGAGTACAAAATATTTGTGTTTCATAAAATATTTTCAGATATTAATTTTTAATTTTCAATTTTCAAATTGCTTTTCAAATTTTACTTTTTAATTCATCAAATTTTTCTTTTGTATTATAATGTATTAAACATAAATTTATTAAAATATGCAAAGTGCAAAGTAGTTTTATGAAATAGGCTTCAGGTCCCCACTAATTTTAAATGGATGACCTAAAATGTTGTGACCCGTGTAACATAGCAAATATATGTGGCCTGAAGGAAAAAGAGGTTGATTATAGCTTCTCTAGATACTAATTACATTATTTATTGTTTTGGCTTAAATTAAAACAGTAATTGTATACTCACAAGAATAAATGGACATTCGGGGTTTAGGCATTCTTTATATCGCCATTCGAACACTGGCGTTGGATGTGCTGCTGCTATACACTCCACTTTGCCAGGCGTTCCTACTAAATGGAATTGATCTGATCGCAAAGTCACAGTTGGTTTATCTAAAAAAATATGATTAGATGATCACTAATATATAGAGTATCTTGGGAAGAAAGTATCATACTTCACTGAGCGATAGGTAATCTCTAGGCGCCTTCATAAAAACACCATATTATTTAGGGGCGTATGAATTAAAAAGGTCCCTTGTCTATTCTACCAAAAAATTTTAAAAAGCCATATATTTTAAACGATGCACTTAAATTAGTAGAAGATAAATGAGTACGCCAAATGTGAAAACGAAAGTATCCAGTTTGATCACCTTGAAATCATCCTGCAGTTCGTGGGCCACATACATAACTAGGTGAAAAAATCTGATGTGTCCAACACATGACTTTCCTATCTAGTTGGTATAGGCTTTTTCCGGTTATTTTGTACAATCTATTGCAGCACCTCTATAAATGTTTAGAGGATAAACTAAATATATACATTTTCCACATACCTCGAAACATTTTTTTATAGATATTCATTGAAAACGAAAATAGTGAAAAATTTAAATTTAGCACTTTTCCTTCAATTTTTCCATTACGGTCGATTTTAGAAAAAGTATGTAAAAAAAATTATAGAGATCGATATCGTAAACAACTTTTAGTTCAACAATTTTCTTAAAAATCAGAATATTGCACATTTTGTCAAATTTCTCGAATACGGACCATTTCAGGAAAATTTGACATAAAACAAAAATTATAGATAATACTATTAGAAGTAACTTTTATTTGAACAATTTTCTTCTCCAAACATAAATAACAGATATATTCCATAAAATATAAAAACGGCCTACCACAAAGTACCCCCCAGATGTTCCGACTTTATCCAAAATCTAATCATTTTACGTCAGGCCGAAATAAAATTTAAATTTAAAATTTATTGTTTTTTTCTTTATCCGTTTTTGAGTTTTATTCAAAATTCGAAATTTAGGTACACATTTTTTCAAATATCTCGAATACGGTCCATTTTAGAAAAATTATGTATGGGATAAAAATTATAGAGAATTTTATTGTAAACAACTTTTATTTACACAATTTTTATAAAAAATTATTTTTTTATATTTTGTCAAATTTCTCGAATACGGACCATTTTAGGAAAAGTTTGTATTAAACAAAAAATATTTATAATAATATTGTAAGTAACTTTTATTTAAAGAATTTTATTCTCCAAACGTAAATAACAGATATATTCCATAAAATATAAAAATGACCACCCATAAAGTACCCTCCCAGATGTTCTGACTCTGCCCAAAATCTAATCACTTCATTGGACGCCCAAATAAAGCTTAAATTTAAAATTTGGTGTTTTTTTTTGTCTCGGTTCATGAGTTATGGTGGATACAGATACATACACACACAATTCTGGCATTGGAATTACCCGGGGGCGCTCGAGGGCGGCTTTGCGGGGGTATCCGGAGGGTCATTCTGGGGGGAAATTGCATAGTCCATGGAACCGCGCCAAACTCGTTACTCGGGGGTTTTCGGGGATGCCGAATTTAATTCTGGCATTAGAATTACCCGGAGGTATGAATAATAAAAATTTTGATTGAATATTAAATAAATAAATATTACACATATTATAAAAACAATTGCTTTGGAAGTCTTTTGTGCCTCGAAACTGGATTTGAAGCTATAAAGAGAGTAGAGTTTGAACAAGATGTTTAGTATTTAAGTTAAACATTTAAGTTTATAATAAATAATTCAACATTAATAGAAACTATTTGTTATTTGAATAAAGTATTATTTTCATAATTTGTGATTTTTCACTTTCTCCTTTACCATTTCCCACAGAGCCACCCCCGAGCGTCCCCGGGGATGTCTAATACCATAATTCAATTCAGCATCCCCGAAAACCCCCCCGAGTAACGATTTTAGAGTAATTTTCATAGACGCTGCCATTTCCCCCCCAGTCACCCCTAGACAACCCCACAGAGCCACTCCCGAGCGCCCCCGGGGAAATCTAATGCTAGAATTAAATTCGGCATCTCCGAAAACCCCCGAGTAACGATTTTGGAGTAATTTTCATGGACGCTGCCATTTCCCTCCCCCCCAATCACCGCTAGACAACCCCACAGAGCCACTCCCAAGCGCCCCCGGGGAAATCTAATGCTAAAATTAAATTCGGAATCCCCGAAAACCCCCTAAGTAACGAGTTTGGAGCGCTTTCCATGGACTATGCAATTTCCCCCCAAGAATTACCCTCCCGGATACCCCCGCAGAGCTGCCCCCGAGCACCCCCGGGTAATTCCTTTGCCAGAAGTGAATTCGGCACCCCCGAAAACCCCCCAAGTAACGAGTTTGGAGCGATTTTCATGTCAATTCACCCCCCCGCGCAACCCGCACAGAGTCACCCTCGTGCACCCCCGGTTAATTCTAATGCCAGAATCAAGTTCGGCAGCCCCAAAAACCACCCGAGTAACGATTTCCGAGCGATTTTCCGAGTCTCCAGTCGTTCCTATAATGGTGCAAGTAATAATGCAATTGGAAAATGCATTTTTCGACCCAGAAGGCATTTTTCAAAAAATGGCTAAATCAGACGATATAGACTTTTTTCCTGGGACCTTCCTAAACACAAACACTAAAACTGCATTTCGATATCTGCTGTCCCTAAAAATTTCCGCTGTTTTTCCTAACTACCCTGGACTATTGTTGTAGTTACAAAATTATTTTTTTAAAGAATAAAATGAGTTTGTCAGTAAAAATGAATTTCAAGAAACTCCTCCTGATATTCTTAAAAAAGCTACAGCCTTTAAAATCAAGGGCAAGGTATGAAATAGTATACCAAAAGCTTATCGACTGACGTATAAAAAACAATGTAAACTAATTCTTTGAGAATGTGCTTTTGGCATATTTTTGGGTACTTATGAAACAAGTTAAACCGGCATCATTTTAGGAAATGTATTCTATGTCAAGAATCGTCATTTCCATATGAAATAAAGTGAATTTTGAAACGTACCCAAAATTAAAAGCAGTTAGACGGTTTTTAAAGGTAGAAATTGTTTTGATGAAATAATTAAATATTTAAATGAAGCTCTTGATTCACAATAATAATAACAACAACGGTTGGTATTTGAAACAATTTTTCTTCAGTTAATTTGCAATTTACAATATTTTTATTAAAACCTATTTAATAAATGTTACAGATTACAAAAACCTTCTTGTTATTAAGAACGTATGATTCTGGTTGTAGATAAAGTATAGTACATTATTCGAGTTGTAAGAGCAATTACATGCTCGTAGAATTACTGCACTCGCCGCTAACGCGGCTCGTGCGCAACTTTTCTACTCGCCTGTAATTAGCTTCTTACTACTGTTGTTATGTAATATACTATTACATTATCGACCTTAAGTCATTTATAAATAAAAATATATTTTCAAATTGCACAGTTTTGACCAGCATCACTTGTATAACCATAATAGAGTACTATAAATTAAAGTTGCGCTAACCAAAACACAAACATTGGGATGTTTTACATCATTAAAAATAAAGTAAAAAATTGTCATACCATAAGACAGTACAACAATAAAATTGTATTGTTTAAAGGTCAGTATCAACATAATTTTTATATTAATTTGTTATTTTGTCCTAATATATTTTCCATTAATACCTACCTATTTAATAATTGTTTGATTATTTTATGTTAGATCAGTTATGGTCTAACATAACAGTTACGTTCATCCATGATATATAAAATGAAATTTGTAGTAATAATTATTCTATAAAATATTATGTAACATAAAATATTTCATTTTTTGTTCCATGAAACTTATTTTGTTAATAGGTGAAATTACTGATAATAATCAATTATTATAACCTTAATCATACGTTTTATAACAATAAATAAATATAACTTACATTTCCTAAAAAAAGGAAATGTAGATTTGGGTTGCATTCCCAATAGTCCGGTTCTGGCGGATCGTCCATATTGAGTCTTCTAGATCTTCAAATCCTAAATCTTGTCTTCAATCTTGTTCTAGTTCAACAAAGAAAATATATCTTCCAATGATAATTAATAAATATAAATTTCTGGGCCATTAAAAGAATATCTTCATAAACACACAAAATAAAAAAAAATTAAGAACAAAAACAATAATAACAAACTTTTAAACTGTTCAAATAATTAGGACATAAGCAATCGCAATAACAACAAAATAAAGACAAAAAGGTTCAGCTTAAGAGTTAACTACGAGCAGAAACGTTTAAATGAACCGTTACAACAACTGTAAATATAAAATTTATTAAAACTTACCAAAGCACTGTACCTAGGTTATACAATTATATTCTTGCAAGCCGTCCCTGGCGTTCAATATATTTTGGTATATTCCTCTAATTTAGCACACTTTATTTATCTTAACCTAAGTACTTGTGTTCTACCTCTTTTTTGTTTTAAATAAAAGTCAATATAATAAATTTGCTATACCTTACTCGACATGCTAAGATATAATTAAAGTTTGTCTTCTGGTGACTTGTATCCATTTACGACGATTTTGTTTTCGAAACTTCGTTTGTATTTTGTATACACAAAATGTAGTCCACAATATAGGTAGGTAACTTAAAAAATTTAACAACACTTGAGGTAGGCATATTTTTACCAATAAACTAACGACTTTAACAATGAAATATGACGAGAAAACTTTTAAATGTGCACATACGAACACAAAACTAGTCTTTCACATAACTGTATATTGTTTAAAAATACAAAACAAATCGAGACTGTAGTGGTAAAGAAGTTTGTGTCTACAAGCTTTATATCTTGCTTGCTTTATATCTGCTGTCTATACTCTATACACTTTCTAGACAGGAGCAAGTCTAAAATTTTCGTAGCCCTCTTGCATATAAAAATTCCGTATCTGAGACCTACAAGCGTTAGCGTCGTTGCCCGATCTAATAGATTGAATACGTAAATTGAGGCCGCGACAACTTTCAGCCCTGACGGCCAGCAACACCAGCTATCGGAAAATATATTGAACGTCAGGAACGAAACACTAGATTATGAACAAATACTACAAAGGAGCCGTATAAAAGTTATAAATAGACGTGTAAAATAGTAAAATAATATGAGTAGATAACATAACACATTTTCATTTTATATTTATATAAATTCGTTTCCCCCTTGTACTGGGCCTACCGCCCTTACATACAAGCCTCCACTGGTGATTATTATTAAAATGGCCATTATGTTGATACTTTAATATTTCTTGGAATAAATTCAGGGTTTATTAAGTTATTTTTAAATATTACCTAACCCAAAAATTTTTCATTTGACACCACCAATGTAAAAAAATAATTATAACTAATTTTAATATAATATGTAAGGGCCGATTTTTAAAATAAAATGTATTTACCGACAATTCAACTTTTTCATTGCACTGGTATTTTAAGGGACCACATTATTGGCACTTTTTGATGGCCAGCTTGGCAGTACCCTCATTAACAACAATGTAACCTACCTATATAGTTTAAGTTTAAAACATTTCAGTCGTTTTACTCTTGCTATTAGGCTCCGTTGACTAATGAGTTTGCCGACTACTGATCCTGCAGAACAACCAGTAGTTTAAGTAGGATCTGCTATAACTTTATTAGAAGATTTCCTTGATAATAAATTGTAATATACCAATTGTTTCAAATGAAATTGAAAAAGAGTTAAATTCGAAATTAGATTTATCTTGGGTAAAATGTCATATTTATTCAAACATCGTAAGGTAATCTTTAATTAAGGGAGTATAGAAAATAGGTATATCCTGGTAAGAGCCAACGATAAAAAAATTACAAAAATGTATTCATCTTTAAATAGTGTTTATTATTATTTGCTATGTTTGAAAAGTACCTCCTGCTGCAGAGCAGATCGAATAGATTAGACGACTAGTTGGAGAAGGTCCACCTAGTCACCAAATTAGGAGACTAGGAAAGTTTTTACATGCCTGGGGACACAACAGGAATGCACACACCCAAGATACACAAACAGACGACATAACAGGGGTAAGCCTTCAGCAACGTCCTGTTTAAATGATGATAGTTTGTCATCCTTCATTCCCTTTTAGAAGGCATGGCATATAAATCTATTGATCTTGATGACCCTAAGAGGAGTTGACAGGGGGTGTACAGAATGGGTCTAGCAGGTTTCGATCCAGTTTACAGGATGGGAACTTATTGACTCGGGCTTTATATATTTGGGTGAGTGTATGTGTGTGTTTGTTTCGTTTCCATGGTTTCTATTAAAATAAACAGTCATAACATACTCTATAATTTATAAAATATTTGTTACATTATTTTTTAAATATATTATAAGTAGGAATAAAAATAGGCACATCCAGGTTTTCTTAAACCTAGGCGCTGCTACAAAGAAAAGTTGTTTAATTTTTATAATTTATTTTAAATATTTGTTACCTTTGATTAATAATTTATTTGTAATTTTATTAAATAAATTGTTACTTCCTTTTCTTCCAATATATAACAACTGTGACTTTCTTTGTAATTTGTCACAAAATTATACGAGGTACTTTCTAAACGTAGCAATTGTAGTTTGTTTTTTTGTACTTTACAAAAATATAATTTATAGAAAAAGAGTTTGGTGTATTATTTTTCCAAGTTTATGTATTTAATAATCAATAGAATTTTTAAATTTTTTTATCGAAATTTACAAGAGTAATAAAAACTATGTTTACTCCTTATGTTAAACTGATTAAAACTTCTTTTATTAAAATGATTATTTATATGATAAAAAATTGGATGTTATTGGAAGCTTTTATATTTTTTAATATACAGTGAAACAATAGTTTTTGTTTCTCCTGTAAATTTGTATAGAAAAACTATTTATTTCTGAATCCATGTTTGAATTTCCCGGCCTACAGCATTTTTAATTTTCCCGCTATTTACTAGTGGTGCCATCATAGACTGGTTGTGGTTACAATCGCCCAAACAACTTTTACCGAACAAAAAAATACATTGAGTTACACGTCTCGCTGGGTTGTCTCTGCTTAGATACTTCAGTGTTAAGACTTTGCAGGATAAATAGTTAATATTGTAACATTTATTTAAACAGTTTGTTTTTTGAATACATGTTCACTAAAAAAACATTTATTTACTAAGTCAATTTATTTAGACTCAATACAACAAAAATTGGGCGTTCCAGACCTGTCTCGAAGACTAGACGCTCTCGAATTTACTAGACCATGTATCGCTATCGCGTCTGGCAATTTATGGAAATTTCACGTAGGTGAACGGCGATAATGAAAACATAGAGCAGGTCCTGACTGGTCAAAAATGGCTCGCACGACAATATTTACAAATAAGTTCAAAACTGTTCCTGGTAATGTTCAGAATAAAGAAATAAAAATATATTTTTTTCAGACTGGCATTGTTCTTTCAACTAACAGTTTAGCATTAAATTTAGGTTAGATGGGGTAATTTACTTTCTAAATATTATTAAAATTTGAGTAAAATCGACAAAATAGCCTAAAATTCAGGAAGGAATCATTACAAGCTCTACATCTCTAGGGTAATAATTGGTGAGTATTGTTGGTGAATTGGTAATTATTGCTCAGTGAAGTAAGTTACTATAGAATACATACCTGTAACATTTAGGAAAAACTCTAAACGTTTTTCCATGAAATGGTTTGTTCCAACTAATGAATAGTAACCAAAGTCTCGGATCAAATCTATGTTCTTTATTTTTAATGTTATGACTTCATGGTTTTGTCCAATATCTGATTTTCCTCTAGAAACTTCATATTTTTTTCCTTTTTCTTCTGGAATTGAGTCATTTCTGTTATCTATCCTAAAATACCGTAATGAAACTGTTGAATATTTTAACTTTCCTCGAAAGAAATACGTATTTGTTGACATTAAGAGATAGACATTTAAAGTGACGTCTTGTATTACTTCGAATGAAAAATCGTTTTCTAACCTAAGAAAAAAGTTGAATTGGGTCTTAATAAAGATCTTATTAAGTTTTCAAAAACGACTTTAAAATGTGGGCACCCCACTACCATGTTGTGGTTATAGTTAGAAATTATTTTTTATATAATTTATTTAGGCCCTTATGCCGAATTTAGCACAATGCCAACAGCAGTTATTGACAATGTTGCCAGAGCGTTTTCATTTTATAGCATTAAAGATTCCGATGCATTGTTATAGCTAATTATAACGTAACTTACCAATAAAAAGAAGGTTTGGGGTGTCCCCAAATATCTACACTCCATATTATTGAGTCTTGTCCTGCTTTAGCTTCATAGTAATATTGGTCCGTTAATTCTCTCATAGTAATAATATGTTCCTCCTCATCTATAAATGAATGGTATATTATTCAACATAATTACGGTTATTACCCTCGAGGATAACATTTGCAACACGAGCCATGGACTATTGCATCTGTACGCGAGTTGAATATTTTATTTTGACCTAATAAAGCGGTTTATAAATTATTTTATACTTGGGCAAAGTAATGCATAGTACGTGAGAATATAATTCCTATATTACGTGATCAATTGAGTTGACTACATAATTTTGTTATTATTAAGTTACAGTGTTGTATTATTGCTGTGGTACATGCATTACTATGACTTCGAAACAAATTGTTTTCGATACAAACCATTCAACCATTCAAGATCAAGACGAAACACGTTCTATCTAGGCCAAGAACTCCGGAAGCAGGGGTCATCACTAGGGTTGCCAGACGTCACGCTTTAGGCGTATTTTCCAAGCTTTTTGAATTGCTTGTACGCTCAACGCCATAGTAAGAAAATATCCCGTTTTTGACAAAAATGCCATTCTTTTTATGCAAATGCCAGGCTTTTTAATATTTAAAGCCATAAATAAAAAGGAGGAACTGGATTTATAAAAAAATGTAAGGTGAAGACCTTTTTTTATTCAGGTATAACAAAAGAATGGTGGACGATCACAATCAACGCCGAGAAAAGTCAAGGTGTGTTGCTCATATTTAGGGATCTGGAATCCACCAGGGTTCTAGATCTAATTCACAGGAAAGCCGCAGATGGGTCATTCTCCATAAAACGTTACTTTTTACTCTAATTTTTTTTAATATATATATTTTTTTAAAGTTAATCATAAATATTAACAAAATGTTACTAAAACAAAATACTTTCAAGCAAAGTAGATGGTTAAGCTTAATTTTTTGTTTTTAGATATTTTTAGCAATCTTGGAAAAACATGTGATTACGGTAATGATGTAGATATAACGGAGTTGATGAAAATGAGAACTATTCAGTCTTTAAAATAGTTTTATTAAAAAACTGAGAATATAAAACATTAACAATTCTTTACGGGAACACGGTTGTGTACACTACACTAAACAAAAGATAAAATATAAAAAATCAAAATGGTAATGGCTGTGGTTTCTTTTTCAAAGCTAGGAAAATAAAACATTGATAATGTACACTAGCTACTACACAAAACAAAATAAAAACAGAACCAATCTCAAAAACAATAAAAACTTCAAGCTGATGATGTCAGAAGTCGCTATATTAATCTAAATTTTCAATGGCTTCGATTTCTTCGAAGTTGAAAAAGTACTGGTTCCTTCTTTCTTCAGGATTTTTCAGAACGAGTATAACATCATCTTTTGCAACTGGATGTACGTCTTTTTCAGCCAGAAAAACAAACTTAATTTTGTTCTTTCTTCTTAGAAAACTTACAACTTCATCGTTTTTCGCTTCTGATAAAATTTTGCCGATGTAATGCCTTTTCCTTTTCCTACCGCTAAACTGGACTACCACAAATTTTCCGTCAGCTATCTCGTACTTCTGCCTGGTTATAATTTAATTTTCTTTGTTTTCATTATTACTCGAAGATGAAGAATATACATCCGAATAACGTAATTTACTGGAAGCTGTTTTTTCAAATTCCGTATCTTCGTTATTTTGGAGTTCAAGCGACCCGAGGTTATAATGTTCACAAGCTCCTACGCATGATAAGCAACTGAGATTTCGAAAATACAAAGTATAAGGAACATCTTTATACCAGCATACTTGTCGGATTTGCATTGTGCCTTTGAATGCATGTAAATTTTCTGGTATTTTTGTATCGAATTCTAAGATACTTTCTTCGTCAATACTGATTATGTTAATATTTTTACAGTGTTTTTTCAAAATCAACAGTAATTCATCAAACGTCGATACATCTTTCCCGTGTGCTACACACTTATCGGCTGTCCTTTTAACGCAGCCCCCAATCCCATTAGGGGCACCTTTTCCATGACCGCTCTCGCTATAGTGCCACTCAATCTGATCCACATCCAAAGTTTGTGCAATATAAGTAGCAATGAAATTAAACATTTTCTTGTTCTTATATTGTGTCGTCGGGCCATTGCTAAGAAAATGAGCTACTTTGATTTCTGGAACTTGCGATTTAATTTTTTTAAAAATTGGTTCCAGATGTGCGCATATGGCTGAAGGGTCATGACGTAAATTTTTTGAAATTGTGCAGTAATTGTTGTGATCCGGTAAATCGTCTTCGATGGTTCCCTTGTAAACGATAACAGTGTGGAGAGAAATTTGCGGCTTGGAGCCACCGAAATGGGCTGACTGGACTTCCTGTCCATATTTACAATTATAATTCTCCGAAAAATCAAGATGTATCAATATTTCGTTGACAGACAGATTTTTTTTCACATCATCAAGAGCACGATATTGATGTATTATATTTCTTAAGTGTAGCATATACTTGGGAAGGTTTTTTTTGAGCTTTTCCATTAATAAACCCTTTGTAGATCTTATCTCCTCTTTAATTGTTTTTTGGCATTCTTTTTCTTTTCCTTTTACAACTATTTTGACTTTCTGCGTTTTCCATATCTTGTAAGTAATATCCTCTTCTTCATTAAAGTCGTTCACATTGATTTATCTGTCTTTACAACCTTCACATGTGCGATCTAAACACTTTTCTCCTAGAAGCCCATCGCAACAACAAAGCTTCTTGCATAATTGATCCGGAGAAGACTCGTTTATGATATGCAGTAATCTTAATTTACTGACGATTAGTAACATATTTTCATGCTGCATGCAAAGACATGTTTCTCTAATTCGCGCATTAGGTATATGAACCCAAAATGGTCTATTTTTACAGAATTCGGGATAGCTTAACTTTTCATAATGTGGATATGCTTTTATAAACTTGTCATGGATAATTTGTAAGGAGTCGTTCAAATACCTTTTTTGTTTTTTGCAATTAAATCTAGTTATGGTATCTTTTTTTCCTGGCATCATCCGGCTATTTTCATCTCTTTCTAAAAACGCTTGAATAGTTTTTCGCAGTGTAGACTTAATAAGTTTTCTCTTCTTCAGTAATATCTTCGACTTACATAATTTTGGAGACATTGTTGATAAAACATTAAGAAACCTGTATTTTTTCATAAGTCTTTCAGATACTGCTTTTAAAACTTTTCTTTTTCCTTCTAACGACTGCTCCCCTTGCAAATTTTCTTGAACTTGTTTTGTAATTACTTCCCCCAAGAGTAATTTCTTCTTTATTTCTTCCTGTTTAACGTTAGGATTTTTTAACAATTCATAAACTTTGGCACCAGGACTATCCGGATCGGTAACCTTGTGCTTTTTATTAACTCTGTGTGCACGTTTTTTATATTTCTCCACCTTTTTTTTAAGTGCTTCATTATTTTTTTTGTAATTTTTCAATTTTCTTCAACAGTTCTCTTTTATGTTTTCTAGATTGCTTTTTCCCCTGTTGAAATTGTCTGCTTGTTCCTGGATTGTAGTGAACTTGGTTATTTCCTTCTCCTTCTCCTGGCGGTACTGGACTAGGTGGAGGTGTGTCGGCTTTAATAATATTCTGAATTATTCTACGTCCCTCACGATGCTTCTTGGAACTCTCCCTCCATAGTTTGCGCTTACTTATTTTTTCTCTTTCAGTTGAATCCTCGATTAGCTTTATTTTTCCCTCTTGTTTCCGTTTATAGTACCTTTCCCGTTTTTTCCTTTTGTACTTTTCATACATTTCGGGATTGTTCCGAATACGCTCCCTCATCCGCCTCATATTCAGCTTTACCTTTTCGCTCCATTCATCAGTAACCTTGTCTTTTTGTTTCTTTATAGGGGCCATTATTCGGCCTGAAAGAAATTAAACTAATAAATTATTAAAATACAGAAAGAAGTAGGTAAGGTATTATTGGATCAACTCCGTGATCACCACCATCATCTCCGTTATCGCAAATAATAACGGAATGGACATAACGGAGTTGATGAACAGGTGTATTTTTGTTGTTTATTTCTTGAAAATAATCAATTAAAAATTTGATCGTGTCCCACACCCAAGATTATTATATTAGGAAGTTAATTATAATAATGTCTTGTTAATTAAACATTTGACTTACCTTTAAAAAGTGATAACGGCGTTGATCTTTTAGGTTGAACGAAAACCACTTGAACCTACTTGATTGCGAATTTTAATATGTCCGATGGAGTGACCGTCGCCTTTGGTGATCAGATAGATACTAAAACAGTTCGAAGCTATCCCAGAAGTAAATTGAAATGCATATGCGCCCTCTAGTGTATGTTTTTGAATTTTTAATGGCGATAACGGAGTTGGCGCTCAATATAAAACTAATAAACAAAAGCAAAATGTAAATGTCAAAGGATTTAGTGATACGTTTAGTTTTTCAACTCAAGGTAGGGACTGATAACGGAGTATGATTTGATAACGTTATTTATCCCAAAAAACGCAATATTATTAAATTTTTTAATAAAATAATTTTCGCTTGTAATAAATAACTTCTTTGTTCTCCTATTTATACTTTTTATAATACGAATAGTTAGTTTTTAATTATTGTAAAGTAGGTGGGACATCCAATTTGACGTTTTATGGAGAATGACCCAGATACATTTGAGAATCTGAAACTTCATTCCAACGTAGACCTAAGTGAACTTACCAAATACATAAGAGACGATTGGCCTGGCCACGACTGCTGGACTATGGTGGAGAGTTGGAGAGTGACTGAACATTCGCAAGTACAAACTAGGACTTCTCAATATTTTCTTTCAGCATTCTCTTTCAGTATTCTGACAAACGCAAAACAGACAAAGACTGTATAACAGACTATCAGCTTGGTTAGAGAAGGTCGCCCTAGACTAAGTGAACTGGACACAACAGAATGCGCATACACAAGATACACAAATAAACGATGTAACAGAGGTAAGCCTTCAGCAACGCCCTGTTTAAATGACGATAATATGCCCTCTTAGAAGGCAAGGCATATAAATCAATTGCTCTTGATCTTGAGGACCTTGCAGAGGTAGACGGAATGGGTCTAGCAGGTTTCGATCCAATTTTACAGGATGGGAACTTACTCGGCTAGGCCTTACCTATTTTATGTATATGTGTGAGAAATGTCTAGTTCGTATACCCCCGAATGTACCAAACTTCTGGACTCATGGTAAACTATTATTGACATATTATAGATCTTTAAAATATGTCTCTTTCAAGACTTTGATTTAGCTATTTACAAAAAAAGAAAATCCAGTGGAATGTCTTCTTACCCTCAATACGATATAAATGTAGATTAACCGTATTTTTTAAAAGAAATGATTACCTAATACTCACCATAAATTTTAATACTTATATTTCTGGATACATGATGTTGTTGGTGATCTGATACTTCACAAATGTATACTCCACTGTCATTAAATGTTGTGTTATATACAGTTAATTCTGAACTTTTTTCTTCATCCGTTTGTTTCATTCTGGAAGGCTATAAGTAAATATTTTATTTAAATGTATATATTTGAGACATATGTGTAAAAGAGAAAATTAGTTTGTACAGTATTTCAACTTGATATATCATCAAATGGGGCTCAAAGGGATTAGGAAAATAGACATAAAAGTAGACAAAAAAAAAGATCCAAATGAAATGTGGAAGAAAATGGATGTAAAAAGTAAAAGGTTACAAGCCGATAGGTACGCTAAATATTTTTAAGTTAACTATAGCTAGATCCTACTCTTTGCCTAGTATCTTAAAATATAGTAAAATTAAATGACAGTGTGTAATGAAAGTTTATCAGATGTTTGAGGGTTCCTGCCTATGGAGTCTCAGCATTGCATTCTTTTCCACTTTTTAACACTTTTCTCAACGTTTTAGAGCCCCCTTGATTTTAAAATACTGATTTCACTAGATAAGCATGCTTGTCAACTCTTACAACAAATACATTTTTTTCTATACTGTTGTCATTCAAACGTCAAATAAATTATTTAAAGTTTTTTAAAAGTCTTTTAAAAGATTTTATTAAAGTGATTATTTATTGTGATAAAATAATTATTTTAAGTTGAAATAATTTTGGATCGTACGCGAATAACGTACTCCAGAATGGAACTCGTATTAGAATTTGATATTGGGATTAAAAAGGTAACCCACATAGCACACGGACGTCTTATGGACGTCTAAAAGACGTCCTTTAGGGACATAAAGGACGTCCGAGGGACGTCCTATTTTGGTACCGGGACGTCAATCGGACGTCCCATGGACGTCCTAATGTCCCGTTTCTGTCCATCTTAGGGACGTCCCTTAGGGACGTCCCTGGGACATCCCAAAAGGACGTCATAGGGACCTTTGCGGGACGTCCTAGGGACGTAAATCAGACGTCCGAGGGACGATATTTGACCATAATCCATAAAGGGTAATAATAACAAAAATGTTAACAATAAAAGAGCTTTATTTAACAACTTTTATCCTAAAAAACCTAGCTAGAGTTAAACGTTTTCAGTTTACAAAAAAAAAAACAGGAATGAATTAAATTTAACACACAGTGCTGGCAAGATGAAACCTTGGGTCCTACTTATAGCTTGTGTCGACAAAACTGAGTATTATAATTTTGTCCAAATTAGTTTTGTTCCAACTTTCCGCCATTAAGGTATTTTCTTTCCGCCAGCGGCTACCGACAATACACATCACTTATTCTCACATCAACACAAAACACTCACTTCACTTTATAACCACTTTACCACCAGCATCAAAAAAATAACAAATAACACTATATAACCTTCTTTTTTCTTCGTTAATCTAACTCACTTATTTAAGTTAATTATTGAATGCCGAAAATTGTAGCTATTGTTGTTCATTTGAAAATAAATGATAGGTTAGGTTTTCTGTCCTCATACTCTTGCAAAATCAAAACGTTGAATTTCAAGTTATCGATTCAAAGACCAACGATGCTAGTGCATAGAAAGTCCCATAGACGTCCCTTGGACGTCCCATTAACGTCCCGGACTCGGACCGAAAACTAAACGCTTTGTCGAAACGGGACCAAAATAGGACGTCCAGATGACGTCCTTCTAAGGACGTCCTAGTGTTAACTGTAATCGGAAGTCCAGTGGACGTCCTATTTAGGTCCGGGACCAACCGGACCAACAAGGGACCAAATCAGGACGTCCATGGGACGTCCTGTGCTATCTGGGAAAGGGCTCAAATATTATTTTTAAATAGGCAGGTTGAAGGGGTTAAGGTACAAATATTTTTACATGTGCAGGTTCAATGGCTAAAGTGACTAAATATTTTTACATAGACAGGTTTAAAGGGTTAAAGGTATACATATTTATCCATGCTCAGTTTTAAGGCGTAAAAAGCCAAAATATTTTTACATACTCTTTGAATTTCAAATAATTTACAAATCCTAATCAAAAAGCGACATGGAAAGGTTATTAAAAACCAGTTTCCAATGTGTTAAACTTGTGGTTAAATTTTAGGATCTCTTTATATATTTTTCAATTATTATTTCTAGAATGACTTATAATTTAACCAGTAATTCTTTTGTTGTTTTTTATTACAATAATCAATAGTTATACTTACATTAAATATCCCGGTAGGTGTAACCCATGAAAATATTACAACGCTAGTCGTAAACTGTAAATTACATTTTAATGTAATATTGTCGCCTAAATTTGTATGACCTTCATTTTCATCAATAACTCTTGGTGCCGGTATATAGGATGTAGAAGCTAAAAAACGATCAAATTTTAAATTAGTTTAGTCAATATAAAATAATAATTTATATTTGCAAAATAAAAGCAATTTAATGTACCTAAGCAATGAGATTAAAGCAACAAAGCAGAATATTTATGTTTAAAGATACGGACATTTAAATGCGGACCATCTAAGCCAAATATAATAGAGACGAACACAAGTGGAAGAGAGAGGTGGAAGTAGTAAATATTGTGCGCCAGGGCGCTCCGCGCTGACAAGCGGTCTTAGTTTGTTCTACATATGGTCCTATTATACCTTGTCCAATTTATTGTAAAATAGATGGTCTGTGTATAGATTTCCGTACCTGTATACAAGGTGTCCCGAAATTAGACGGTCATATTTTAATAGCGTAATCTATTTCCTAAAATAGAAGTAAAAGTTCGTATAAACATAGGTCCGAAAACGTTTCGTTTTCGATATACAGGGTGGTACAAGTGAAGTCCTGATGGCACATTTTTGTAAATATTTTCTAAAATTTCTTTAGTCACCGGTTTTCCAAAGTTAAAAAAAATAAAATTTCTGATTCCACAGGCCTACTACACTTTCGAATAAGATAACATTAACTTATGACATTTTCAAATGCTTTTCTCTTGAAAATGATGCGTCCTAGCGAGATATAACAAAAGTAGCTTTATTATAAAGAAAATATTGGTTTTCAAAATTTTGTAGTCAAAAATTTTAAATACGGTCTACAAAAAAACTTCTCTCCATTAAATAGAGCGTAAAAAGTTTAGCATTTGTATCAAATTTCACTTAGTTATCTTTCAAAGTTTAGAAAATATTTACAAAAATGTGTCATCAGGACTTCACTTTTAACACCCTGTATCTCAAAAACAAAACGTTTTCGGACCTATGTTTATATAAACTTTTATTCCTATTTTATGATGTAGAGTACGCTGTTAAAACATGACCGTCTAATTTCGGGACACCCTGTATACAGGGTGTTTCCGAACTTGGCGTCCAAATTTGTAGGGGTGGTAGTTCGCATAATTTGAGAGCGATTGGCAGATTTCATTTTTCTAAAAAATTATAATAAACAAAATAGAGCCATTACAAAAAAAATCAAAGAGCAGGTCCTACCCTGAGCGCGTAGCGCAATATTCCTCAAAAACAGGTGCGATTTGCAATTTTGTCGATTCTAAGCATAGCGTGCGTGAGTCGAGGCGATCTTATCGCTGTGCAGGACCGTACCTGTTCACAATTTTTAATTAATTTTTAATTATTTTTATTTTAAATATTTTGGAAAAATGAAATCTGCGAATCGGTCTCAAATTATGCGAACTACCACCCCTACAAATTTGGACGCCAAGTTCGGAAACACCCTGTATATATTTTTTTTAAAGCCACCACTATAAACAAGCAGAATGTCAGCATGCAAGACATTTTAAAATCATGGAAATTTTATAAAATTAAACTAATACAATTTTTAAGTTTTTTATTTAATCTTATAGTTCATAGTTACGTTAATAACTTTATGGACAATAGGGGAGCTATTACGGTATCAAAATCATTAAGTAAGTATTGCTAGATATCCAAAAAATATACCAACATGTAACGTGTGGAGGGTACTTAGGACTCACTAAGCTCATTGTGCAGCCACGTAAGTTGATAGGCCTCTCCTAGCTCGTGAGCCAGCCTACAGATTTATATAGTTGATAACGTTGTTTCTCTTATGTCAGCCGATGTTAACCAATACTTGCTAAACACAAATCCTCTAATAAATGGGAGCATCGGGCAATTGTAGAGGATATGCTCGAAGATATCATGTTCTTGTTCGCACCTCCTACAGAGTGCAAATTCTAACAGCCCCATGGTATGGAGATGCTTCCGTACTTGGCAATGACCAGTTAGAATGCCTGTTATTAGGTGCATATTCTCTCTAGGCATAGTGAAGTATTTATTTGCTATGGTATTCCTTAAAATCTCCCTAGCAACTCTGCACCCTATTGATTTATCCTATATATCATGGAATTTCACAAGGAATGTTTTTTAATTGGTTTTGTCACTACCGATGCTGTCAGCCCACAGGAATGGCAAGGCTCAAAACAGTATGTGGTTGGTTGTCTTCTTGGCTAGTGAATCAGTAAGATGGTTACCTTCCGATGTGTCGTGATCTTTGATCCATCTAAGATGACAACATTGTTGATGGATACTTCGGCCAAAGTTTCATGACATTCTAGTACTAACCCTGAGTACATTTGTGGTCTTTCCAGGTTAAGTAAAGCTTGTCTGCTATCTGTATAGATGAGCATGTTCCCTCCAGTGATATTGTTTCTGGTAACTTCTTTTGCTGCTGTGAGAATCCTAGTGAGCTTAGTTTAAACTACACTGACAATTTTGCACACAGCCCATTTTATGTTTAGGTTTAAGTTTTGTTTTAGAACCGTCGTTGCAAATATAATTTGTACCTGCTCTTTCGACTCTTCTATTTGTTCTACTATAATTTTATGTGGCTTATGGAAGATATCTATCGGTGAGATGGCGTCCATGTTCGCTTACAGCAGTGAAGGCGTATCCTTTCAAAAGCGACGTCTCGCCTCATCATATTCTACATCTGAATCTATACCAACCGTACGGAGTCGTGTCATTGTCATAAGAGCAACCTCCTTAATCTCCTTTGTGTATTGTATGTATAAAACTATTTTTCTCTAATTTGGTATCTATATTTATAGATTTATAATAAAACTGGGTTGTTGTTGTTATATTGTTTTTTTTTTTAAGTAAATTATACTGTTCATACATTCTCGAAACTGACAAAATATATTTTTTTTATTTCCGATATAAATATACATTGTATGTTTCTTCTGAAATCCAAGGGACCCTTGTTTTCTTTTATTAAATTATTTGTAACTATTTACTAAAAATTTCTTATAGAAACCCCGTTTTTTATCAATCATGTAGGTTCTTTAAGTAAAGTACTCTGTCTTTTCTTGCTCTTCTTGTGTTTAATGCTTGTAAGAAACCATCTCGTCTGCTTTTAAATGTAGGGAGGACAATACTGCAATTAATTTAATAATAGTGAATGATATTTTCAGAATAATACTTGAAAATCTTACCATTAGCCTTTAATTTCAGTTTAGGACCAGCTCCTTTATTTCTTCTAACGATTTTTGAGTGTAAAAATTAAAAATTGTTTGGCAACAGCAGCAATACGGCTAGCTCTAGGCTTGCCAAAATTTCAAAATATGTCGGGATATTAACAAAGTGTGATCCAAATTCAGCTCGGATGCCGTACCCTAATCCAAAATGTTTAAAATAAAACATTCACATAATAATATTTCTCTTTATAATTCAAATAAAAAATAATTAATTTGTCTTTCAAAAAATAAAACTACTGACATTATAAAAACTCTAACAGCAGAACAAAGTTTAAAAATAAAAATATTAACACCACTAAATAATAATAATAAAATATTGGATTTTTAAAAAAAAACTAATGTACGACACCGTGATGAGGCCACCGTGTTGTTTACGAACCGTGGGCTTTTAATATGCATATACACATGGGCGTCGTTACACGATTCTATTGGGAGGGGCAAAATTTTGAAAAAATTTAGAATGTTTATTTGTTGGAAAACAGAGAAAATGAAAAATAAAAGAGCAATACAAATTAACAAGTCTCTAATAAATATTTTACCCAAAAAAAAGACAAAAACTAAAATAAAAAAAAACACAAACTTAAAACACATTTTTAAAAAACAAACACAAGGTGTGATATAAAAGAAAAATATGAACAAGAAGACACAGTCATACATAATAATAAAAAAAATAAAAATTTATGAAAACACAAAAACATAAAAAACTCACTCAAACACGTTGACGAACACAAAAAAACACTAGGAAAATGCATTTTTTCATTTTTAACTACTTTTTTATAATTATTTGAACCTAAAACAATGTGAACTGTAGTAAAACATTTGTGTGCACTTCGAACGAATAGGTAACTTTCTGTTTCAAGCGGAAATGTATTCTAACTCTACATGTTATAACTATAAATATCATTATTGAAAAATAATTAAAAATAAACCAATAAAATCTTTAAAATATCTTATTTATATATATAATTTATGGATTGCTAATAAAATAATATATTGAAATTTTATAGTACTTCACAGCTCTTAACGTAGAGAACTCATTATTCTAAACATATATTAAAAGGACACAAAAGAGAGTTAACACAAAATGGAAAACAATGAGATAGAGGAAACAGAATTACAAAGAAATTTACACATGCATGAGTACCAAAGAAAGAGACCGACACCACATTTTTCAACTTGTACTTACAATCTCGTAATTCTACATTAACTAATAAATCGAGAGTAGCATTGTCTCTCGTAAAAGTGCACATATAAAATCCACATTGAGTTGGATCTAAAATCGAAAAGGAAAATCCTACTTTGTTATCGTAAACATAATCGATATCCTAAAACAAATAAACTATTAGTAAGGTTGAAAATGGTCGCAAGGTCACTCATAGCCTATTTTCTCCTATTACGAAATTCAATTAAAATTAAAAAAAGTTTGACTGAAGAAAGATTAGGTCTTAAGAAAATCTAACCATAACTTTAAGGCAAGCATAATGCATCGAAATTACTAATAAAGTGAATGATTAAACCACGTTGCATGACATTTATTATAAGTATTAACTTCGATCAAATTTCATATAGAAACAACATAAAATGTGTCCTTTACATGAACATATTATGTCTAAAAATATTCGCCGGAGGTAGTTAGTTAATGATATTTCTAATCCACCAGTTATATCACAGTGACCACACTGTATATTCGAGATTAGTTTTAAAATATGGCCATCAACGATAGGGACAAGGTATTTCTTTGTATTTACAATAATAATCCGTAATTGTTTAACAGCAGTATTATTGTAAATACAAAGAAATACGTTGTCCCTATCGTTGATGGCCATATTTTAAAACTAATCTCGAATATAAAGTGTAATCCGTAATTGTTTAACCGCAGTAATGGGATAGCTGGTATACAGACACGATACACAGCCTAACGGTATGTTCCTGCGCATTAGAGTGGAGCGAAAACTTGACCTAAATAAGTTATTTTCGAAAACGAATATGCCTGGGTGTGCAAAAGATGCCTTTGGAGATTGTTATTTACTCAAAAAAATCCGAATGACTTATGACGATTCCATTCTGCAAACAGGGAATTTTGCTAAAGAATGCAAGTAGCTCTAAAAATTATAGGAAAGTGGTGCAAGGACAATTCACTGTCTATCAATCCTAAGAAGACAAAAATTGTCCTTTTCACAAGGAAAAGGTTGAAAATGTAATTAAAACCTCCAGAACTCCTAAACACAAAACTAAACTTTGCAACAGAGGTGAAGTACCTAGGTCTCACCTTTGACAGCAAGTTAACATGGAACTCGCACTTAGAAAACAGAGTTAAAAGAGCATACATTGCTTATGAACAATGCCGCCGAACCGTGGGGCGTCTCCCTCAGAGTCGTCGCATGGACTTACACGGCTATCATAAGACCTATGCCAACATACGGTGCAGTTGTCTGGGTACCGAAAACCCAAAAATTAACAACTATCCGTAAACTAGAACAAATTCAAAGAACAACATGTCTCAACATAACAGGACCCATGAAAACAACACCGACTAAAGCGATGGAAGTCATTCTTAGTCTCACTCCCCTTGATATTTACATCAAGGAGGTTTCTCTGACAATATGACACGCCTCCGCACGGTCGGAATGGAACCTGATGTAGGATCTGGTGAGTCGAGACGTTACTTTTGGCAGGAGGCGCTGGATACGCTCCCACTGCTTCAAGCGAACATGGAATCCATCTCATAAGCTATATAAAGTTATAATAGAACAAATAGAAGAGCCGGAAGTGGCAGGTACGAATCATATCTACACCGACAGTTCTAAAACAAAACAAGGCTCAGGATGTGGAATATACTCCAGATTCTTAAACCTAAACATAAAATGGACTGTGAGCAATAGTGCCAGTGTAGTTCAAACAGAGTTAACGGGGATTCTCATAGCAACAAAAGAAATAACCAGAAACAATATTACTGGAAGGAACATGCTCATCTATACAGATAGCAGACAGGCACTACTCACCCTGAACAGACCACGAATTTATTCAGGGTTAGTACTAAAATGTCACGAAGCTTTGGCTGAAGTATCCATCAACAACGTGGTCACCTTAAGATGGATTAAAGGTCACGCCACATCGAAAGGTAACCGTCTTGCTGATTCACTAGCCAAGAAATCAGCCAACCAAATACTTTTTGGACCTGACCCTTCTATTGGCCTGACAAAATCGGCAATGACAGACCTAATCAAAGAACATTCCCTTGTGAAATTCAAGGAAAGATGGGATAAAACAAGAAACTGTAGAGTTGCCAGGGAGCTCTTAAGTTATCCTGACAACACTGCAGCAAACAAATACTTGACTATGACTAGACAGAATCCGCGCCTAGTCACAGGCATTCTGACTGGTCACTGCCAAGTACGAAAGCATCTCCATATCATGGGGCTGTCAGAATCCGCACTCTGCAGAGGATGCGAACAAGAAGATGAGACCATCGAGCATATCCATTATGATTGCTCGACGCTCTAATTTATTAGAAGATTTGTATTCGGCGAGTATCGGCTAACACCGACCGATATAAGAGAAGCACCTCTTGGCGACGTTGTTAACTATATTAAATCTGTAGGCTGGCTCACGAGCTAGGAGGTGCCTATCTTCTCAGGAGGATGCACAATGGGCCTAATGAGGCATAAGTGCCGTGGGGTAACTCACCCTCCACACGTTACAGATCGGCTGCCGAAATGACCTTGAACATTTCAAAAATTAAAAAATCTTTGAAACTGCAAAAAAAGCAAACATGCTCCAAACAGCTAGTTTTTCTTGAAAAACTACCCAGAACTCACCACGTGGATGTGGCTGTATCTCGAGTTCCACCCTACCCTCCCACCCTTAAAATAAAAAAATTAATTTTTTATGTTCTAGAACTGCTAAAAATTGTTTTTAAAGCCCTAATAAACCTGTCTTGTGCTTCAGGGCCATACACCGCCATAGAAGCTTTAGTGACTAACTTTACATTTTACATTTTCCCTGGCGCTTTTAGAGCCAAATCGCGTTTTAAAACTCCAGTGGAGATTCCTTGATACATCTCGTACATATACTTAAGATCGGTACTTACGGTTTTTAGATCAACTATAGATAAAATTGTTTCAATTTCCTCAAACTGTACGACTGGTAAATGTTCACACGATTCAAGAGTCTTACCAATGTCTCCCGCAAATCCTTTGGGCACAGTAATTTTTCCGTCTAAATAGTTCATTAAGTGGCGAAGCGGCAATTCGTTAGTGTGTAATAAATCATCCATTGCAATGGCCTTTTTAAATCCAATTTAACAGCTCGAATCACTCCGTTTTTAAAATCGGTATTTACCACGGTTCCGTCACAACCAATGGCCACAAGTTTATTTAAATCAATATTTTTTTTTGTAAAAAGTTGATTATCGATGTTTTAATTTCTTTGACATTCCCAGATGTTGGACTAACATGTCCAAAATATCTCGATCCTCGAAACTAGAACATAATGTTCTTCAACAACTGTTTTCTGATAATACTTTTCTCCTATTTTCTCTTGGATTAACGTCTTATCTCTGCGCCCGTCGAAATATATTCATAAACATCGTCACCAAATTTTCTTTTCAGGTTTGTGCGACTTTTAATTCTAGCCCTTCTTATTTTATTACGATCTACAATTTTTGAAGAATCAGTGTGTGATACAATACCTACGTCTTTTAGTATGGCACTTGCTATAATTACTGCTTATCGGTCAGAAACTCCTGTGCGGTCAAAAGTTTCTGCCAATGTTGGTAAATGGAGTCGCATTTGAGCAGAGGATGATTTGGTGGTTTGACAACTCGCCTGAGAAGTCGGTACCAAAGGGCCGATTGCCTTAGAAGTTGACGGAATACTCTCTGTTTCTTTTTGGTCACGTTCACGTTGTTGCTTTATTTTTGGCTTTTTTTCCTTTGGTTTATCTTCTGAGAACAATGATTTGCTGGAAGTTGACTGTCTGGCTAATGCCTTTAATTCTGTTAATTATCGAAATTTTAAGGCTGTTTCGGTAGCCGAAGATATTGTTTTCTGACGTTCAGTTTTTTTTTTGGCTTACTAACGAGTACAATTAGCACCTATTAAGCATACAGGGTGGTTAAATTTCAAGAAATCGAAAATTCGTTATATTAAAAAATATATGATAATTAACGAAATTTTAAGGTGGTTTCGGCAGCCGAAGATGTCAAAACACATCAACTTTTTGTTGCAACTATTGTTTTTTATATTTTTTATGTATTTTAAAAAATACTCGCATACTTGTTTTTACACCGACCCTGGGATAATTCTCTTAGCTTAGTCTTAAATAGACGAGTAATTACGGGTGAGTTCTTGATATTTGACAACTTTCATATTAAAATGTTTAAACCCACTTTATTAGTTATGAGCTCATTCGTTTTTCCTCTCTATTTTTAGACCTTACCTGATGATGAGGATCTGATCCTCGAAACCGGTCGTAATAAAATACTCTTGTGAGATCCTAAGGACCACCCTCGTTTGATTTACCTTTTTGAATTTTCTTTAATATAAAAAATACTCTCTTTATACAAGGTGACCCAACGAAAACTTGATATGGGGGTTTAGGGTATTAATATCGTGAATGTTAAAAAAACGCTCTGACAGATCGATTTTAGTTTGAAGGAATATTTTTGATTACTATACGGTGCAAGAGAGAGGTCCGACACGCACAACATAGGGCGCGGACATTTTGATGCCTTTACCACAGTTTATAGCTAAAGAATCAGTTCGCTCACTCTGCGTCGGCACTTTTGATCTCAATGTTCCAGTTTATACACTGCGCAACTCGGATAATACAATATATGACAACCGCCTATAATAAAACAGCAGTCTTCTGCGCATCCTGAATTTGTATCCCTGGAGTGGATGTTATTTTGGAACTTTCAACTGGTCCGAGTGAGCTAACTGATTCTTTAGCAATAAACTGTGACTCCAAAAATAATATTTACTGACACTGACAGCAGCAAGCCAAATATCGGGTGCGTTTTAATCATCCGATTCTGCTTCCGGAATTGTCGGTTTATTCGTTTTAACCTGTCAGATTAAAAAAAGAAAACCGACAATTCCGAAGCAGAAGCGGATGATTAAAACGCACCTATTAAAAATATTGCGCCAAGATGTAGGCAACACGTAATAAGGCATCAAAATGGCGGAGTTTTCTATCTCCTTTTAAAAGACTCAGAAAGCTGCGCAGTGCGACCATTCTCCGTATAGTAAGAGAAAATCAAAGTATGTGGACCTCTCTCTTGCACCGTATAGTAATCAAAGTATTTGGCCATTATAGACAACAAAAAAGATAAACTGTAATTTAAAATTTTTAAAATGAGGTTAGAAATATGTATAAGGATAATGACTCTAATGTCAAAATTTCAGGTTTGCAATGTCTTATTTTAGCATGGAATTTATGTGTCTCTAATTACGTTGTCACTATTAGTGGCTGACGTTATAGAAATTTGCAATATCTATTTACTAAATAATTTTTGAAGAAAACTAGATTAAAGTTAGGTGTTAGGTTAGGCACTACACATATCGGTTTCTTCCTTAGATATTGAGTTGGAAGACTAAAAATACTTGGAAGAAAATTAATTTACCTAACTACAAAATATAATAATAGAAATCTTTTTCCTTATGACAACTAAAAAATCTAATTCATAATAATTTCAAAAAATATTTATGGTATCTGCAATAAATATATGTAAATTTTATAGGAACTAGGTGCTAATAATATTGTATTTTTTTAATTTTTAATAGCGTAAAAATCTATTTTCATCTTGTGTAAGCAGCGTTTTGTATTTTGTAGGTTTCGTGAAAAATAGACCGAACTCAGGCATGCAAAAAAATAATTTACTATTTAAAGTACATACTTTCCACTTTCAGCTCGTATAACTGTTCCTGCATCTTGTCATCTCTCGAATATATACATCTAAACAGGGTGTCTCCTAAATCGATTGTACGATTGGTATAGAATCCGTAAAACGGATTATATCTAACGAGTGTGGAATCTTTCTCGCCAAGAACATTTAAGTCTACCTTAGAAATAGTTAGATATTAACATAATGCCTGTTTTAAATAAAAACGATAGTAATCCAATTGTGTACTGCATGCATAATAACTTTAAAATAGTGTTAAAGCATTTCTGTTGTTTTATAATAGTCCAATATTTGTAATTGAGTCAACTGAGATACATTTGATCAATAATAGCGACTTTTTAAATAATGAATTAAGTACTGTACTGAGTGTGGACATTCTTTACCAACAAAAAAAACTTCTAGACTAATCCATTCATTTACAATTAAGCCCTTATTTATTACAAACATTCAGATTGTGTTTTATATTACGCATACAGAGCTGTCGCATCGGCTGCCGCATTAGAAAGAAGAAGACGTCTGCTAATTTGAGTGGGAATGGTTTATGCGAGTTTGTTTATCTAAGGAGCGAGCATGCGTTTTATTAATAAATTAGTATTTAAGTCTACTAAGCTTGCTTTATACTGCTGTCACACTTCGAAATAAATTGCCTACTTTCCTGGAAAACAACTTCAACTATGACATTAAGAATGCAACTGTACTTAATGTAATTTTAAAAGCCTTTTGAGCGTTTTTGAATCTTATGTTGTCACTAGCGAATTATAACCATAAACAGTCCTTCCAATATGTATATGCCAATATTCTACCCGTACATACTTTTTGTTATTTTACAATGTGTATTATTAATAAATTTCCTAATCCCCAAAAGAAACTCGTTTCTTAAAATAGATAGGGCCTCAAAACTCAATTAACCAAGAACTGGTATTTACAGTTGCACTAATTACTTTCTTGCACATATTTGTCCTTAATTCACAAAGCTGCCTTTAAATCGTGTATTTCAAATCGGATTTCGTGGATTTGTTTAGTAGGAACATTTATTTCTCAATAAGGTTTAATAAAACTTTTTTAAAACAATTACTATTTGCTTTCAGGCCTATCGTACCATTAGTGAAATCAGGATACCTTGGGGAACTCTTGCCAAAAGAAGCTCCACAAACAGGTGAAATGTGGCAGAATGTTCAAGATGTCGACAGGCTTATCATGCCCGGACTCACTCATTGGCACTGACCCCGATTGCACGCATACTACCCTACTGCAAATTCATTTCCTACTGTAGTCGGGGAAATGCTAAGTGCAGGATTTGGATGCGTAGGATTAAGCTGGGTAGGTAAGTAGTTAAAAATATTTTTTATATTTATTACTACTTTTTTTTTTTAATTTTTAATATTCCATTCATATTCTACATCGCAATCTTATTTTCCTTAAAGTACTCTAGAACGATATTCTTCTTTTGGTACTCTTTATTTTGCTCGTTTTATTCCTTTTTGCCGTACTGTTACTTCTGTTTTAATATTTTAAAAATATCATCATTATTATCATGATTACAAATATAATTTTCAAATCGTTATTTTTTTGCTGCCATTTATATTTTTCTTCCAAAAGACTCTCATACTCTATCATAATAATTTCACAACTTCTTAGACAACACTGTAAATGTTGCAATTCGATTTTAGTAAACAAAATTGGTCTAATAGATGTTCGTCGTTGTTTTTAACAGTTATATTTTGTTAGTGGATGTAAGATGTTACTCGACACTCGCTTCGCTGCGAGCATATCTTTTTTAATAAGAAACATACGTAAGATAAGCAAGTCCCCCACCAATTAGAAATGCCGCAGTAATGGCCAAACACATATTTATGAACCAGCAATCGTTCCTGCCATTTTTTAGCGGGCACTTGCATATAGGTATACCAGAACCATGGACAAAAGGACCTTTATTTCAAAAGTACGGAAAAATGAAACCACACATCCTAAATTATTCGGACCAATCAGTCTTATATCCTTTGTATTAAAAACCATGGAGGAGGCTGTTGATAATTATATCAGAACAAAAATCCTCTCGAGGGTGCTACTTCATCACAACCAGCAAGCGTACCTAGCAGGCATATCGACAGCATCTACCCTAGTACATCCAATTGACGAAATCCAGGATGCACTGACAAACAAAGAAACAGTCATGTGTACCTTCTTGGCAAGAGAAGGAGCGTTTGACAACACGCTGCACGAATATATCAAAAGAGCACTTGAAACAGAGAAGTAGATAGCACCACATCCAGATGGATGGCTCAGCTCCTTTTTGCAAGAACTGCAGGGAATGAAATAGGACAAGACACCATCTCCAACAGCAAGACCAAAGGACTATATTTGCAAGAGGTAAGTTTAAAAATAACAAATAAGATATAGTCCCAAGAGCTACCACGAGGTAAGATTTGGCATAAACCTTACCAAAACAACATAACTAGTAGCATTTTCAAGGAAAAGAAAATTCATGAAACCGCCAACATAGACGAAATAAATATAGAATGGAAAAAAGAGGTAAAATAACTAGGCCTTAACCAGGACAAGAAACTTTTTAGAGATTCAATGAAAAAGAAGTAATAAATGAGGCCACGAAAGCCTTAATAATTTAGAAAAACACTGCGGAAAAATGATGAGGATATAGGTTAGGATAGGTTGAAAATAAGTGGAAAGATCTCATTGCCTTCCACTATTGCGACTCCTGTCTAACTTATAGTTCACCGTAAAAGACACACCTTTTAATGAAGGCCTTTGGTGAATTGGGTGAGACCTGTTTAAAGTCGGTAAAGTCCAGATGGGTGAATCGTAAGATCTGGAACCAAGAGCCAAGCGGAGCAGGTACACAAATGTGCCTTGCAGATTTTTCCTCCACGCCGAAGAATTGACAGTCCGATGTTTGTTGCAGACCTCTTTCTAATTTGGTTACTTAGACGACAATATCTTGTCATCAGTCCCGTGAAAATGCGTAGATCTTTCCTACTCCATTCCCGGATCCGAGCCGAGGCGTTCATGGAAGGGTTGGTTATAAACGCATTAGAATAAGTTAGCCCTGTGGTATCTCTCCATTTAGTGAGTGTTACATTCTCTGTTCATTTTGTCATAATTCCTTAGACAGTGCTCTAAGCAATACCCAGGAATGGTTCTCGTTCTATGAACTCAGATTCGGTTCTTCTTTTAACAAACGCTTCGGCTTTTTTATTGCCTTTCAAATGCTGTGTCCCGGAACCCAGATTAAAGTAACTTAGTTCCAATCCAGCTTCAGATTAACTCGATAGGAGCTCAAGTCCTTGAGAGCTGCCTGGCTATCCGAAAAATTCTTTATAGTCTTGTTAGCTGGGATGCAAGAAAGAATGGAGCCAAGAATCCATCGCGCTTGCAACCGAAAGACGTGCTATTCAGTGGTATACGAACGGTTCCAAAACCATAGAAGGAACTGTAATAGGAGTGTACGGGCCGAGAACCAAGCACTCCGAAATCTTAGCAAAATACCCAAGCATCTTCCAAGCGGAAAATCACGTTATCGGGAAGTGTATCCAGATTAACATCGAGAGAAACTATTATATACAAGAGATTATCATCATGAACGATAGTCAAGTAGCCATCAAAGCGCTTACGTAATCAGCTCAAAAATGGTCTGGATATGCCTAGAATAATTGAATGAGCTAGGCGAGATACATAGAGTTACTCTCACTTGGGTCCCGGGACATAACGGGGTACAGGGTAACGAGATTGCAGATAGTCTTGCAAGAAAAGGGACTCAAACACCCTTTGTAGGACCTGAGCCGTTCTGCTATATCAGCAGTGACATAATATTAGGAGAGATTAAAAAAGCATTGGGCAGTAGAAGAACCAATGATTGGAACAATCTCTTGGGGTTGAGACAGGCCAAGATACTTCTGGGTGAATATAACCCGAAAAGATCGGAAGCCTGCATCTGTCTGAGCAAGAACAGGCTACGTATTGTAACAGGAATCCCTACCGGGCATTGCCGGCTAAAAGAACACCTAAGTAAACTGAGTGCAGATTCTGTGAGGAGGAGGACGAAACCTCCATTCACATCCTAACTAAATGTGTAGCACTCCAGAATCCAAGGGCACTATATCTAGCAGGATATCAAATAGAAGAGGGAGATTTACCTAACTCGAAGCCACTTTAAATCCTACACTTTCTTGAGAAAATAGGATTGGAAGGGTCGTTATAGGCATTGAAACATTTCCTTAGTGCATTGTCGACAGAAGGGGGCACAATAGATCTTTTAGGTCGCAGTGTATTAACACCCCATTCTCAACATAACATAACATAACATAGCGGGGAGAAAATGAATCAACTCTCTCTCGCCCAATTCTATAGCAATCATCATTTTTGCTTAGAAGATTGTGGCCAGAGAGCCCAAGTTTATTATATGTCAACAAATTTCCGTTCCTACCGCCTTTTCAGTTTTAAAGCCATCTGTGTACAGCGCAAAGTCCGCCTGGGAGAAGATTTTATCACCCCTGCTCCCTACGACTCTCTCTGGAATAAGGACGTTGAATGATTGTTCTATATGCTCTCGGGGAAATAGTGAGTCTGAGACCATGCCGAGGATATGGTCTCTATTAATCTCACTCATCCCCCCGTTTTGTATCATCTCAATTCTTCATTGCACCTAGTCTCCCTTACCAATAAAATGTGAATAGTGATTGGGTCCAACATGGTCTTTATGACTCCCGTTGGTGTTATTGACATTGTCCCAGTGATGTCGAGGTAAGCAAGCTGCTAGATTCCAGCCAGCTTTGCTCTGGCCCTCAGTTGAAGTCCCTTCTCCCATCAGACGACGGAGCATGAAGATATAACTTGAACAGTGCGATGATTGAATCAAACAATAGTGAGATCAAGCATCACTTATGGGGCTGCAGTCTAAAGTAACAGAACTAGTTTAGCTACTATGAGAGCTAATATATCAAAAGTTCAAAGACTAATGAGAACCTGTTCCACGGCCATAATGGGATTAACCTTAAAATTATACCTCTAAATTTAATGGTACAAAACGTGGTAAAAAGGAAAAAATGTGGAATAAGCGGGTCTATCAGCTCCAGGACCGAAGATACTTGAGATGTCTCAGGACGAAATGAGAAAGAAGTACATTTTTGAGAAAAACTTCGAAACCGCCGGCTGCAAGAAAGAACGGAGACAAGAAAAACATGCAATTCAATGATATACGGATGGTTCCAAAACTTCAGATGGGACTGGAATAGGATTACACTTTTTAGTAGACATCCCTATCCCCAAAATATCTTCATTTCATTATAATACCTCTCGGGTTAAGTGGTTTAATCACAGCAACTTATAAATAGTCATAAAAAATGTTTCTACAGTAGGTCATCACTGACAAAGTCAGAGAAAGGAGTCATATCTATGATAACTAGTCACGGATCTGAACTAAATCCAAACTGACATTTAAAAAGAAGAAGAATTGCATGCTGAAATATGTGTGAATCCTGGGTATATTTTCTCTAATCGCATGATTAACGCTCTCTTAGGAATGCTCTAGTTAAATCCTGTTAGAATTTCAATAGAAACACATCTACTATTTCTTTGAGAACGGTAAAGGTGCGACTCAAGAATACGTACCTTGGAAAGATGATAATTTATTGTTTTGTACCAGTGTACACCATCTGTTTTTCATCGAGTAACAATATGTCAGTAGAAATGTCACTCTTGTAGAATAGTAGATTATTATACAGGGTGTTAGTATAATCGACCGATAACGCTCTACCCCAGAGAGCTCTCGTTAAATGACGAATTTTAATATAGGAACATGGACATTTAAAAGGGCTTAGTTACCGAGATACAGGGTGAAATCAAAATTTTAAATTTGCCATAAATCAAAAACGCCTTTAAATATTAATTTCAAATTTGGTGACCAATATGCTCTTTAATATAGTAATATTTTGACATAAACTTACTTTTAAATTTTTTTACCAGTGACGCGCTATCAAGGCTAATGGTAATTTCTCCCCTATTTTTTACGCCACTGGAAAAAATCATATTTCTTATTTTTTTATTACTATTTTTATAAATTCTCTGTTCATTTTTAGTAAACACAAGTGCACTTTTTATGGAGCTAAAATGAACAGTAACGCAGAAATTTGCTTCTAAACAAAAGTCTACATGTTCTTAATCACTTGTAAGGACTCAATATTTTTAAATTCTAATCTGGTAAGCACGTATCAAATTTTTTATAGTTTGTGTTTTTGACAAGATCTTGGTAGATCAAATTTAAAATTTTTAACACCCTGTATCTCGGATCTTTAGGATTTCATGTTCCTATATCACGAAAGCTCTCTGTGATAGAGCATTATCGGTCGAATATACTAACACTCTGTATAGGTGAATGAAAGCCCACAATCAGTTGTGCTTTAAATTTAAAACTACAATAAATAAAGTTTTACCGAACAATCACACAAGCTTCTATTAATGACACCATTGGAATCGTGAATAATAATAGTTGAATAAACATTCAGTACTTACATTTTTAAAATCAAATGTCTCAAGTTTAACATCAACAGTAGGCGAGGTAGGACGACATGGTATAGTTGCCGTTTGATGTTGTACTACATATATATGTAAAATCGTCCGATCTTCATCAGTCAAAAGGGCAAGATTTTCATTATCTGCAAACAAAGATTATAAATATTTATAACGGTCATAAATACGGTGAAACATAGATCCCTGGAAAAAGTTGTTTACAAGAAATACGGTTGCAAAACTACTCCTACTCTGGAGGCAGGTAACAGTATCATCCTGTATTTCTCTTTACTAGAAGTTTGGTGCCGGTGTTGAATAACATTAAACTACCTATAAATTGAATTTGTTTAAAATACAATCTGACTTCGATAGATTAAAGTGATAATGTTTCAAATGAAAGAAAATACCGAATAAAAAATCATGACAGGAATTATATTTTCAACTAGGTATTGCCCGCGGCTTTGTATGCGTGGTGTGGTATTTTTAATATAACAAAATGCACGGTTATGTTTTTTATGGTTCACGGTGTATGTATGTGCTAGTATTATTCGCTCTGTGCGTGACAGCAGAGCCAATTCGTTTTGGTACTAATGGACTATTTCTGCGTGTACTGACAAATACAATTTTTTTTAGAATTCGTAATTACAAAGCATATACAGGATGTTTCATCTCAGACGAGCTACCCCGTATATTTCTTATTCCATGGTAATTGGAAAAAATTCCCGAAATATGTCGGATGATTAGGTTGTGACAATTTTCTTTTCGGTTTTCGAAAAAGTGGAAGTTAGTTTGGGCGCCATGGGGTTCGTAGAGTGTCTTGAGAGTGTGTGTTGGTGCCTGTCAGCGTGCGAGAGACGTATTGTTTCCTGAGGGTTTGGAAACGTGTGAGAATGGGGGTGTTGGAAATGTTTTCTAAAACTTTTCCGCTGGGGGAGCGAAAGGGAAGATATTGGCAACGTCTGAGAATACGTCTCTCGAGTGTGGAGAATTTGTTGGACAGGTGTGTGGGAAGTACGCCGTAGGGTACAGCTCTGTATTCGGCAACGGGTCGGATGAAGGAATTGTAAGTGTGAATAAGGGTGTTTGTATTGCAACGCCCCATTTGTCCGCACAAAGCCCCAAGGAGACTGGCTCGTTTTCGCATTTTATCAAGAGTGCGTTGGACATCCGAGGAACAGTTAAGTGTACGAGAAAATCGTACCCCCAAATAGTCAACTTCGGTCTGTTGAGAGAGCCTGACTCCCAGGAGATTTACATTTGCGAGTACTGGTTTAACAGATTTTGGGTTCGAGTATTTAGTTGGTTAGAATTTTTGGCTACCGAGATTAGAGCTGCATCGTCGGCTTATAGGAGGCATTTGGATGTAGGGTGGTTTGGGGGGGAATGTCATGAGTGTAGATAAGGTAGAGGAGAGGGGCCAGGACAAAGCCCTGTGGAACACCCGCGAATGGTGTGAATGTGTTTGATAGGAAGTTGTCCACTTTGACGGTGATTTTTTTGTCTGAGAGGTAGAAGTGTATGAGTTTGGAGATTTGGGGGGACACCTACGTTCATAAGTTTTTTGACTAGTCCGGCATGCCAGACTTGGTCGAAGGCTTTTTGAACATCTAAGAGAACGGCTGAAAAGATTTGTTGCGAGTTTACTGCAGTCCGCAGTAGTGTGAAGGGAGGAGATTGTGTCCTGAGTAGAGTGGTGGGGTCTGAAACCATGTTAGGATTGAGGTATGATATTTATATCTTTACAAAATTCCCAGATTCTTTCCTTGAGCAGAAGCTCGAGGAGTTTCCCTAGGACTGATATGAGAGAGATGGGTCTGTATAACCACAAGCGCACGAAAAGAAAGAATGACGTAAGAGTGTATCTAAGTATCACGGGACGGGAGCGGAGGTGCTACGGCCAGTTGTTATTTTATATATGTTATTGGGTAACATATTGGTATTGTTGTATAGGCAAATTTATAAGGAATTTTATGCTAAGATAATATACAGGGTGTTGCATTTGAAAAAATTAAGTACATTGAACCTAAAAATAGCCATATTTAGAAAATGTTTCAAAATACTCTGAATAAAATAAACCAGTTATATCACTACTATTCGTTAGCTTAGTATCTTATAAGTCTGTACATTAAACAATTTTGAAATCAATGTAAACCTATTTAAATTATGATAATTTAATTTGGGGTCTGCAATATTCTCTAATTTCAAAAAAAAAATGTGCTTGGCAACACTGTAATGCAAGGTTATCATAAAGTAAGGGATACATTTTAACTTATAACTTTTTAACAAATTAAGTTAATAACAAAAACTAAACGATATTTAATTGTTTAAATAATGGGATTTTGTATGTCCAAACCCAGTAACTGTATATGACCTCCATTTTGATCTTGTAAAATCAGCAACCGTTCCTCTAAATTGTACACATAATTTAGTATCAAATTGCGATACGCTTTCATTTGACAGAGCCCCGCTCTCAAACCCATTCTCGTGCGAAATCTTCGTAATCCAGCAATGAACTGAAGGGGGTAGAATGATAAAGTACCGTCTGCGCATCCATCACGAGTGTAGAAATTATGCATGATTCAACCTTCCACTCTTATACACTTAAATGACAAAGAGAGGTTGCCCTAAAGCACTGTAAATAAATTCCAGGCTTGGCTTTATTCAGCGTATGTTTATGTTCAGCACTGTTTTTTGTTGTGACTGTTGTAAGCTTTTTTGGCGTGGATTATTTGTTCTTATATTTGTGATTTTGTGAGCTTTGATTTCGATTTAGTATTAAATTATACTTGTTAATTATTTTTCGATGCACTATTTTATAATTGTTGCAAAAAATGTTGTTAAACCATCCCTCAATTTTGTTTACAAAATGTGTAAAGCGAAATTATGCATAGTGTCTATACTTTTTCATTGACATTTATCATTCGAAATTCATACTGGACACAATCCTGGTGGCAGTGACTAGTTTCTGATCGTTGTTGGAACATACACTGAAATAAACCAATTCTTATTGGTAGATCCATGCTATTACAGTTTGAGTCACAACTTTATGTTTACTCGCGTTTTAATTTGAAAATAAACACCAAATTGAATGATTTTGTTTTGACACTCGTGTCAACAATTGTCATGACAACACTTTTGTTTTCTATAGACACAATAAAATATCATTCCTTAGGCAATTAGATTTCGTTTACTGTTTGTTGTTAGCTTGATTTATTAAAAAGTTATAATAAGTTAAAGTATATCCCTTACTTTATGATAACCCCATATTTTTCTAAAACATTTTTGGATTGAATACCAAACTATTCTAAAAACAAAATAAAATACAGGGTGTAAATTTTTATTTGGCAGGTATAACGCAACACCCTGTATATCCAAAAATATTTTTAAAATGCATTTTTTAAATCTATATAACTTTCACTTGAAACTTGTTTGCGTGTCTATAACACAAATTGTGAACAATTACGCACTAATGGGACCCTGTATATAAAATAAAACTAAAATTTTAGTAATCGCATTCACTTACCATTAACAAATAAATAAATGATGTCATTTTTGTCATTCTTTTCAGAAATATCTTGAGTATTTTTGAAATGACAGCTATAAAAACCAACAAATGGATATGTCATGTTGGTAATATAGAGACGCAATCCATATTTAAAATTTGTATTTGATGGTTTTTCGTCTTCACTTGTGAAAGTTGTATAAAACTGTTCAGCTAGTTCTGCCTAAAAAAAATATATGTTTAATAATTCAATAAAATAGAAGTAGCTCAGTAAAGATCCAAAGCTGATTTTGAGTTTGAGTATTAACCGTATTAACCTTAGCTGGATTAGCCCAACGACGAAAAACTACTAACTAATCCATTATTTTTTAATTAAGCCCTTTTTTATTGCAATCATTCAAGATTGTTTTTATTATTACGCAGACAGAGCTGTCTCATCGGCTGCCGCATTAAAAAGAAGGAGACAGTTCTGCTAATTTAAGTAGGGATTGTCTGTGCGAGTATGTTTATATCTGTATTTAACCAGTATTTACGTCTACTACGCTTGTTTTAAATTGTTGTACTTCCTGAAAAGCATTATACAACTATAATAGTTGCAACGAGAAAAAATAGTGTTGCTGGTTTTTGGTATCACAATTTATTTGAACTCAACTTTTACAATAACTCAATTCAACTGACACAATAACTTTAACTGATAACATTACCGTTTAACGTATATCAGAAAACTGACTTCTGGCACAGTTTATAGCTCTAAAGAATCAGTTTGCTCACTCTGCGTCGGCACTTTTGATTTCAGTGTTCCAGTTTATATATTGCGCAACTCAGATTTGTATCCCTAGCGCATACGGAATCAAATCATAATAGCCCAAGAGCCCACTGTAAATTTTTACTGCCATCTGATAATAAAATAAAATATACCCCAAAAGCTTGTAAAAACATTGTACTTTACCGAATGGCACCTGTGATAATTCCAATCCTGAGCAAAGTGTTTAAAAAAATATTTTATATTAAAAAAATCACATAAGGCATGACAGCGCTAATTTTGTTTGCCCTTAAAGTTTTCCAGATAATAACATATTCAAATATATCTTGATATATATCGTTAACGGGAAACATTTTCTTCCTCTTAGCATCGCACAAAAACATCTACACACGATTAGTAGGTAAAAATCATTAAAAATATGAATCAATTTTTGCTGATTTAAGAATTTATTTGTATGCCTATTGTTGTGATTCCTTTTTACAGGTTGTCAAAGTTAGGTAAAAATATTAATAATTCAGGTTTAAAAGCTAGGTTCACAATAAATTAGGATTGTAATTTTCAGAGAAAACACAATTATCGCTGTCACGTCTTATGTAATTTTTTGAATATAAAATAATTTTTTTAACCACTTTGCTCTGGATTACAGATTGGCACAGGAGCAATTTGGTAAAGTACAATGTTGTTACATGTCTTTGGAGCATATTTCATTTTGTTATCAGATGGCGGTCGTAATTTGCAGTGGGCTCTCTTACTATTACAAATTAAGCATTCCAACGACCTGTCAAACAATAGCTGTCAGTGAGAAGGTCTGGTATATCTAAGGGGGTAGAGACATAGTCTTGCATCTTGAACGGTTTTTTTTTATTCGAAATAATAGTCACAAAGCCTGCCAATTTATGAAAAAATGTATTTTATTTTTATTGTGTTTGACATAAAATATTTAAATGTAATCCATTATTCATGATTTTACGTATTATAAAGAGAAAACATTGTATGTCGCAACCCTTGGATATATCAAATCTTCCCACTGACAGTTCATTTCGTTTATTTGTTTGGAATGCCTAATACAATATATGACAACCGCCTTTATTCAAACAGCAGTCTTCTGCGCATCCTGAATTTGTATCCCTGGAGTGGATGTTATTTTAGAACATCCAATTGGACCGAGTGAGCGAACTGATTCTTTTAAGCTATAAACTGTGCTTCTGACGTCAGGTCGTCGCCTTATATAGCTTGCCTCTCCTTCTGGAAACTTCTCGAACAATCTGGACTTTTCTTTGACAAGGGATGACATTTCGAGACTTTTCGAGAATATTCTATCTTCTTCATTTACTCGTACCTTTATTTATGATGACCGCAGCACGATACAGGGTGCTGCGTTAACATTGCTCCCTCCCCTCTAGTTATTCGCCCCGAATAACTTTACTACTGGGCCCCAGTTAGAGCTAACGGAAAGGATCTGGACCACGGCATGGCGCTAACTTCCCAATGTGAACTAGCTTGGATTTACTTCCTGCTGACAGCTGAATGCGGTATATCAGGTCGTTGATTTTCCTTAAGGACGGCGTAGCGGCCTTCCTAGTTCCGTTGCGATTTCTGGCAAAATCCTCCTATCACCTCTCTCAAAATGTGTCCCTGTGGCACGCCTGTCGATTCTAGCTTCTGCTTTATCGCTTTTGGATTCCAGTCGTTGCCGAGCGAATCCGTAGACATTTGTCCTGCCATTGCATACATCACATTTTTTACACCAATCCGCTACATCCCGTCGGCAATTGACCCAATAAAATCTTTCCCGAACTTGTGCCAGTGTTCTTTTAGTACCAAAATGTCCTTCCGAATGGCTACAATGAAGTTCCTCCAACACACTTCTGACATGTGATTTTGGCAATACCATTTGGCGGACTACATGTACTCCATTAGGGCTTTCCCACTTCCGGTGCAATAGGCCATCGTAAAGATACAGGGAATCCCACTGAGTCCAGTACCCTTTAATAGCTCCACTGTATTTGGCTATCTCTTGCCAAGTAGGTGTAACTTTATTTTTGAGCCGTTCTCGAACAATTTTCAAATCATTGTCTTTCTTCTGCCCCTTTCTCAGGCTTTCAAGGGTGATTTCTTCTTCATCGCCCTGTAGATTGATAGTGGTTGCCCGAAGGGTAACTTTATCAACTGGTTACTCCCGTTCTCCGAGCCCCTTACTATCCCGGTATTCTCGTTCTAAACAGGGTCGCCTGAAGAGAATGTCTGCGTTGCTATGGAGACGGCTTCTACGATGCTCTACTTCCTGATTATTGCTAGAAAGCCGGCTCGGTGTGGGTGATTGACTTTTTTGGAACGCATAGCTGCTGTGACTATTTCTTGTCGTGACTGGCTTCGGAAGATTGAACTATGTGACTTTCCGGCCTCGTTTCCTGATTTTCTATACATAAAACGAGCTCTGCTTCTACAGGTTATTTGAAGGTGCCTGATTCTTCCGCAATTAAAGCATCTTCTGTTCTCATTTTGACTATTTCGTTGCATATTTTGTAGGATATTTGATATTTGCGAGAGGATAGGTTGGGAAATAACATTACTATTGGCCTCCTCACTTTCCTGGGATTTAATTTCTCTTATTTTTGCGCGAGAAGATCTGGATAGGAGTTTTACCGCTTCATATTTCTGAGATGCAATCAGTTTCTCCCTCAGCGTCTTGTGATGTCGTAGACGAAGGACTTCGCCTTAGATAGCTTGCCTCTCCTTCTGGAAACTTCTCGAACAATCTGGACTTTTCTTTGACAAGGAATGACATTTCGAGACTTCGAGAATATTCTATCTTCTTCATTTACTCGAACCTTTACTTATGATGACCGCAGCACGATACAGGGTGCTGCGTAACAATACATAAATAAGTTTATAGAATTTATTAAGCCTTTAGTTTTTCTTTTACCGTGTTTTTTATTCTTGACCTAAATAAATTACAAATATTTTTTATACCCCATATTCATCTTGCATACATATGAAATACAACTGTATCCAGTAATAAAATAGTTTGTTAAACCAAAAACCTTATTTATCTTATATGATGCACAATCTGTCATTAATCATCATTTATTTGACTTCGGGGTTTGAGTGTAAAAATGGGAAATGTACATTTTCAGAAAATACCTGAATCAAATTTTTTTTATTTTCAAAATTAATTGCTTATCTGTATATATAACGTGTAGAGGGTGGGTTGCACCACGACTTTAGGCCTCAATAGGCCCATTGTGCATCTTCCTAAATCGATAGGTCCCTCTTAGCTCGTCAGCTAAGCCTACAGATTTAATGTAGTTGACAACGTCGCTTCTCTTATATCGGCCGGTGTTAGCCAAACACAATTTTTCTAATAAATGAGAGCATCGGGAAATCGTATAGGATATGCTCGATGGTCTCATCTTCTTGTTCGCATCCCCTGCAGAGTGCGGATTCTGACAGCATTATGCTATGGATATGCTTCCGTACTTTCATTTAGAATTCTTTCAGGAGCAGATTCTGTCTTGTGATACTGGTCATAGTCAAGTATTTGTTTGCTGTAGTGTTGTCGCGTTAATTTTAAAGCTCCCTGGCATCATCTTGTTTTATTTCATCCTTCCTTGAATTTCATAAGGGAATGTCCTTTAAATAGGTTTGTCACTACTGATGTACAATGGAAGGGCCAGGCCCAAAAAGTATTTGGTTGGTTGCCTTTTTAACTAGTGAATTAGCAATATGGTTACCTTTTGATGTTGCGTGACCTTTGATCAATCTTAAGGTGACCACATTGTTGACAAATACTTTGGCCAAAGCTTCGTGATATTCTAGTACTAATTATAAGTAAATTCGTGGTTTGAGTACTGATGTTGTTTCTGGTAACTTCTTTTGCTGCTATGAAAATCCCCGAGAGCAGGGTCAACGAGAGGGGGTTAGCCGGGACTGTCTCTCGGTGGCCCTGCCCGTGAGCTCTGTTTGAACTATATTGGCACTATTGCTCATCTCCCATTTTATGTTTAGGTTTAAATATTTGGAGTATATTCTACATCCTGAGTCTTGTTTTGTTTTTAAACCAATGGTGTTTTATACGAGACAGATATGAGATGGAGCCCATGTTCGCTTGAAGCAAAGGAAGCATATCGAGCGCACTGTAAAGTCGGATATATGGAATAGTCGGGTAATATGGAATTCTTTATAATTTTAAACTGAGTGGCTCCATCTCTAAGGTGATGACGACATTAGAATGCTCGTTAAAATTGTAGACTGCTGGCATGAAATAAAATTGCCGCTAGACGCCACCAACGCCGAAAAATGTGAGGTTATGATTTTCACGTATTTAAAGTTTGTGCACGGTGTCAGTTAAAATCATTTTTGTGACTACATTTTGCTTAAATAAAGTTGTTTAAACGCATGGTAAGTTTGTTTAGGCATAAGATGGTAAAAACCTTAACGATTTGCTTTGATATTTTTCGTAATAACAAATAGAGTACTTGTTTTGTTTACTTTTTGTGTAGCGTGTAATATGGAAAATTCCATATTACCCGCCCTATTGCTATCCCATATTACCCGCCGAGTATAAAGTACGGGATTTTTTTATTTTCAGAAATAATGGCTACTCTCTTGAAGAAAAAGCGAAAACAATGGAGTGAGAAAGATATGGAAAACGTCATTGAATCAGTAAGAAACAAAAATATGGGTTATTTGGCCGCAGCGAAAAAATTTAAAGTTCCACGCTCAAAACTTTTTCGCCTCTGTAGCACTGAAGGGCCTCCAGCAACTGTTAGTAAAACGAAATTGGGGAAAAAACCAATTTTGTCAGCGGAGTTAGAAGAGGAACTAGTTCGATATTTACTTATAATGGATCAAAAGTTTTTTGGTCTGACAAGAAGGGATGTCCGATCTTTAGCATTTCAACTTGCTAAGCGTAACAATATACATCATCCATTCTCCCTTTTACGCGAATCTACGGGAAAAGATTCGTCATTTATGAACAGGCATAAGGCTACACTAACTTTACGAAAACTCACTGGAACTTCCCTAGCAAGAGCCGTTGGTTTTAATAGGGAAAATGTCACTGAGTTTTTCGACTTATTTAGAGAAGACTATGGCAGAGCGAAATTATGGACCTCACCAAATATATAACGTAGATGAGTCGGGGTTGTCTATTGTGCAATCAAGATGCCTAGAAGTGGTATCGCTTAGAGGTAAACGACAAGTTGGTGCTATTACATCAGCAGAGTACTCTTATATAACCATCGTAATATGTATGAGTGCGGCAGGTGATTTTGTGCCACCCATGATCATCTTTCCGCGCAAAAAAGCAAGTGACCTAAAAAAGGGGACACCTCCAGGATCGCTGTTTGCTTTTCAGCCACCCGGATGGATTCAAACAGATTTATTTACAAAATGGTTTGACCACTTCCTAGAAAAAGCCAAACCTTCAGCAACAAAACCAATACTGCTGATATTGGACGGCCATCATACTCACACTAGAAATCTAGATGTACTTGTCAAAGCCAAAGACAATCATGTTACTATTTTATGCTTACCACCACATACGACGCATAAACTTCAGCCCCTCGACAAGACCGTCATGGGTGCATTAAAGACCTTCTATAACGAAGAAGTGAGAATCTTCATGAGCACGGAAAAAAAGTAAAGCGTGATACTTCATTTGAAAGCTACTTTTGTTAGTAATTTAACGCATAAATAACAAAGCATAATTGAATGAAACATGAAGCATACGATTTTTTTAATTAAAATTAAAATTAATCCAATTTAACCTTAATCGTAATGAACAAAAATATCAAACGGTCGAAAATACACTTTACGAGATGAAAGGTGGAATAAAAATCGACCTACTTTTGCGTTTAAAAAATCTTTAAGATAGTCATTTTTTTTCGTTTTCCTTCACCCCATATAGGTTTTTGTTTTAAAGATTCACCTGTTTTGAAGGTTTCTAACAAAAAATAAATTTTAAGTAAAAAAATGAAGATTCATTAAAATGAATAACTTCATGTTAATGTCATTTATCCATTTAAAAAAAACAACAGTTAACTTACATTTACTGTAGGAGTTGTCCATTGTAGAGGTTTATTTCCTTGACAGAAAACTGTGTAATTGTCATAAGCTTCTATAATATCTTCAGTTCCATTTAAAAGAATATGAGGTCTTGAGTAAAAATCACTACCTATAAAGAAATAATTTCATATTACAATTATATATTTTGATTTATTTATTGAGTAGAGCGCTTTGTCACTTTAGAAATCATCACCAGTGCCCTATCCCTATACACTCTGGACTATGATTAATTAATTAATTAATTAAGTTGGCAGCATAATATGAAAACTTTTTTATTATTAAAATTAGGAAACAGTTACTCTTCATAAAAAGTCGAGCATGGTCTAAAACCTGAAATACAACCAGCAGATATTAAATTTTATTAGTTTGTCAAAAATAAAGGTACTTTTACGTTTCAACAAAAATTAATATTTTTTGACAAACGGCTCAAAAAATGTAATATCTGATGGTTGTGTTATAAGTTTTAGATAATGAAGAAATTTTTTATGAACAATAAAATTAATTAATAAATATTAATAAATTAATAATAAAAAAGTTTTCCATATGGTTCCAACTTAGTGAGACATATTGTATATTTCCCTAATTACCACAATATTTTTGCAAAATTTAGTAATTACCACCCAAAGTGTATTAGTTTTGTGTTTATTTAATAATACTGCCTAACTTCTAACTGACAACAACGCGCTTTTCTTACTACATTCACTATGTTGCTTGCGTCTTTACGGGACAGTCATTCCACATTTTTAATCATTGTTTCAGGAGTTTTTGTAGTGATATTGTAATATATGACATTAACTATTTTAAACATTTATGTAGCAGCCGTTGATGTGATGTGATATGTCTTAATAACATAAACTTTAAGTAAGTAGTCTAAAAATTTGTTAAAATTATACTTAGATAAAAGAGACCAGAGATATAACACACCAGTGTTTAACCTGCACAAATATTGCCAATTTCTAAAGAAAGGTTAACGGAGTGGGCGAACTGGGCAGAGACCCGAACTCTGTGACAGGAACCGGACATAATGAACTATTAGATTTATTTTAAATATACGTTTAATGGAATTTTGTATTATGAAATAAAATTAACGTGATTTTTTAATATCAAACAGATGCCACGACATTTTATGTAAAGAGAAGACCTTTTATAGAATATTTCGTTAGCGTTTATTTACTACGGACTTTTCAGCAAGAGACTACAGTAAAATGTTGAAATATAATATTGTTAATAGAGCAAGAAATGGTACTCATTGTCTACGAGTATTATAAAGACAGACGGGCTTCGAATCCGAGCTCAGACCATGTTAATTTTTAATTAAATTGCATGGTTCGGTATAGGATTTGATGTGTGCTGTATTCATATAAATTCAATTTCTGTTGATATGACATGCATATTATAAAATCGCCATGCATTACCGTCTCGATGATGGTGGGTGAGGTTTTCCGGGTTTTCCTCATCTCTAAGTCAAATGGCACCATTAATCATCTTTAAGTCGCCCCGGAGCGCCAAGGCAAATAATAATAATAGCCGTCCCTTTCGCCGCACAAGCTCTGCTTTTGGGGTTAAAATTCACTCATAAGGGGGTGAATTAGGGAGAATATTATTATTATTATTTAGCTCCAAAATTTAGAGATTCGGATTTTTTGATCCCGTTATCTTTAAAACCGCATTTGATTGTATAATAAATAATAAATATTGCTAGAATTTGAATTTTTTAGTGAACAAAAATTTTGTTCGAGTTGTTTAGGGGTTTATAATGTAACATTTTATTAACAATGTGACTAACTCCCGTAACTTTAGTATTTTTTGCTTATACTAGATCATATTGTGCGTTTTAATTTGTTTTAATACTTAAGATTCAAATGTCATTTTTGATTCGACCGCAAATAAGATGAACCTTGAAATTTTAAGTAGGTCATCCTGTATTTCATCTAATATTCTTATAAAAATACCGTATAAAAATAAAATTTATGCTTCTTTAGTTCTTATTTATCTACCAAAAAGGGCTAAAAACCGCCTTTAGTAAATATTCTTATAAAAGTACTTTTTAAAAACAAAATTTCGTTAGCAACAATTCCTATTTACTTCTTATTTAAATTAAATGTTAAAAATTTTACCCTTTTGTAAATTTATGTAAGTAATATGAAATCTGTTTTCTGAAATATGTATTTGATGCTTAATATTTATTAAAACCCCTTAATGCGGATCTGAAGTATTCTGCCTAAAGGATCATGGTGCTTTATGTCAAAACGTTAATAAATATTTACTGCTGGAAACAAATATATTTTTTATCTTTCATAACATTGGTACTTGTATTATAAGTACAAACAATTTTTCAAGATACATCGTGGCATTTTGAACTTATGAACTTAAAATTGAATAACTAGAACACTTTAAATTGCTAAAACCCCAACAAATAAATCAAAAAACAGCTGTCAATGGTGATTGACCTCAGGCGGAGGTGAGCGTTGAATGGAAAAATCGAAGCAATTCGGGTGTCGTCGTGCAAACAATGATTTTCAATTGGTGGGTTACTTGAGGTTAAAATAGACAACATGTGCAGTGTGCAATATTACATCTTCGGTCTCTTTAATCTAAGAAATTATAAGACACATAATATATCATCTGAATCAACTGTCCAAAAGACATAAAGTTGTCAATAAACTGAAAATTTCTTTAAAATCGGTCAAAAGCTATTTTAGATATTAATAAAAACTATTAAAAAAAAATTTAAAATCCGACCTTGTTTAATCAAACACTGTTATTTTTTTATAAACTACCTACCTATCCTGACGTTATAAACTGGACCACCCTGTACGTATACGCAGTGAGCAATGAAAGACAACTAAACAAATAGTTCACAAACATATCTAGCATTCGAAACAACTAAGGTAAACAGTCAGATATTTCATTTTTGTGATAAAAATTGTAGAAAATTATTGCGATTTTTTCACATGCTACAAATGGTTTCAACTTTTATCAGTACATATTATAAAACTAAAGCAATAATAATTCGTTATTGGTACCTATTCTAAAAATATAAAGAATAGATTATAACAGGAAGTTTCCCACTCAATTTGATATTTTTTATACATCCTTCTTCTAGTTTGGAAATACCATAAACGAACATAAAGTTCATCGAATATTAATCTTGACAGGCATGACTTGTTTCTTATCACTAGCATTAGAGATAATTTTGGTATTTTTCAGTTACGAATTAAGCCTAATTTAGTATTTGCCTAAATTATCGAATTAAGTAAATAAAAATCTAATACAGTTAGAAAATAATAATTCTTTTTATAAATAAAGACAGTACGTAATTTTAAGTATACATTTAATAGATATTTTGTCTGTGCTTTGGCAAAGAAACAATAATTGTTTCTTCTTCACATACACACGGATATTAGCTCATCTACGCACAGACTACAAAAGAAAAAAAAAGTATGCTATTGCGTTCAACTGAACGAATATATTTCAAATCCATTCTAGGTAGTGAGAACACTGCAAAAAAATAAATCTACCAATCACAGTTCATGTTTTGGAAACCCGACTACTATTATTTTTAAAATTTGAAATAAGTGACAATTCTGTCAAACTAAATTCTCAGTATATTCTTTAGTTATTGAGATGGAATATAAATTAAAATGAGTTATTTTTGAATAGAATCGATAAATAATAGCATTTTTATTTGGTCCACATTTTGAATAAAACTTAAATTGTAATCAAACTATATGAAACTAATTTAATTACGAGTATTAAAACTATTAAAAACTAAAAAAGCGGCGGTGGAGCTAAGGACAGAGCTCCTGCCTTCCACGTGAAATGCCCGGGTTCGAATTTGCATTGGAGACTAATTATGATTTAATCTTTTTTTATGTTTATTTTATATTATAAATTAGTAAAATTCATAATTTATTTTAAAATTAGTTATTTTGTCTGAATAAACTAAAATAATTTTTTAAATTATGCTCTATTTTCGTTAGCGGGTGGTAGAAAAAATATACTGTACAACTCGAGTGGATTGTCCATATCCACTCTTGTTGCACAAACTAATATTTCAAGTTGGCGTTACCCAAATCTAGAGCTAAATCAAAGTCAAATTATTTAAACTTTTAACTCTATCAATTATAGATCGACGGTCATTATAAAAATTAAAACTTATTAGCTATTTAGTTGCCAATCACATTTAAAATAAATCTTCCAGTCTTCAAAATATGTTATTGAGAATATAATGAATCGAGTGAATCTAATAAACTTCTTTAATCGTACGAGAATTAGGCAAATTTACATTGAAAAGGTAAAAACTCATTGTGATTATAAGAGGTGGGAATTTTTTGAGAACATTTTGGTGATTCTTTGGAAATTATGCTGACGTCTTAAGGAGGTCCTTTCGCCACCAATGTTTAATAAAAAATATTAGATTATGACTAAAATTAATTTTTTTCTAATAGTTGAAGTCCTTATTTATCTAACAGTGAATTTTTAACTATACCTTACTGTGCAAATTTTTAAGAATTTTTTTTTAAAAATGTGAGTATTTGTACAGTGTCTTATGAGAAAGTAAGACCTCAACAACAATTTTCGAATTATAATTAAGTATACTATTATTTATTGATTAGATGAAGTAGAAAAAAACTAAAAATAAGGTTTTTGAAATATTTAGATTTTGTTTTTTACAATAAAATATATAGGTTACCGTGGAATTTATTGAGAAATTAATATTAAAAAATCACAAAAAATTTTCAACTAGGTTACTTTAATTTTTTTTGGGCAGAATTGGAACATCTGGGAGGGTACTTTATGTGTGGTCATTTTTATATTTTATGGAATATATCAGAATCTGTTATTTACGTTTGGAAAAGAAAATTCTTTAAATAAAAGTTACTTACAATATTATTATCAATATTTTTTATTCTATACAAAATTTTCCTAAAATGGTCCGTATTCGAGAAATTTGACAAAATGTAAAAAAATATTTTTTTATAAAAATTGTTCAAATAAGAGTTGTTTGTAATATAATGCTCTATAATTTTTATTCCATACATAATTTCTCTAAAATGGACCGTATTCGAGATATTTGAGTCGAATTTTGAAGAAAACTCAAAACTGGATAAAGGAAAAAACATTAAATTTTTAATTTTATTTCGGCCTGACGTAAAATGATTAGATTTTGGACAAAGTCGGAACATCTGGGGGGTACTTTATGGGAGGCCGATTTTATATTTTATGGAATATATCTGTTATTTATGTTTGGAGAAGAAAATTGTTCAAATAAAAGTTACTTCTATAAATTATTAGCTATATTTTTTGCTATATGTCAAATTTTCCTTAAATGGTCCGTATTCGAGAAATGTGACAAAATGTGCAAAATTCTGATTTTTAAGAAAATTGTTAAACTAAAAGTTGTTTGCGATATCGATCTCTATAATTTTTGTTTTTACATGATTTTTCTAAAATGGACCATAATGGAAAAATTGGAGGAAAAGTGCTAAATTCAAATTTTTCAGTATTTTCGTTTTCAATGAATATCTATAAAAAAATGTTTCGAGTTAGATGTATGTGGAAAATGTATATATTCAGTTTATCCTCTAAAAATTTATGTGTTGTACAAAATAACCGGAAAAAGCCTATAATAACTAGATAGGAAAGTCATGTGTTGGACACATCAGATTTTTTTTTGGTAATGGTGTGGAAAAATTGCACTACTAATCAACTGTATTAGCTTACGGAAAGCGTGAAATAAAGTTAACGTTATGGCATTTTTTAATGCTTTTTTACCTTTCTTTACTCTAACCATAACAGCCATTTTTAACGCTACAAATCGGTAAAATACAAGGTACTTTAAAGAAAGGGCGTAGAAAAAGAATAATTGTAGTGGTTTTATTACGATAAATAACATGTATTTAAATTAATAAACAACAATAGTCGTATTTTTCCATTTTTCATATTTTTCCAAAATAAAAAAAAGATGCTTCATCGGGAATTAAACCATTCAGTGCCATAACATGGTCGAGAAATGCATAGATGAAAAAGTATACTACACTACACGACCTGCGCTATCAGAGTTATGCGATTTGAATTATCTAATCAAATATGTATATGAACCAGGCAAAAATAAAAATAATGTAGGTAGTTATTTTAATTTTTTTTAATAATTTGGTAAAAAGAAATAGCTAAGATCTATATCTAAAAATTTTTCATCAAATCGATTTTACTATATATATTCCATATATCAAAATAGAAATTAGGTGTCTGACATATTTGACAGTTTATGCGGAAAGTAGATTCATATTTACACACGGGGGAAAAGTAGATTTATCCACACACATGTGATATAGGATACTTCCCATAAGACTATATAGTGCGATAGGTGTCTCTTTCCTAAATGGTCGTAGGAAAATATGTATTTCAACAACCAAAACGATTTTTGTCCATTTTGCGTCACTATTTTGACAAATTTAACATTGACCTTAATTTGGTTGGTAATGAATTGAATTTTTGAAATACAACCTTTTTGACAAATTTCACATTGGCGTTTTGCCTTAATTATGGATATGTTACTCTGGGAAAGAATTAAATTTTTTAAATCCAATCGAAATTGAGTGAAATAGTATATTACATTACGATTGTGGAAAGTGACATTTTTCACACGAGTGGGAAAAATTGTCGCACGAGGCACAAGTCGAGTGCGACTATCACACGAGTGTGGAAAATCACTTTTCACACAAGTGATGTACAATATTTTTCCTACGACCATAAAATAATTTCATCAAAAAATGTAAAACCAGGTTATTATTATAATAATTATTAAAATTATTAAATTATTAAAATGTATTTAAAAAAACAATTAATTATAATCGTATTTATTTAATTTTTATATTTTCTAAACAAAAAAAAAACTAAAAAAAATAAGTTCTGCCCCCGCAAGGATTTGAACGCGGTCGCTGGCCAGGTCTCAAATGGCAAAGTTGATAAAGTTTGATACTCTACCATCTGAGCTAATAGGCATTGCGTCAATTGAATGATCTAATCGGTTATGTGTTTAACCAGAATAAAAATCAAACAACTTAGTATTTTTAAAATTATTTTAATAATAATTGTTAAAGATAAATATCTAGGATCTAATTTACAACAATTTCAATAATTTAACAATCATATCGATTTTAGTATTAATATGGACATTACATAGATCAAAATAGAAATGATGCGTTTGACATTTTGTGACAGCTGATGCGGAAAGTAGAATATTCGCACACGGGTGGAAAGTAAATTCTTATTCATACGCGTGTGATATAGGGCACTTTCCATAGGACTATATAGTGTGATATGTGTCACTTTCCGAAGTGGTCGTAGGAAAACACTTTAGCATGTAGCATGCAGTGTTTGTGTTGATTGGCATGTGTTGGAATATAAAATGATTGTCATTGGTTGATGTATTATAGCATTGAATAATTATTCAAACACCTAGCTGAACTAACCTGGGAGTCGCAAATAACAAAGTTAACAATACATTGCATCAAAATCAAAATAAAAACAGAAAGTAAAGTACCCCTTTACAAACAACAACAAAAATTTTAGAAAACGCAGTATCGAAAGCGGCAGCAACCGCCCTACCTAAACCGCCTCGAATAAATTAAAAATCCAAAATTTAATCACGTTTTCGCATTTATATTTGATGATTTCCATCATATGACTTCCTACTAAAGGTAAATCCCGGTCAAAACAAAAAATATTAATTTTGTACTTTTCATCAAACATCTCCAATTCAGTATTTTAGAAACATTATATATATAACAAAAATTTTAGATTATGATATTGTGAAAAACGTTTAGTCGAAGAATTTACTTTTCTAATTATAAATAATATAAATATATCAAATAGTACAAAAACAACCTCCTATAAAGTACTCCGACTATATCTACCAAAAATCTAATAAGCTCTCCAGAGCCATCTGGAAATCCTATCTTCGAAATCTCATCGAAATTGGCCTGATAGTTTGGGCTGTATCGTACTAACAAAAAATGTCACAGACACACATCCGGACATTTTTTTGAATATGTTTTTGGGTTTCTGGGGCAGTTGGCTTTTTAACTCGGAGCACGTTGACAAAGCGCGCCAACTTACCCCCTATAGGTGCGACTTGTAATATTTTCTTCTACTCATGCTTCCTTCCTTATGCCTTTTAGAGCATTGTGGAGGGGGGTAATTTTTCATTCATTTGTGCAAAAAAGAAGTTATAACCCAAAGGGCCTAAAAGAAAGAGTTTTTAAGAAAAAAGAAAACTTAAAGTCAAAGGAGAAAAAGAAAATCAAGGCCACTAGATTTGTTTGTGCAGAGGAAGAAGTTTTTTGTTTTATCTGCATGGACCCAATTAGTAAACAGTGCACTAGGAGAATATTGGGTCTAATACATTGTATGCCATTTGATGCTCATTATGCACGTACCAACTGAATCACGATTCATTCGCATAAATATGATTCGGTCGATCCCGAGTTTCAATTTGTTTTTTATAAAAAGTATAGTATTAATTTTTACCGACATTAATTTTTCTTTTGATAACAAATTTTAAACATCATTAAGTTGACTGTCTTTTAATAATATAATTTTCACATGCCAACTTATTCTACACAATGCAATGTGCCAACTTAACCCAGGGCTGGGGTAGATTGACACATCTGCACCAGATTTTTGTAAAAAATATAACTTTTTAATAATAACATTAATATACCTTGTAGATAGACTATATTCAAATATTATATTATATAATTCAATTTAAAGGTTTGTAGTTATAGATAAAAATTAATATAGTAAAAGTATGCCAACCATCCCCGGTCGCATATTCGTATACTGCCGACACGTTAGATAGTCGGATCAGTTCGGTATCGAGAATAACAGCCTCTTAAAATCCCGACTTGTTAGACTAATACGTCGGCGATTTACGAATATGAGTTATCTATGGCATTTATTTATGTTGATATTTATATTGTTGGGATAGGTATTGGTTTAATAGCGCGCGTAATTCAAATTCAAAAATGTCTTGTATATTTAACAAAATTATTTTAACATAAATATTTTTAAATTTAAAAACTAACTTATGTTTAAGAAAAAGAAAATTTTAATGGCTTCTTTAGGTTTCATTTTTTTGATTTATTTCCTCCTAAGCCCACATTATTTTTGACCCACGTTGCCAACGAATGAGGCGCTTTTGTAACTTTATTTTTAATAAGTTTTTTTTCACTGCATATTGCCTTCTTTCCTCCCATTGTTGTCTTTCTACGACCAATGGATATAGGTTGTACTGATATGGGCTTTCCTCTTTTTCATGTACTTTGACTACTTTTACTTTTCCTTTATACTTAAAGATGTATGTAAAGCAGACAACAAAATTTGCTCTTAGTTTGCATATTTGTCACAATTGTTTAAATACGTTTTAATAACAGGATAAAAAACTGAAGGACTTTTATCCAAACTTTGTATGATTTTTTTTTCCACGGCTGCCTGGTGTTTGCAGTATTTACAAGTTGATGATTGTGAACATGTGCTCTTAAAAACTAATAAATCTACAATATAGGTAACATTTTCCTTAGTCACGTTCTTTACATCAGGTAAATAACGACTTAGAACTGTCTTAGTTTCTCGATTTAGCAGAATATCTAAAATTCGTTGCTCGTAATAAGATTCAAAATTAGTAGTAATAAAATCACATAGTTGAGATAAATAAAATGCTTTTGTTCTTTCCAACGGTATGTCCTTAAGCAATCTAAATTTAACTTCCTCTTAGTGGTAAGTGTTGTCGATATAGAAGACACCAGAGCTGTCAGCTTTTCCCATGTTCTTTACGTAATTTGTAAAATTGTCATATTTGCACGTGTTCACAAATTCTGAGCACGATTTTTCAAGATCTTTGTATGATTTTAATGCTAAAATATTTCGAAAGCTTTTATAGCAGCTTTGTACATAATCTGGAGAAATTTTATTTTTAGCAGTTTTAAGCCATTTCCAGCAAGCTTTTAAAAAGTTGAGAGTAACTACTTGCTGGTTAAACTATATGGATATTGTTTGTTAATTTGTCAAGTAAACCTACATCTAACTTTACTCAGAGGTGGAAAGATCGATCCTTAGGACAGGAGCGCAGTATCAGTTATATAAAAAAAACTATCTAATTAAATGCAATCTTAATTTATTTTAGATTTTTATGGTGGTTACTTTTGGAGATAAGTTGGGAGGACAGCATTTCATATTTATTACTATAATTTTTTTTTTTTCGAAAAAGTGTCGAAGAAAAAACAATACGACCTTATTATATATTTTTGAAATTGTATTTCAACAAGCTTTAATTTGACACCCCATACGATGGAATCATTTTTTTTTTAATTTCCAATTTAACTCGCCCAAACTGACCTCCGAGTTTATTTTAAGTTCTAAATCGGAAAAAAAAAACCCTTTTCCGTTTCGGTAAATGTCTATTATAATGAAAATTAATAATGGTTTTCTTTAGCTATAATAAAAAACCAAATTTTCTTATTTTTTTTATTACGAAATAAAGTACATTGTGTGACATTTAGGTTTCTAATTTAATTTCCTTTCCTAATAACACAAAGTAGTTATTCCTTAATTGTTCTAATAAAATCATATGTGCTCTGCAAGGTCATATATTTGAATAATTATCTAAAAGATAGCTGTCATTTTAATTTGATAAACGTGTAGTAGCAAGCTCATTTCACACTTTTCGGCTAAGAATTAATGTGACATCTACATAATGTGACGTATAATTTCATTTCCTCATATGATAACACAATATTATACTGCAAGAAAATAAGTACAATTCCTTGCCCGTTAAGCAATATAGTGTTTTGTGTTATCATACGTGCTTTTTTATTTGTACATTTATTTTAAATAAATAGGTTAATTAATTGTAATCATTATCAACAAGAGTCTATGTTATTTTTATTATTTTTAGAACATACTCTCCTAATTTAAAAAAAAGTAAATGAAACTCTCAACGAGAATTTCAAAACATTTATAAACGTTAATTGTAAACTCTAGCTAACAGTGACAATGCAGATTCATAATAATTCTGTAAAATGCCGCCAAACTATTAATTATTTATAACCTAAAAAAAACTTACCTCAAATTATTCGTAACCTAATTGTATTTTCTGATGTCTCTTTATAGGGGGTATTAGGGCATATATAGACAATAGAAAAGGGAAACTAAAATTGTCTCTATCTTCAATGAGTGGTGATTGATCTCCAGTATCCAGTAAATCGCCAACGTATTAGTTCTAACACGTCGGGATTTTACGAGTATGTCATTCACGGCGTCGAACTGTTCCAAGGGCCTAACGTATCGGCAGTATACGAATATGCTCCCCGGTCTCCCCTGTATGGGGCTTTAAGTTAAATTAGACCGAATGTGCTCCACTCTCACCTAGCTTTTAAAAATTCCTCTAGCATTGATAATTCTGATTATATCATTGTTTGTATTAACAAATTGTAAAAATGACATTATAAAATGAACTATAAATAACTAAAAACGAAATTAAATTTTTAAATAAAGATATAAATTCCAATACACGAAATTTTTCTCAGTTTCTAATAGTTTCTATTAATAGTTATGTAACTCATATTATATTGTACATTGAATAAGAGTTAAAATTGTGCAAGGACAAAACCTCGTATTTATTTAAGATATTTGCAATAATATTGCTATTTGGAAAGAACGTTTCTCCAAAAATCCCATTTTTGTTGTGTATATATTATGAGTAGATATGAGAACGCTGTTTTTCTATGACCAAACTGGGTTTATACCAACCACGATTCAATCATAACTGGTTATACAGTTGAGATGACATTTTGAAATTTTATTTTGATATTTATTTCTATATTTTTTTGTACCTCAAGGAGTATAACATGCATTTTACTCCCTCATTTTAAGGACCGAAGTGCCATTTTTACCCCATTTGGACTAAAATATTTTAGTCCCAAGGGATTAAAAAATTTTAGTCCCACAAATAACAAAACCAATAGAAACCATTTTCTGGGGGGAAGGGGGGGGGGGGGGGGGGGGGGGTTGGCCTTTTGCCATTCCCTTTTTAGCATATTTTTTGAATAAAAGGCCCATAAATCGTAAGAATTTTCATCTCGGAGGGGAGGGAGCATCATGGCCTCCATAGCCCCCTTGGAGCCGCCCTTGAACCATAGCAAACTACTTTATTCGGAAGGTAATATAACAAGACTTCTTTTATAAGATACTTTAGTAAAATTCTGTAAAGTCTTAGTATGTCAGTGTGGCGCAACGTCAGAACGCCTGTTTGGTAAGCAAAGGACCCAGGTTCAAACCCCGACAGTTCAGTTTTTGTCTTTTTTTTCAATAACTTTTCATAATTATTCAGTAATACATTAAATAATCGTTATGAAATAATATTGGGTGTTTCTGTTCACAAAATTATCGTGTAAATTTCTGAGTTTTAGTCCCTGTGGTACAAAAATAGCATACGTACCACGAGACTAAAGTACGTTTTAATCCTTCACTCTCGGGATTAAAAGTGGCACTTTAGTCCTTTGGTACATAATGTACTAATAGCTTTCTACCGGTAATGTTATTTGTGTTAATTTTTTTATTATTGAGAAAGAAAGCTAAGATTATGCCGGATTGTGATGTTTTTGTTGGTGAAATTTACAAAGTTTATTATACAGGGTGGGCCACCGCAAACTTCCACTTTTTTTTCGTATTGATATAAAAAACAAACAAAAAAATGCTCGTAGGAAACCAGTTTTAATCATTAATTCATAGGGATTCTTTCGAACTAAAAATGAAGAAAATTTAAATTTTAATCGAAAATATACCAATTATTTTTGTTAATACGTTTTAATTCTACTTTATTATGGTAATGTTTTTATTTTGACATTATTTAACCTATTCTTCAATGAATATAGGTTGACTGAGCTATGCATGATGAGTGTTTTTTAAAAATGTGATTTAAGTTTCTTTTTTTTTATTTTAGTATTTGTCTTTTCTGTTGGGTTATTTTATTTATTAGAGACTTGTTATGACATTTTAGGTGTCAGTTCTGTCAAATAGGTCAGTGAAATTGTTAGGGTTAGTACTAAAGTTGTTAATGTTACTTTTATCCAACTGATTATATCAATTTTTATTTTTAAATGAAAACCCTCTTTTTTTATTGAAAATTTGAATTACATTGACATTTTTGGATAAGAATCGTATGTTGAAAATTTTCTGTCAGCTCTCAAAATGACCGTCATATTGGATATTTTTTTAATATGTTACTGACAGAAAATTTTTAATACACTTTTCTTATACAAAAATATCCCAGAAATTCAAATTTTCAATAAAAAAGGATTTCCATTTAAAAATAAATTGTGATTTTCTATTATTTCTGGAAAAACCGGAAGTAAGCCATGACGTCACAGAATAATTAAATCCATCGTAAGAAAATACTCTTTTATTTTTCATTTTATTTATTTTCCAACAAATAAACATACTAAATTTTTTTCAAAAATTTGTCCCTCCCTATAGAATTGTGTAACGACGCCCATGGCACTATGGTAACTGACATTATTCATAACTATTACCTACTTATCCTAGAGGAAATTTTTCTAGTATTTACTTAAACCGATTAATAGCAAATTTCCGGCAAATTAAGCATGCATAGGTAAATAAATCAACAAGTATAATTTTAATTATGTATTTTTAATGATTCCACTAATATCTCTATCATATAAAAACGGTTATGGTATTTTCTTATTAATAATTACAAGGGGCCGTCCACAAAATGGACATCAAGACAATTACATTAGAATCCCATCATCTGGATTAAGGTTCGGATTATTTTTTTATTTTATTAACTACACTTCATTTCTGAAATTAGGAAAAAAGGTCAGGCAATAGGGATCATTGTTCAGTTTAGTTCCTTAATATTCAATACAGGGTGGTTCACCGAAAACTTTTCATCCACGTTTTTTTTATGCAAAAAAAAAACAAAACAAAAACGCTCTGACTGGTCCATTTTATGTTGGAAGGGGACACTTTTTTTCTAATTGCAGCAACGGCACTCCAACCCTTGAGCAGTATGGTAAACAACCCCTACAATTTAAATAGGGAAAGTACCAAAGATGATAAATCATTGAAAAGGTAATTTGGTGAAGAATTCGGTAATACGCCCTCTAGCTTGATAAAAAACTGTTACATATTGTTAACCGTAACAATTCATTTGATAGCTAATATTACTAATCCAATGCACTACATAACATTAATCTAAATATATCCATATTGTATTTGCAACTGTCTAAAATTTAGTCACTGTTTGCATTATTGCTAACTTAATTTTGTTGAAATTGCAATATGGAAATATTTAGATTAATATATATTGAATTATAGTAATAAAATTAGCACTTTATACGTAACAATGTTTTATTAAGCCAGAGGGCGGTAAAATCAAAAGTAACGCAATGAATAGTCTTATTGCCGAATTCTACATCAAATTACCTTTTCCATGATTTGTAATCCTTGGTAGTTTCCTATCTAAATTGTAAGGATTGTTCACCTCATTGCTCGAGGGTTAAGGTGTCAATGCTGCAATTAGAAAAAAGTATCCCACTTCAAACTAAAATTGACCTACAAGCATTTTTTTGTTTGTTTTTTATATCAATACGAAAAAAGAGTGGAAGTTTGCGGTGGCCCACCCTGTACAATAAACTTTGTAAATTTCACCAGCAAAAATATCACAATCCATCATAATCGTAGCTTTCTTTCTCAATAATAAAAAAATTAACACAAATAACATTACCGGTAGAAAGCTATTAGTACATTATGTACCAATAAGATTGCATTTCAGCCATTTACAATAATCAAAGGCAGAAATCGAATCATTTGCTAAACATTTAAGATTTAAGGGATATTGAAGAACATCGTAAAATAATAATTTGTTTATTTAAAATCTTTTCTGATGTCTATTATTTCCAGTATTACTGTTATTATTACAAAAATAAAGGTAATTTTTCTTCTTATTGTACACCTATCCATTTATTTCTTTTTCCATTTTGCTACTGAAAATTTATATAATTTACAGTTTTTTTGCTAGTATTTTTACAATTTACAATATAGCAACTCCGGTTGCTCATTTTATTGTTTTTACCAATTTTTTAAGAAAAACGTAAAATGTATACGTGTATTTGATACGCCAAAATTACAAAATATCGCCCTAGAGTACTCGAATTATCCGCAGCTTGCACTAGTATCGCTTTTGCTTCCCCTACCATGCCTTCGCACTGAGCGAATGGACCGCAGTCACAGAATAACCACTGCAGTTATGCTTTAACATGCCTTAGCGTGGTAAACTTTCTTTTAATTGCCTCTGTCGTTGGTGGGAGAGCCATAAATATTTTTTAAAGCACTTTGTCTAGATAAATTCACAATGTTTGGACGCTATATCATTAATGGAGAGCTCATTGTGTGCAGAAAGCTCTTTCGTACTCCAGTTAGCTATCCACGTTTGGTATTCAGCTTTAAAATTGTCGTTTCTAAATTTTTTCACTACTTTCATTTTCTGATCGGTAGTGAAAAAAGTATTATTTTTTATGTTTTTGGGATGTAACAGGCTTAAGGAAAATCTAACACTAGAGTATTCGGAAAAACGTAATGTAAGCGATGCAATAAGGAAATCCAGATATGCAATAAATATATTCAACTTATAATATTCTTCAACTATATTAACATGAATATTATTTCTGTGAGATTGTTATTCGTAATGCATATCTTAACGCGTTGTTGATTAAGTCGTAAAAGCCAGGGGACAACTTACTCCCCTTGCCCCCCAAACGACGCTTATGCATAGTGCTCTACCAAGGAGTAACTGGAGAAAAGGTGATATTGAAGGGCTACGAAATGAAGACATAAAGGTTAATCACAACCTCATCAAAGTACAATTAAATGAAATTACCATACAAGTTAGGTGCTGTAAAGGAGTTACTGTTAGAGGCATTAAAACATATTATCACTGCGGAACAATAGTAAAAGTCATGTTATCAAAATCAATAAGAATTGGTCACAAAATTGATAAACTTTTAAATGCTGTTCCAAAATGTATGTATGTATGTAATTTAATGCCCCTTATGAAGAAGTGCCGCTTTTTAAAGCTTAGTAGATATTTTTATTTTGGGTAGACCATTTCCCATTCTAAGATTATCCTACTTTTTTGCTGTTCCAGTAAACACTTTCAAGTTCAAGTTCAAATGACAGTTCTTCTAGTAATTCTATATCAGCACAAAAAAATTAAAACAATACACGACAAAATAAACCACTTTTTTTGAAAACGAAATAACTCTAATAAGCCACATAAATACTCTGCAAGTCGTTGAGAATAAATAATTAATATTATGTTTTATTTGTCAATAAAATGAAGCCGATGACACAAAAATAATGATGCATTTTTTTTTTCTTTATTGGTCTCAACTTATACAAGTTATTTAACCAGCACTAACATTAGTTACATGAAAATAAATACAATAAAATTTAAAATACTATTTGGCTCTGTAAAATTAAAAAAAAATAAGGTGAACAATATTTTTTATAAATTAATGTTAGAAGATTTTAAAAATGACATGATTATGGCTGTACTGCAAATTGGTTTTCGTAAATATGCAACTAACATTGGTTGCCTAGATGCATTGTAGGTTGCCAGATCAATGCCTAGATATCAGTAATTTCTTCTTTTTTTTTTCGTTTTATGGCCAAGGTGTACATATCTAATATGCTAGTCTCAGTTTGTGTTTGTCTTCTTATTCATGTGTTCTGTGTAGGCTTTATCACTGTTTCCCAGCGCCACTTCAGGAACAGCCACATACTTTGATTTTCTTTTACTATACGGAGAATGGTCGCACTGCGCAGCTTTCTGAGTGCCTTTTAAAAGGAGATATAAAACTCCGCCATTTTCAACCCTTATTACGTGTTGCCTACATCTTGGCGCAATATTTTTAATAGGTGCGTTTTAATCATCCGCTTCTGCTTCGGAATTGTCGGTTTTCTTGTTTTAATCTGACAGGTTAAAACGACTAAACCGACAATTCCGGAAGCAGAAGCGGACGATTAAAACGCAGCTGATATTTTGCTTGCTGCTGTCAGTGTCAGTGAATATTATTTTTGAAGTCACAGTTTATTGCTAAAGAATCAGTTAGCTCACTCGGACCAGTTGAAAGTTCCAAAATAACATCCACTCCAGGGATACAAATTTAGGATACGCAGAAGACTGCTGTTTTATTACAGGCGGTTGTCATATTCGCTCCGTGCGAAGTCATGGAAAGGGAAGCTAAAGCGATACTAGCGCTAGCTGCGGACAATTCGTGCATTTTAGGGCGATATTTTTTAATTTTGGTATATCAAATACACGTATACATTATACTTTTTTTCAAAAAGTAGGTAAAAACAATACAATAAGCAACCGGAGTTGCTGTATTGAAAATTGTACATATACTAGCAAAAAAACGGTGAAACTTATATAAAAAATTTCAATAGCAAAGTGGAAATTACATCAAAGAAATAAATGGATAGGTGTACAATAAAATGAAAAGTTACCTTAATTTTTGTAACAGTAATGCTGGAAATAGGAGACATCAGTAATTTGAAAGGTTTTAAATAAACAATAAATTATCATTTTACGATGTTCTTTAATATTCCTTTATTCTTAATTGTTCATTCAGCCTAGTCCTTGCTGAATTTAAAATTTCTGCCTTTGATTGTTATATGTGACTGGAATGCAATTTTGTGACTTACTGATGGGAAACCAGTTTTAATCATTCATTCTGTTTTCTTTCGAACAAAAATTAAAATATAAATAACGATCCTTTTTTTATACATTTTAACTTCACGCTATTATTAAATGGTATTTTTTTATTTTGACAGAATAGGCTAATTCTTCAAAAACAACTTATTAGACTTAGGCAACTTCTCATACATTTTCCAGTAAATACTGTTGCCTGCCTATATTTTACTATTGATTTTTATTGATTATACATAATTTTCTTTAATTTAAGCGTTAAAAATATATAATAATAATAAATTAATGTTTTACTTGTTTTACAAATCCATATACTTTTATTAAAACTAATATATATACTGTTTAAATACGAATTCTAGTAAAAATTGTATTTGTCAGTATACGCAGAAATAGTCCATTAGTACCAAAACGAATTGGCGCTGCTGTCGCGCACGGAGCGAATATTGTATTATCCGAGTTGCACAGTGTATAAACTGAAACATTGAGATCAAAAGTGCCGACGCAGAGTGAACGATCTGATTCTTTAGCTGTAAACTGTGTCACAGTGTTCAAAATGGCCGCGCCCTATGTTGGGCGTGTCGGACATCTCTCTTGCCTCGTATAGTAAACAAAGTATGTGATAACAGCACTGTTAAATAGAGCCCAACAGTGAATGGTCGAGTGCATTAGATTTTTTTTAATTAAATAAAAAAATCTGCCACCGGTGGGATTCGATCTTGAGACCTTTTGATCTCAAAGTCATGACTCTAACCACTGAGCCAACCCACCCCCAGTAATTTGTTACCGAAACACAATTTTATAAATAATCTAGTCAAAATTAGAAAAAAAATTGTATGTAACACGTTAAGAAATGCTGTTTTATGTAACTTGTTCATTTGCGGGACCCTCTGCTCACCCCAAAAATATTCACTACTTTCATAAATAGCTATTATAGCAAAAATTTGTGGTTTATTTAACCTAATAAGTTAGATGCCTTGGGCGATTCTAACATATGAGTTGAAATAAAATAAACACCATTATTTTGATGTGTAAATTTCAATAATTTTGTTATTGTTGAAATTGTGAATGTGAATTGGGATTTTAATGGAAGTGGTTCAAAGTTTATGCAAAATATACGCATTTCGATATGAGTGATATACATTACTCTACAAAATTATCTTGAAAACATATTCCGCAAAACTTCGCTTACAGTCAGCTTTTATCTTGCTACATCCTGGAAACCTTTGGTAGATATTCAACCATTATCAGTAAAATTATTACTTGAAGAATAATGTTATGGTATTTCTAGTAAATTTAATATTAACATAAATATTTGGATACCCATATTATTTAATCTTACGCATATTTCAAAAATATAAATCAACAAGTTTTTTCTTAGAAAACCTATGTTGGTTTAGAACTAATTTTATCAATGGACTATTAAAACGGTCAATTTTTTTATTAGTCCATTTTAAACTTTAACATTTACAAAGTATTTAAGCAAAATTTTACCGAATAAATAAATATTAAATTTGGAAAATTTGATGTCTCTTATGTCCCGTGTGACGTGTATACCAATAAATTCAGTGAACAGAGGCGGTTTCTTCATTGTTTTATTTGTGCAGTGAACACCCAGTTACATTTCATACATTATTTTAAAATACATAACATAAAAATATAAATTCAATTTTAATAATTTTATTGTTTTCATATTTGTTAATCTTTATTTTTTTGTACTCCAATGCGCTCTGGCTAATCGCGTCACTTTTTTTGAGTGAGCCCGAGGAAGCAAGATGCTTTCGCGAAAGCCTCTAGCTAAAAAGAAAGGTTACTAAAAGTTAACAGATCCATGAAACGAACAATGACCTGCTTAAAATCATTAAAATCGCCCTATGTTGCGCAACGCACACAGTGACGTCAGAAAGTAGGGCGGTCCATACGAATCTTTCAAATCATAGATATAGAATAAGATGCAGTGACGGTACTGCACTCTTGCATTACCCTTTTACGACATTTGTCAAACTCAAGCTAGTCAGTTTTGGTGAAAATAAATGCCATTTTTTTAAAATAGCGTGATTTCAATGATATAAAAACTTTCTGTCAAATTCTAAAAATCAATATAAGACAATTTCAATTGTGTATTGTATTTATTAAAAATTAAGTTTATATAAAACTGCGACTTTAATAAATCGGAAGTATGTGTGTCAATTCAACGATTGTTACCGAAAAACGTCACAGGAAAAAATTACTATTATTTTTGAGGTTATGTTTGTTTATTTCCAAATTACGGCTGTAAATTATATTTTGTTTTTGTTCCAGGGTTAACAGAATAGTCATGTGTTTTATACCCAACTATGCATTGAGCAATTTTTTTTTGTTTCTTACAAAAGACAAAGTTTTAAAAAAGTATGACAATTTTATTATATATTTTATTAAGCGCCAGTCTTTTCACCTCTGAGTAAAATTGAAAGTAACAACATGCTGATCAAACTATAGGGCTATTGTTTGATAATCGGCCAAGTATACCTACATGTAACTTTATTCAGAGGTGAAAAGATCGACCCTTAAACAAGGGTAATTTCTTAACCCTAGTACAAATTTTGTATGAATAATTGTTTTATTTTGTAGGTTGTCCCTAATGAATTTGAAGTTATAGAAAAATCCCCTATCTATAAATGCTAGAGGTACTGATAAACAGTGTCAGACTGATGTAGCGCTAAAGATTTTATATACTTGCATTGCAGTTTTTTTTAAAGACGATATAAAATATAAATATTGCACTGGCCTAAATTAATTTGAGAAACTTAATAGTTGTGTCTATGTTAGGTATGTACCTATATCATGAAGACTAAATTAAATATTTACCGAGATCTACCTGGGAGGTAAACTCATCGAGACCTTTTCAGGGGTATTCTATACCATGTATAGTGATGTCACAATAATAGTTCAATAAACTTACAAGTTAAACGTAAAACAACACTTTTTTACTCTCACGTTAGTCATTCTATTTATAGAGGCATGTTGGAGGTATATGACACTATGTCATAGAATATTTGTTATCAGAACATAGAAATATGTTACAAAAAACCAACAATTCATGTATATTAAAATTTTTTTTTATTAGATTATTAGTAAACAATACGTATTGTGACAATAATGGGGGCTAAACTGCACTTCTTGTCGAAATATAATTATTATATGTAAATATGGAATACGAAAAGTGTCCAACCAACATTCAGTCTGCTCTACTAAAAAGTTGACTAGAATGACATAATGCAGTTAATCCTCGAGATACTGATACCTATTAAATAATTTTCAAAACTTTGATTTTATCATTCTTTTAGTGTACATATTTTTAAGGCTAATATGTTATTGTTTTAGCCTTAATTATACTATTCTATTCTTCACACAGTAGTCTGTGAAGAGCATTATATGTTTACATTGTCCGATGTCATGTTTTTTGTCTACACGATAAGTCAAAAACGAAAAATGATATCAACTTAAAATTTTTAAGCAAAAAACAAGCTCTATAGCCTATTGATTTTGAAAAATCTGATTCAAAATAGAGAGATAAGGGGGGTTAAAATATTTAAAAAAAAATCCTAACTAAAAAACAAGCTCTATAAGGAGAAGAAGCCCTTTGATTTGGAAAAAAAATCTGAATAAAAATAGGGGATTTAAAAAAGTCATAAATCAAAAATGGAAAGCGATTTCAACATGAAATTTTTAGTAGAAATCAGACTCTATAAGTAGATGAGAGCCATTAATTGTTAAAAAAAAATTGAATGAAAAAGGGGAGGGTTGAACTATTTAAAATAAATCTAACTCAAAAACGAATAATAATATCCGAAAATTTTGGAAAAAATCAAGCTCTACAAGGGGATGAAGCCTATTGATTCTGAAAAAAATCTGATTGAAAATGGGGATTAAGGGACTCTGTTAAACTGTGAAAATTTTAATTTAAAATGATACGCATTATATATCTTCATTCTAGTTTGTATCTGTATAATAATAAGTATTGTGATGGGACTGATCTTATAAAATACACATTTTAGTTCACTTATCTTTTTTCCAATAAAAGGTATTTAAAAAATATATTATTTTATTTCACATGTGTGATAAATTGTGAAAATGATTGAATTTACAGTAAAAACTGAAAAATGGTAGGTAAAGTTTCATATAATAATATTTTTTACACAATGTCAAGCTTTCTACATGATATATATTTAAAAATAATCTTAAGATAAGAAGAAAATGTTTATAGATGGTTTTCAACGTATTAAAAACAAAACAAATGTTACGATAACTAAAATATTCATTTTTTATTTATTAATAGTGGTAGTGCTTGAAAACAATGATATCGATAATAATAACTACACTTGTACAAAGTTTTGAACCGAACTTACAAATGACAAAATTATTGAGAAAAGTGAACACCCATTTAAATTTTGTTGCCAAATAATTAAGTGTCAGTTCTTTATTTTAAAAATTAATTCTAGACAATACATGCAGTGGTGTAACAACTAAATAAAAAGGGTATCGTCGATTAAAATATTATACCGATAATATATTTTTAAATTTTTGTAGTTTTCGATATGCATTTTAAATAAATAATAAGCTACCTGTAACAAACATTCCAATTCATTATTGTTTTTACTTGGATATGCAATTAGTTTTTATAAATTAAAAGGTAAAATTATATAGTTATTTTTGCTGGTTATAATTTTTTTATATTCATTTTGCAAATTGCTTTCCGAATTTTACTTTCGGACAAACGAAAGATACAAGTTCTTATATTATTATATCCTCATTCACATACCTATATTTTTTTATTTGCGTTTTAATTTGTATAAATAACCACCTATTCAATAAAAAAATAATATTGGTAGCTAATTATTAGTTTAAAATACATATCGACAACAAAAAAAAAATTAAATGATATGAGTAAATTTTATTAGACGCTACCATTTTTATTTCGCTGTAGACGTTTGGCAACACAATTCAAATAATCTGGATTTCTTGGTCCACGTTACGAGGCATACAATTTTAAACTTTAATGTGTAATTATTTCTTCGGTTTCCAGTGATACATGAACGGCAAAATTTTGCTAAAGTTACTTGGTAAAAGTTTTCCATGGACTACCTTATTTAAAAGTTCTGGAATTACTGAAATTACTGTAATTACTGTAATTACTGTAATTCCTGTATACCTACACAATTTATCTGATTTATTTACCCCTCATACTGATGTGTATATTAAGTCCTACATAATAATAATAATAATCTAATACCTGTTATTTGATTTTAACTTTGTTGATGTAAGTTTTAATCGGTTTTAAGTAAGATAAAAATACCCACCGACGTAGATTACGTTTCATATGAAATATCAGACTATGCTATAGATTTTTAACTGGCTAAAAAATATGATTAATAAAAAATATCAAAATTTAATGACTAATGCTTGTTTTGATGAAATTAAGTATTATTTATTTATTTTTTTTTATTTACTTATTTTTATACACTTTTCTATATATAATTCTAATACAAAAATAGGTTACTCATACAGTAATAACGTCCTACGTCTTTTGAAAAAGAAGATAATAATTTTTCCATTCATTACTTGTGAGTGAAGCTCAAAAAGCAGAGGTGTGTATGGAGGTAGGGATGAGGGATGTTAATATTATTATTTGCCATTGCGCGTTGATTAAACATAAATAGGATTCATTTTATTTTCATAACCTTATTTACGCCAAAGAATAAATTAATGACGCATTTGTATTCTTCTTTAGTCACCAAATGCTTAAGGCTGTTTATAAAATTAACGAGAAGTTATCCTTGAGATTAAAACCCAAAAGATTGATTTACAATAATGTTAAATTGTACTAATATAACTTATTTAATTGTAACATTGCAAAATAAAATACAATTTATTTTTATTAATATTCAGGGTAAAGATACAGTACCTAAGTACCTAACTTAAACTTTTAATTTTGAAAACTAAAGAATATAATTATTTAATCTTTGACTTACCTAGAGAAAAATTAATCCATTTACACAAAACCAACAACAAAAGAACTTTATAAGCCATTATTGCACATAGTTTCCAAAAAAATATTAACTTAATATTAACATAATTTTTATAATATATTTCGCGCGAGCTATTCTATGGTACTGGTATAACAAACGCTAGGAGGCGTGATACATACATCGAAAAATTTAGAAAGTGAAGATAACTGGGTACTCATTACCGAAATGCTGGCAACCAATCTTACATTAATATTGACAGAATGTACTACTTAATGTTGAAACCACACTAACTAATCGATTATTTATTAATAGTATTGTTAATTATATTTAAATAAATACCGGTATTTCCAAATTTGTAACGTAAACTAGTAATAATTTTTTAATTTAAAGTAATTTGTTCTTCCTGGGTATATATTTATTGGAATTGCATTTCTTTTTTCAAAGATTGACGTTTGCAATGGTAAAAACCTTAAGTAGGCGGATGTTTTTTGATAAAGCAGGTTATGCAAAGATTTGTTGGCGAGATAAATAATTAAATATATACATAATTTACCGGATTTTGCTTGTTATATTTATCCAGTACAAATTATTGTTTGACAAATTGTTTTTACAAATTGTATATATAAATTGTTTTTCAAATTCTTTTAAAAATTTCTTTTAACAAATTCTTTTTACAAATTCTTTTTTGAAATTATATTTGGACAAATTATTTTTGGACACATTATTTTTGAACAAATTGTTTTTACTAATTGTTTTTATAAATTGTTTTTCAAATTGTTTTTACAAATTCTTTTTACAAATTCTTTTTACAAATTCTTTTTACAAATTCTTTCGACAAATTCTTTTAAAAAATTCTTTTAACAAATTCCTTTCATAAATTGTTTTTTGAAATTATATTTGGACAAATTATTTTTTGACAAATTATTTTTTGACAAATTATTGTTCGACAAATTGTTTTTACAAATTGTTTAGATAAATGGTTTTTCAAATTATTATTACCAATTCTTTTTACAAATTGTTTTTTGAAATTATATTTGGACAAATTATTTTTGGAAAATTATTTTTGGACAAATTATTTTTGGAAAAATTATTTTTGGACAAATTATTTTTGGAAAAATTATTTTTGGGCAAATTATTTTTGGACAAATTATTTTTGGACAATTAATTATTTTTGCAAATTTTATTTTGAATAAAATATTTTTAGAAAAATAATTTCTGACAAACTATTTTTGGACAAATAGTTTTTGGATCATTTACTTAAATTAATTACAATTTTTGCTACTTAGAAGACAAATATTTATATAAAGTGGCAAAATCAAGTCATCTCTGTTTAGTTGAAGAAGGTTATTCTGCTCCTAAAAGATGGTAATCTTCGTATGAGAAAGAAAAAACAAAAGCAGTACCACACAATAATGTTTTATTGAAAAATGTAGACAACCGTTTTCGGCATAAAAGCCATCATCGGGCCCGGAAGACAAGCGGAAGACAAGGTTGTTTTCTTGGGGGGGTAACACTTTTCACTTTATTGGTGAATGCGCAGCGTGTATGGTACCAATGCAACGTCTAGAGTTCATATGTGTATTTCCAGAAAAAAGAGTTTTATAATGAAGTTTTTAATTTTTTATATATTTATACAGGGTGTTTCAGAATAAAATACCGTAATTTTGGGGATTTGTAGATCTTAATCAATTATAAAGAAAATCTAAATAGATTTTTCCTATATACGTCTCAGTCTTCATTCTACAGGGTGATAAAGTGAATTTCATAAATACATATTTTCTAAATATCTTTCCTTACAGTAAAGACTTTAACTTGAAAATATGTAAATGATAGGTAATCGTTATTATTAGTTAACACACTATTTCGCTAAATTACCATAACCCATTGGCGTAGAGTGAAGGGCTAAAGAAACAATTTTATTCAAAATGTTTTGAACACCCTACATTTCATAAAACTTAAGATTAATAAATATTTCTCACGCCATTTGTCACAAAAAGGGACTTCTGGTTGATCTTTGTAGACTATTCCATTTTCGAGATGATCGAACTGATTTATTTTATACAGAGTATTTTGAAACAGGTCTTAAATATGGCTAATTTTAGGTTCAATTTACTCAATTTTGACAAATGCAACACACTGTATATTATTTTCTCATAAAATTCTTTATAAATTTACCTATCCAACGATACCAACATGTCCCAATAGTGCGTAATTGATCGATAGCTGTTTTATTATTGGAAATAGAAAAACAAATTAATATAAAAGTTGTATCACCACGTTTAATAAACATTCTTAAATATACAGGGTGGTCCATAAACGAGGGACTGACCAAACTTATACATTTTTATATTTGTTTTCACATCGTCAAACAACTTTAATATACTTTATTTATTTGCTATATTGTATATAGGGTATTGCAAAATGAGGGGTAACGATTTTCTTATTTTTTTAAATGGAATATCACCAATTAATTAATACAGGGTATTCCATTTAAAAAATTGAGAAAATCATAACCTCACGTTTTGACACATCCTATATACAACATAGCAAATGAATGAAGTCAATTAAAATTGTTGGACGATGTAAAAACAATCAAATATGTATTACTACCTGCAGGGTGTTCTGCTTTAAAAAAGTATAGATTTGATCAGCACCTCGTTTATGGACCACTCTGTATATTTAAGAACATCTGTTAAATATGGTCATGCAACTTTTCTATTAAACATTTCTTCGTATTTCTAATAATAAAACAGCTATCGATCAATTATGCACTGATGGGACACCATGTATATGTGTTTTTAACTAACACATTGGTATTGTTACATGGGCAATTTTATAGGGAATTTTATGCCAAGATATAATATACAGTGTGTTGCGTTTGAAAAAATTGAGTAAATTGAACTTAAAATTAGCCATATATAAGACATGTTTCAAAACACCCTGTATAGAACAAACCAGTTGTATCACCTCTATTCGTTAGCTTAGTATTTTGTAAGTCTGTATATTTCACAAATTTGAAATTAATGTAAATATACCTAAATTTTGATAATTTAATTAGGGGTCTGCATCATGCTCTAATTAAAAAAAAATTGTTTGGAAACACTGTAATATTTTTTAAAAACATTCTAGGATTAAATACAGTATTCCCAAACCATTCTAAAAATAAAATATAGGGTGTTTTATTTAAAAAACATACATTTTTATTTGTCAGGCAAAAACGCAACACCCTATATATCCAAAAATATTTTTAAAATATGTATTTTTCAATTCAATATAACTTTTATTTAAACACAAATTAAAATATTGAACAGTTACGAACTAATGGGACCCTGTATATAAATTTTAATTTTCAATATGTAGGAATATTATTATTTTAGATGACAATGTTTGAGAAACTCTTTGTTTTATCGTATTTATTTTATCTCTCTATTTTTGTTTAATATAACGTTTAAAAAAATATTGTTGTTGACTATGGCTTGAGGGGGGTAATTACCCCCATTACCTCCCCTTATCTACGCCCTTGCCGGAAGATGATTAACGGAAGTAACAACATTACATGATATAACAGTATGAAAGATCATACGATCCATCAAATTATTATTATTATAAGCGTCGTGGGTTATAAACTATAGTAAATAAATTAAATGATTGGTAAAATTATGTGCAAATAACTTTCCTGTAAAGTTATCAAATATATTATGGAATAGTATTTATAATATGAAATAAAGATGAGAATTTTCAACACATATTTTATTCGACCACTTAGGAAAGTGACACGTATTGCACTATTTAATCTTAAGAGAAGTGCCCTGTATCATATATATGTGAATAAGAATCAACTTTCCACCCTTTTGTGACCATGAATCTACTTTCCACATAAGCTGTCAAATATGTCTGACGACGCATAATTTCTATTTTGATTTTTAACAAAATATTACAATAATTTTAAAGTAACTACATTATTTTTATGTTTTTTCTTGGTTTATTTACATATTTGATTAGATAATTCAAGTGAAATAACCCTGATAGCTCAGTTCATAAAGCGTTTAACTTTTTTAACTCTGTATGTTACGACCATGTCGCGACGCGATTTTAATTACCGACAGAATCAATCTTTGTTTTATTTTTGAACAATATGAAAATTTAAAAAATACGCCTATTGTTGTTTATTTATTATAAATATATTTTATTTATTTTAAATATATTTTATTTATCACAATTTAACCCCTACAGTTAATATTTTCTTTATTTACTTTGTACAATTTTGATTACTGTTCAGAAAAAAATTGGGGGTAGATAGATTATCTTCAATAATAAAAAAATTCTTGGTCACGATTGTTATCTCATTATTTGTTGTTTTTTTTTTTAAATAAACTAAAGAAAAACATTATTGTATTCTAATATTTTTTTACCTAATGTTTATCATCATATGAAAGTGTTTGGGTATTTCTCTTTAAAAAATGAAGAAAATTTTGCGATTTTATTTTGTTTGCAATACGTTGGTAATAAGTACCTCAGAATGATTTTTTACAATTTAAATTTTTGTAAAATTAATGTTCATATACAAGACGAGCAATAATTTTCATTGGCAAGTGACTGGCAAAATGTTTAGTTCATTATTATAAGAGTCACTTTTCTGTCCCCTTGACTTTTTTACACTATAACTTATAATCTGAATAACATTACATCTTAAACTAAAACGATTTCGATAGAAGACAAAGTCTTTTAATCGGTTTTATACTTTATTCTAACAATGACCAAGAAACTGTGAAAAAGTAAGACGACGAATGCCAAAGCAGACATAGGTATATATTTTTAATTTAATTCTTCTCTGCTGAAACAGTTTACTACTTAATTTGATCATAGCATGTTTTTTATTGCTAAGTTAGGGATAAATAGAGCTTTGGAAGTTAAAATAACTACAACTTTATAAAATAATTTTTTATTGGCAAAAAATGTAAAGAGACAGGAGTGACCAAAATGAGGACAGGTGTGACAATGTAATAATTCATCTCCTATTTTAAGTTTTATTTGTTTATTATGGTTAAAACATAAATACTTTTTTTTAGAAACATTAAAAAACATTCTACAAAATAAAAAAAAGTCATAGGCTTAACGACTAAAGTATTTTAAAACATATTATTCAGTACTAGTATTAATTTTATATTTCAATAACCCACGACCATAATTTTTTGGTTCTTCCAGTTTTCCTATTACATCTTCATATTTGAATTTGTAAATCTATAATGTCTGGAAATCCATAGACAAATTCTTGAAAATACTTTTTGCATGGCAAGTTTTGCTTGTTTCTTTTCGTGGTATCTTTGCTTTTCCCTTCGCTTTTTTTCCTCATACTTGGCTTTCTCTTTTTCTTTTCTCAGCAGCTTCATTTTTTAATATATTAAGTCTCCCAGTCAAGCTTTTAATTTCAATAATCTTTTTTTGATTTGATGAAATATTCATTTTCTACAAATGTTAGTTTAAAGTAAAGTACGCTTCTTACTATTTCTAATTCTGGTACTGTTCAAGTTAATATCATTGTGACGTTGTATACAACTAACGATATGGGTTTATCAATATTGTCTACTTTATGTTAATGTACCAACAAGTTTATTATTTGTGTCACTTCTGCCCACTTAAGTCACATCTATCCCTATTTAAATTATTAAAAATAGGGACAGAAGTGACAGGGGACGGGGTTGGTTGTAGTTTAGCCATTGCTTTGTAGCTCAGATTGCTTGCTTGTTTGCTTGTCTGCTTGTAGGTAACTCTTCTGCATGCCAGTGGAGAAATACAATCATCGAGTGTCTGCCTCCTCGTGGCATCGCTGGATATGTTAATATTGCTGCTCTATGAACAGCACTATTAACTAACTAAATGGCACTCCATCAATAACCCAAGCTTAGGTGTAAGGTAACGTGCTGAAGGCTGAATGGCCGCTGGGAAAGCACTTGCGAACGTTTCTCTGGGGGCACTTGGCGAAACCCCCTTGTATCTAGCCTTACCCGGTCATGTGGGGCTCTGATCGGGTGGACATCTATTTCCCTAGCTACTCGTGGGACCAATATGGTAGAAACTAACCCAAAAACAACCTCGGACAGGGAAATCCCAGAATGAGAAACCCTTCCACAACAAGCAACTGAGGTAATGGAAACCAAAGCGAATCCATCAACTTCGTCTCCATCAACCTCTCAACTGTGATTTAATATCTTGTCATCTTCAGACCCTTTTCAGCAGCTAAACAATCATACTTTAAAAAAAGAATAAACGAGGCAGGCAATAAACAGAGAGATATCTGGAAATGACTTAAGAGACAAAAGGTCTAAACTCTTGGTCACCAATTTAATCCCTACCGAAATCAACAATTTTTATTGTCCACCCAAATAACTCCTTCGACTGATGCTTTATCTTATTTAAATAATCTAAATCTGATGTTGTAGAAATTAAGGATATTCTCTCTTCTACCACACAAAATAATTCCTCAAGTTGGGATGAAATTTCAGTTAATCTTCTTTCATATCATCCAAACGATGATTTAAATGTTTTAGCAGAATCAATCAACCATTCATTTTGGACAGATTCTTTCAGTGATTCTTTAAAAACAGCCAATGTAGTACCTGTGTACAAGGACGGTGATCATAATTGTCCTTCTAACTATCGACCCATTTCTTTAATACCCATTTTGGCTAAAATTACTGAAAAATTGGTTAAGATGAGAGTGTTAGCTTTTTTTAAAAATTACGGAGTGCTATCTACATCTCAGTTTGGGTTTCAATCGGGTAAAAATACCACCTATGCTATGTTTTCTGTTCTAGAAAAATTATACGTCAATTTAAATGACAACAAGGTAGCCGCTGCAGTGTTCTGTGATTTATCCAAAGCTTTTGACTGTTTAAATCACAGAATATTACTGAGCAAGCTAGAAAAATATGGATTCCGAGGAATAGCTCTAAAGTGGTTCCAGTCTTATTTGGAGACTAGAGAACAAAGAGTTTCTTTCAATAAGCAAACATCAATATGATTCACTGTGGGATTCTCCAAGGATCTGTTCTAGAACCGGTTTTATTCCTAATTTATGTTAATGATATTATTAATGTCAATATTAATAGATACTTCACCATATTTACAGATGATAAAACGATACTCTGGGAGAGTGAGAATATTGAAGAGTTGTCTAATACTATTAACAAAGACAATATTAAGATTAAAGAATGATGTAATTCAAATTATTTATCTCTTAATATATCAAAAACAAATATAGTCAAATTCAGTTGCGATATCGTTATAATTTCAGTTGGACAGCAACAAATTTGCAAAAAACCCGAAAATAAATTCTTAGGCTTATTCATTGACCAGAAATTAAAATTTTAAATTCATGTTATTAGTTTGTGTAAGAAGCTGTCCTCTGGATGTTTTACAGTAAGAACTGTTGCATACAACTAAGATATTTCGGTTGCAAGGAGTGTGTAGGTACTTTTCATTGGTTGTATTCCATTTGCGATATGCTATATGTTTCTGGGGAACATGTTCTTCCGAGTTGTTTACTTTGTTTTACAGAAGAGGGCCATAAGACATGTGTGCAAAGTTGATGCTAGTGTCTCTTGTAAGCCATTATTTATTAGGCACAATATACTAACACTTATTTTAGAAACGGTACTTTTAGTTTTTAAAAAATATAAATGTATAATATTATTACTTCCAACAGTACTCGAACAATCTTTTACCTTCCCTTGCCTATACCCTCTTCCTGCTTGGTATATGGCTCTATTGTGTACAACGGGAAGAACATATTTAACCACCTGTCAATTAATATAAGACTCATTTAAATATTTAAAAAGCAAGTTAAGGAAACTCTTGCTCGAAAAAGCCTACTACAAATTGGATGAATTTTTCTGTAATCCGGAATTAAGTAGCTCATTTTAATTTATGTGTATTGTGTACTTAGAGCCACATACTTTGATTACTATACGAGGCAAGAGAGAGGTCCGACACGCCCAACATTGGGCGCGGCCATTTTGATCCCTGTGACACAGTTTACAGTTAAAGAATCAGATCGCTCACTCTGCGTCGGCACTTTTTATCTCAATGTTTCAGTTTATACACTGTGCAACTCGGATAATACAATATATGACAACCGCCTATAATAAAACAGCAGTCTTTTGCGTATCCTGAATTTGTATCCCTGGAGTGGATGTTATTTTAGAACTTTCAACTGGCCCGAGTGAGCTAACTGATTCTTTAGCAATAAACTGTGACTCCAAAAATAATATTCACTGACACTGACAGCAGCAAGCAAAATATCAGGTGCGTTTTAATCATCCGCCTCTGCTTTCGGAATTGTCGGTTTAGTCGTTTTAACCTGTCAGATTAAAATAAGAAAACCGACAATTCCGAAGCAGAAGCGGATGATTAAAACGCACATATTAAAAATATTGCGTGAAGATGTAGGCAACACGTAATAAGGGTTCAAAATGGCGGAGTTTTCTATCTCCTTTTAAAAGGCACTCAGAAAGCTGCGCAGTGCGACCATTCTCCGTATTGTAAAAGACAATCAAAGTATGTGATGTGACCGTATAGTAATCAAAGTATGTGGATATTTCTGTCAAGACGGCATCCAAATTTGAGGTTATTTTCAAATATAAAGAAAAGAAGTAAAGTAAGAGAAAGTTTTGATGTAAATATGGTGTAAAATAGTTACTTATTTATTTTCTGTCCATACACCAGCAAAAGTAGTGCAAGTTTTTTTTTTTTTTTTTGAAAAAAAAAAAGATATAATAAATTTGTGATATATAATTTATACTGAATGCAGGGAGATAGAATATTGCAGATGCATATGTATTCTATAAATGACACGGTGGGCGGGGTTAAGTGGACGTAAGTGAATCATAATAGGTTCTTTCGTTCGTCCAACTGGTGTAGGAATGAACTACACCAACGTACACTAAACCTTTCGTTTGGCCCGGTGTAAAACCCACTATACCTTCCTGTCGGCGATGTGGTGTACTCTTGTGGGAATTTTCTCCACCAGCTATTTAGCAGGAATGATTTACACTCTACATGTGTATAAGGAATAATGAGGAAGTAAATTAAGGAAAATAAGGTGGTGTAACTGGTGTAATTTACACTGGTGGACACTGCACCAACAGTGAACGAAATAACCTATTATAATATGGTAGCCGTACCAGGTCCAGACTCGATGTTTTTTCAATTGGGATAGTATGCCAAATTATATACTAAAATGATTTTTTGCTATTTGAGTCGAAAGCAAAAATAAGCAATTAGTATAATATAATTTTCAGTTGTATATTTGGATTTAGTGAATTGTGTTTCAGAACTATAAAAAATCAACTTTTGGAAAACTACCCATTTAAACAAAAACAACTTAAATATGTAAACAAAAACTATTTGATAATAAAATAAAAATATTTATCTATTTAAACAGAAATTGTAAATTAAAACTAAATAAAAGATTGGTAGTTATTTACCACTTAAATTTTAAGAGAAATAAAACTATTTCATAAAAAAACAACAAATATTTTCTTTAAAAATCGAGTATTTTTGGGTTAAAAGTGTTATTTTTGCTTGGTTCCTAGCATTTCACTGTTAGTTATAGTCATGAACCCGTGAACGCTTTAACATTGCGTATTTTCACATGCCAGTTTTATTTGAAATAACAAGTTAGTGATGGCAGTTCAGCCAGAGTTCTGGCATATATTTAGTATCCATTTTAGTATCTTCAACCCATCCCTAACAGCCAAATAATAGCCTTTCCAAAAACACACATCTATGTAGCCCACCCTGCACAATAAATAAAAAAATAAATTTTAAATAGACTAAATAAAGACACAATATTTTTTATTGTATTCACTATTATGTTTGATATATTAAATTTATTTAGGTATATTAGTGCTTAAATATATACTTACAACAATTAATAAAAAAAAAATAGGTAAGAAATTCCAAAATAAGACCATTATCATTGCTGGAAGAATGTTATGAAGGGTACCTAAATACAATACCAACAAAAAGTATATGGTCTTGTTTTTGAATATCCTTTTAATTTCTATATGGTATTTATTAATAGAGTAATATAATAATAGGAATAATGTTTACTGATAATCAAGAAGAGTTGCAAAGTGTTAGATAAATACAAAAAAAATATTTATGTACATTTGTAATGGTTGAAAACAAGATATTAAAACAAGATTAGAACAAAATATTAACAAAAATTCTATAAAATAAGTAAATTTTTGTATCCATGTATTACTATTATTAGGAAAAACAATCGGCCATGTTCAGATGAGATATGATGGTTTATAAAATATATTGTAATAGTCATTTTACAAGTACATGAAGTATTTTGCATTGTTCCTCTCACATTTGAAGTAAGTAATGAGGTAGAAATAACAAGTTGAATTTTATAATTAGAGGAAATTTTAATTTATGCAACTGCAATCTGGAAAGAGGCTATTTTTAAATGTTTAATTGCAGGTTATTGTTAGGGCTTGTATATTTTTTATTTGTAAATAAAGTGTTTTTCACTTCGTTTATCTTATTCAGATACTTTTATTTTTTAATAATAATAGGCAAATAAATAAAATTTTCACAGATTTTTCGTTTTTGTTTGTTTACAATTATTATTATTATAATCTCTTAAATGTGGTAAATTAATAAAAAAAATACACAATTAAACAGTTTATTGAATTATTAGGTATAAAGTCTTACAAAATGAGTCCTTTTGAGAGCAAACATGACGGGCGCTCCTCCGCCAAAAATCAATTTTACGTTTGAGACAGTTAAAAAAAATTGTAAAAAAAATGGTTCAGGCCAATCGTTCTAAAAATGAACCAAGAATGACGCTAAATCGCGAAAAACTTATATTTTTAAAGAAAAACAACAAAAATTTCAACTTTTTAACCAATTTAATTTTTTGGCTCTTTAGCGTCATTCTATAACAAATATCTTAACTATTTTCTAAATAACTTTTTTTAGAAATATTACCAATTTTAAACAGGACCAAAGATTAAAATAGTTTTCATTCCGATACTAATTCTATTAAAACAATGATACCAGTCAATATGGCAACGCTGCTAGTCTATGAAGCCCGTGGTTAAAAGGGTAGCTGCTGTTTAGTTAAATTTGTTAATTCCTGTGTCGAAAAATAGGTAGTTGTTTTTGGTGCGAAATTATTGTGATCGTCTTAGTTTGTTGTTGAGGCGTTGTTAGGTTTTTGTTTAATTTAGTTTTTAGTTAATTTATGAAATGAAAAATTCTGGAAATCAAAAATGCTACCACAGCTGACAAATTTCTATTTTAATTGTTTGCTGCCAGAGTTAGTAAATCCTAGAGAAATACGACATGTGCCAATTAGGGAAAAGAGATTGTCAAGAATTTTGCCCGCTTAAAAAAATGTGTACTATACAGAGTGTTTCTAAATACATGCGACAACATTCAGGAGGTGATTGCTCGTATGAAATTAATATGGGTCTTTCCTATAACAAAATTTCCTCAGCCCACCCCTTTTCGAGATATCACCCTTAAAAGGTAGTGACTAAAATTGAGTTTTTATTTTTTTTCTAAAATTTCAGTAAAGCTAGAAACTTGAAATTCTGTAATTGCAAAGAACTAACCACGGGTATTTTTTCAATATTTCTGTTACATTATAGGGGGATGAAATTAGCAACACTTACTTTATTTCATATCAAAACTTTTTTTCGAGATAAATTTTTATGAAATAAAATTATAACTTGAAATCCTTGTTTTATTTAATTCTTTTTTATTCTTGAATTTTTTTCCCAAAATCAATAGCTTTAGAGAAAAAAAAATTAACACCCTAATTTATCATTTTTTTTTTTTTTAATAAATTGAGTGGAATACATTATTTTTTTTCTATGAAGCTATTGGTTTTGGGAAAAAAATTTAAATAAAACAAGGATTTCAAGTTACAAAATTATTTCATAAAACTTCATCTCGAAAAAAAGTTCTGATATGAAATAAAGTAAGGGTTGCTAATTTTACCCCCCTATAATGTAACAGGAATATTGAAAAAATGTTAGTCCTTTGCGAGTGCACGAAAATTATAAAATTTCAAGCTTCTAGCTTTACTGAAATTTTAGAAAAAAAAATAGAAACTCTTAAGGGTGATATCTCGGAAAGGGGTGGGGTGAGGAAATTTTGTTATAGGAAAGACCATATTTAATTTCATACGAGCAATCGCCTTCTGAAATTTGTCGCATGAATTTTTAAATACCCTGTATGTTGGTATATTAAGGTGAATGCAGCAGCCTTTATAATTTTCGGACAAGGATATTTCAAAAAGTTATTTTGTTAAAAAATTAAAATTTTGGCAAAATAAATTAGGTAATATTAACTAGATATGCCTATATTTTAAAGTTTTAAATCCTTTCAGTTTCCGAGAAAAAAAAATCAAATATGACAATAAAAATAAATGCATTCCTCAATTAATATAATCCCGAAATTTAAACTCTTAATGTCTTGGTAATTATTTTTTTAAATTCGCCAAAATTAGTGGCTAAAACGCCTCGTTAAGTGGTGCCTTTTGGTGTAACGTGCTTGTAACTATCGTATCGTACACTCTGTCATTATTCGTTTCTTGCAACAATTTACATCGGTTTACACCAGAAGATAGCACTTAACGAGGCATTTTAGCCACTAATTTTGGCGAATTTTAAGAAATCATTAACAAGACATTAGGAGCTTAAATTTGGGGATTATATTAAGAATAGTGCTGTCGAGGAATGCATTTATTTTCATTATGATATTTCAAAATTAAAGCCATTTTAGTTTTTTCCGAAACTGGAAGGACTTAAAACATTTAAATATATGCATATTCTAGATATTATTGCCTAATTTATTTTGCCAAAATTTAAATATTTTGAGATATTCTTGTCCAAAAATTATAAGGGGTGTGATCACCTTAAGATTGAAAGAGAATTAGCTTTAATTCACGAGATGTAAAGCATCATAATTGTCGCGTCACAAAAACCACCTGCTGCCAAGAGAAAATTTTGATTCAACAGTATTGTATATTTTGTGTTGTAAAAGAGAAAAAATTAACATTTCGTGTTTTAATAGTTATTTTTTTAATTTAATAATCTATGTGAAAAAAAAATATTTATACAGACATTAAAAAATTGTTATATTAATATACTTATTTAATTGTACTTATATTTGTTGTTCCTTTAATACAATAAATACAATTTACCTATCTCCAATTCATCACTTTCCGTATCCATATACCTAGGGTCCGATTATAATTAGAAGAACACCGCTACGTCATAACTATTATTTCGAACTTCCAATATACAGGGTATCCCAAAATTAGACGGTCATATTTTAACAGTGTAATCTACATCCCACAAGTATTAGAAATTAAAAATTAAAAAAAAAAAAAACGAATTTAAAAACGTGCAGATGCCGTCACCACATCTTAACCAAATTTATATGGGACCACCCCTGTAGTACTCCCTTACTAACAAAAAAAGAATCATATAAATCGGACAAGGTGCTAAAGCATTATCGCTAAACATACATAAAAAATGAAGAGTTTGAGGATTTCTCATGGGCCCAATTATTAGATTTTAACCAAATTTATATGGGACTACCCCTGAAGTGTCCCCTTTCTAACAAAAAAAGAATCATTGAAATCGGACACCGTGTTAAAGAATAAACGCCAAATAATCCTTTGATAGTCTCGTTGGGAGGGTGTGATTAAAATTTGTCGATACATCATTTTTATATCCGCTAAAAATATATATCAAAATACCCTGGATGTTAATAAAATTGCTATTATATCTTGTTGTAACTTCGGTCCTACAAAACATTTATCGTTTAATGAAAATTGTTGCGGTAACTTGGCGAAGGCGTTGAAGACAACACGAAGTTTTGTAGTTAAGCTCTTAGGCTTAAGCACACGATGATGTGGAATGTAATACATACAATTTGTCACTACATTATCTCGAACTGGCTCCTTGTGGCCAAGTTCTAGATATTCGCGCATAAAGGCACAATAGTCTTTATACAAGTAAGACTCTTTTTCTAATCGTTTTTCTAAAGAGAAAATCTCACAAGTGCTAAATTGCGACTATTAGGAAATTGCGGATGGAGCTATTTAAACGGCATCGTAACAGTAAAGCGACCTTTAGCATCGTGAAGAACCCAACACAGAACACTTACTCTTAGAACGGTATCTCCCATGTTAAAAAAGGATGATAGAGTTTTTAGCGGCACCTGGTGGACGTGGTTAATTTTTTTTCAATTAAGTCCTTGTCTGGTAAGAGGTCATATGAAAGAAGAAAAAATAAAAAGAAGAAGAGAAGAAAAGCGCGGGGCTATTCAAATTTGACAGTAAAAATTATCCGCATTAAAAACTGTTAGCCAAATTAAGATTTGTTCACACAAATTGCATTTTTGCTTTATTATAGCGAATATCGCTATAATAAAGCAAAAATGCAGTTTGTGTGAACAGCTAACAGTTCTAAAAAAAAACAAGAATATTCAAAAAATAAATTTATTAAAGAATATATATATAATACAAATCCAATATTTAAAAAATGTAATGTATATGAAAATTGTATTATGTATGAAGTAGCTGGATGGCTGCTACATATTCCAGGATACAACACTGTCCATCATTTTGTGAAGAACTTTAGCTGTGAAAAAAGAAAGACAGTATAAGTACAATCTCATTAAAATAAATGGATTAATAAAAAATTATAAGTCCAAGGAATACTTTATTTTTTAATAAGTCCAACATCTACGATACAGGTTTGCAATCCCCCAACGTCATGAAACCGAAAATACACAGTATATGTCGCGTTTGAGAATCCACATCGGATGCATCTGAGATGTAGTAAATCTTTGATCATGCCATTCAGTATACGTAAATGTAATGGAACAGATGTGTCCGATGTGGATAAAAAACGCTTGAGATGTAAAAAATGCATCCGATATGGATTCTCAAACGCGGCAAGTATAAAATAAATGAGTAGAGTACTAACTTTCCTTCTCGAAAAGAAGTCCAACATATATTATTAGTCTGCTTCTTCTTCGACGATACAGCTTGGCAACCCCAAAAGTCATGAAACAGAAAATACACAGTATAAGTATAAAATAAATGAGTAGATTACTAACTTTCCTTCTCAAAAAGAAGTCCAACATGTATTATTAGTCTGCTTCTTCTTCGACGATACAGCTTTGCAACCCCAAACGTCATGAAACAGAAAATACACAGTATAAGTATAAAATAAATGAGTAGATTACTAACTTTCCTTCTCGAAAAGAAGTCCAACATATAAAATTAGTCTGCTTCTTCTTCTTCTTCTTCTTCTTCTTCTTCGACGATACAGCTTTGCAACCCCAAACCTCATGAAACAGAAAATACACAGTATAAGTATAAACTAATTAATTGGATAAATATATGCTAGAACAGTGTTTCTTAACCTTTTCGATAAGTCTCTTAATGCAAACTTTTATAATTAAATCTGCGGTTTGTTTTAATAGTATGATTTTAATGCAACATTCTGGGAAACTGAAAATGGGGATAGATGACATTCAATTTTTTTTACTTTTAGGTCATTTTCTTGAATGTTATGAAAAAAAAACATGTTTCATGGAATTCCTGAGTTATATCCGTGAAACACAGTTTAAGAAACGCTGTACTAGAATTCGAAACAAATTGGTTCTGGTAGTATTCAAACATTTTTTAAAACTTACCACTAGTAGCACATTTTGTCTTCAAGCGTTTAGTTGAAGACAGAGGAGTAATCAAACTACTTTGATTAACACTTTCGTCTAAATATTTCGCTAAATATTTTCTCTTGAAGAAGTAGAAGGTGTTTGATCAACATATTCAATTTCAACGTTATTTGAGCAAAGTCCATCCGCTTCTCTTCCAGGAACTGCTAGGAGAAATAGCGTTGGAAATGCATCATGTGTTAGACCTCGACGAGAGCCAACTACTTTATATTTATCTTCAAAATGTTTATGACATACTACAAAGGTGGAATAAATTTGTAGTTCTGTTTTATTATTAAATCTTGGAAAACGAACAGCAAGTGCCCAAATTTCAAATAAATCGGGTTCATTCCTAGGGTGGGGCAGGCGATGCATCTTGTTGTCCACATCAAGGCAATTCGGTACACAACATTTTTTATAATTACGCATCTTTATGGAAAAGCACGAAATAACAGCGGAAAAAGCACAAGATAACAGTTCAAAACGCACAAATTTATAATGGAAAAACAAGCTCACTAACAGTGGTCAACTAAATCAATTAAGCAAATTGGAAATGAAAACACAACTGAACACAACCAAGTCACCAATATAAATAAACACGTTTGGTTTAAGCCAAGACGCCATGACACCCCCACAAAAATCAATATTCACCTGTCATTTACACTCCCACCACCTACCCCACCACCCGACTGCAGCGCCACGCGGACGTGGTTGATTGATCCCAAGCCTGCGCATACCAGTTTCCCACCCCTGGAACCCAATCGCTAAAAATTGTTTCACAATAAACATCGTCGGGACTTTGAGAAATAGTTTCAGGCACGGTTTCTACCTCCCAAAATTTGTTTAGTGTTGAATTTAATGGTTCAGTTATGTTAGTGTTATAGAAAAATGTTTTAATGACAGTCTTATTATGATTATTTTTTAGTTTTCCCATTAAAACATAACCAAATTCGGTATTAATAGCGTCTGGTTGACAGTTTCTGCCTACAATACGTCCATCTGAGATAATTTGTGAAAAAATATCAGCTCCTAATAAAACATCGATAGAATTAGGAACGTTAAATGTTGGGTCAGCTAACTGTAAATTATTAATATGACTCCAGTTACTAATGTCTATATGAGTACTCGGCAAATTCGAACAAATCGTAGGTAATATTATAGCGTCAATATGAAATACAGGAATGGTTTTATTTAAAGGGCGAATAGTCCAAGTTACAACTCGATTGACTTGCGAAATAAAGGAGTTTTGAGAACCTGAATATAAAATCTGAAAACATCCTCGGTTGTCTATAGCTTCAAGTGGAACGGTTGAGAGTAAAACTCTATCATCAGATGGAACGAAAAAATAATTACTACTAGATTGGTTAGGCGATTCCTTTTGTAATACCGGGGTACTTTGAGAGTGGGAAGCATTAAAATTAAGCGCATTAACAGTTGCATCTCGGTGAAGTAGCGTATGATGTTTCTTCAAACATTTTCTACATGTTATTGTAGAGCGACGATTGCTTAAACAATTAAAACATAAATGTAAACTTTTGCAAAAGAACATCCGGTCATCGGGCGATTTATTGTTAAATTCATTACAGTAATAAAGAGGATGGTTTTCATGACATAATGCACAATTTTGCTGTTGAGAAGGAGTGGAATTCGAAAAGAAAGAATTTTTAACGTTACTGACAGTTTTTCTTAGATAAACAGAACTAACACTTGCGTTTTCATGGGCGGAACAACATCTTACCAAAAAATTAACTTATGGTGCAGTTCAAAACTTGTAACTGTCGGTTTGTCTAAGCGTTTCAATAACATCATGGCAAATACAAAAACCCAATTTTCAATAGGGTATCCCATATTTTTTAGGGCGGTGATATTTTCTTTAAAAGCTTCTAATAAATGTGATAAAGCGTTTGGATTGTCAGAATTCATGCGAGATATATTTTCCAAGTCATTCCAATGACTAGAAGCAAGGCGTCTGTTATTAGTATATTTATCTATTAAAGTTTGATATGCGATAGGATAATTAACGTCAGTAGGTTGTATGCGTTGAATTAAAGCTAATGGTGCACCTTGAAAAGTACCTTGAAGATACGAAAATTTTTCTACAGTCGAGATTGAATTGTTGTTATGAACTAAAGCATTATAAAGATCAATAAAAGGAGTAAAGGATTTTATATCACCGGAAAATTTATGTAATTCTAACTTTGGCAGCTTTACGTTGGATTTGGCAGGGTCGTGTTGAACAGTTGTATCTAACGATGAAGTCTAGTCATCAAAAAGATCAGTATGTATCGCGCGAATTTTAAAATACGCGGTTTCAAAAGTTTCGCTAATCTTATCTTCAAGATTTGTGTCCCTAGGATCCAGTAAAGAGAGTACATTACTAACGACATTGCCATGATATTTGTTGAAATCCTCACGAATCATTTCAATTTGAGTGTATCTAACTTTAAATATGGTACGTTTATCTTTATTTGCTTCAGCAACAGTAGCGGCAGCATGTAACTCGATTAACTGATTAATAACTGTTTGTCTTAAGGACTTATATCTTTTTATTTTTTCTGGCATATTAAAATCGAGAAGAAATGCGAGAAAAATTTATGTACTAATAAATTCGGCCCTTAACTGGTACAGAATTTCCGTATACAGGCGTGATTTTAATTTTTGTTAAGTTTACATTTTTTGAGTAGAAAGCTAATAAAAAATAAATTATGGATTCGTTTTTGAACTAAACGAATAAATATTCTGTTGCAGTTCTAAAATTGGCGGCTGCACAAAATATTGTCCGCGCCACAGTCGAAAAGCATATTTAGGGCCATTTGCACCGCTAGTAGTTAAGAAATAAGCGAAGCCTAAAATTACATTGTGTAACGTGATATCTACTTGTTATATGTGTTTGAGCTTAATTTATAGGGCATGGGTTAGGTTTTTAAATAACTCGAATAACTTTGAAAAAGAAGATGGACACCACTATAGATAAAGCTTACTACACTTGACCCTATATTAGTGATAAAAATATAGAAAATCACTAACCACTAACAAATAATACTTAAACCATGCTTTGGATAAGGTAGTTAGTAAATTCTAATTCACATAAATTCAAATTTAAAACGATTTATTGAGTATGCACTTATCTTTTGGTAAGTTAGGTAATATACGGAATATAAATCTAGGTTATATCATGTTCAGGCAACTTCCACCAAGGAATTCGGGATCGTTACTCGTAATTCTGCATGATCTTTAAGATATATGGTATTTAAACTCAACCAACTTGGGATGAAACGTCTAATGATGAAACGTGTGACTGATCTTCAAGATATATGGTATTTAAACTTGAACTCGAACCGTCTAGAGATTAAATGAAAACCGTAAAGAGATTTAACCAAAAACGTCTAGAGATGAATTCAAAAAAACGTCTAGAGATGAATCCAAAATAACGTCTAGAGATGAATTCAAAACCGTCTAGATATAGCCATGAGCTAAAAAAGGGTTAACATGTTAAGATAGGAAATAGGAAATTTAAATAGGATTTAGATAAAATGCTTTAACTATTAAATGAATAATTTCAAACTATTAAATGAATTATTTCACAGAGACTAAAATTAATATGAAAAGGAAATATCTTATTTAATATATTTAAATATAGTAAAGCATAATATCTTATTCCAAAAAATAATATATAATTTTATATAAAACTAACCATGTGTTATTCATTGTTGATATTGAGGTTATGTTTAAAACTTGACAATTTATTTAAGAAATCCTTGTACAAAATATATATATTTAATAGTATATTATTATATATTATATCAGACGGATTTTAAGATAAATAAAAATCATCCAATACATCGGATGACCAAGATAAATTAAAATAAATGTGATCTATTTGATCTATCAAAATGAAATCTTTTGACACAAGGCATAAACGACAAATGACATTTGAGTAAGAGGTGATTGTGTCGAAATGGACCTTGGAGTGCTCGCCTATTATACGTAAATAATTATGTATTATAATTATAGAAAGAAAAGAGCTTTTTATATTGAATGATTATCTGTATCTATTACGTGTGGAGGGTGGGTTACTCCACGGCACTCAGGCCTTACTAGGCCCACTGTGCATCCTCCTAAGATGATAGGCATTTTCTATCTCGTGAGCCAGCCTACAAATTTAATGTAGTTGACAACGTCGCCAAGAGATGCTTCTCTTATATAGGCCGGTGTTAGCCAATACTCGCCGAACACAAATGTTTTAATAAATGAGAGCGTCGAGCACTCCCTGCAGAGAGCGAAATCTGAGAGCCCCATGATATGGAGATGCTTCCGTACTTGGTAACGACCAGTCAAAATGCCTGTGACTAGGCGCAGATTCTGTCTAGTCATAGTCAAGTACTTGTTTGCTTAAGTGTTGTCTTACATTCCCTTTTTTTTTCAGACCAATAAAAGGGCCAGGTCCAAAAAGTATTTGGTTGGCTGCTTTCTTGGCCAGTGAGTCAGCAAGACGGTTACCTTTCGCTGTGGCGTGACCTTTGATCCATTTTAAGGTGACCACATTGTTGATGGATACTTCGGCCAAAACTGCGTGACATTCTAGTATTAACCCTGGTCTGTAAAGGTGAGTAGTGCTTGTCTGCTGTCCGTACACATGAGCATGTTCCTTCCAGTAATATTGTTTCTAGTGATTTCTTTTGCTGCTATGAAAATACCTGTGAGCTCTGTTTGAACTACACTGGCACTATTGCCCACTGCCTATTTTATGTTAAGGTTTAAGGATCTATAGTATATTCCACATCCTGAGCCTTGTTTTATTTTAGAACCGTCTATTTATTCTGCAAAAAGGCAACATAGTGATACATCCATCAATGTAAATGGCAATTCTTATTTAAACTGGTTATTTGTCATTTGTTTAACGTGGTTCTGTTTCTAATAATGAGAGGTTTAATTACCGACGTTGGTAAGCACATTACAATAATTATCAATAAATTTCTAAATTAAAAAAACAAAATACAATAAATTTTGCCGGGGATATGATCAAGGCTAAGTGCGGTGTGCCAAAATGTGGACGCAGACAAATATAGATATGCGCGGTCTAGCGGTTTAGACCAGCTTGTCCAAAAATCTGGTGAAAACAATAAGAAGTAGAATATCTAGTAAAATTGGAAATAAGAAACTGGAAAACAATCGTAAAGATGGAAAATGTAACAAAAAAATCCTTGGGTCAATAGGTCTGTTGCATGTCTGTTTTTTATGGTCCTACTCTGAATTTTATGATAAAAATCATGAAAAAAATACAAGTACCTTTTAACCTTTAATCTTTATCTCTAAGTGGGTACTTTAATAACAATATAAAAATACATCGCACCTTATTAATTTTAGTGAGTTAATTTTTTTAAAAAGTTTACACCTTCAGCCAGGTAAGAGCTATTTATATATTATATGGTGATGATTTTATATGTTGAACTATAATTTTTTTATAAAATTGCTTTTATGCCTTAGTTCAATTTTTAATTTAATATATGCTTTGCTATTGGATATGATGACAATTTCTTGTTTTGTTGATTTCAAAGTGAATACATTTCTCAATGGCGTTAATTTTCACTAGGAAGATGCTTGGGTAGCCACCAAACTTTCAGAGTACTTGGTTATAAGCTCATACACTTATATTTTAGTTCCTTCTGAGGTTTTGGAAATATCCACATACCACTGAATGACATAAGTTTTTTTCGTCATTTGATCTTGAAGCATGTCCCTTGTATCTTCCATCCTGGAGCTAATAGACTTGCGTCTAATTACTTCGCTCTAGGTAACCTATTTTTTAACTCATGAGAGTGCTCTTACACTTCCCACTCGACTGCTTCATCACTAGTGTTACCAGGCAACCAAAATCAAATTGCTGGTTGGCTGAAATATAGCTAGGTGCAATGCAAAATAACAAAAAAAAATAATTTTATCGTACAAAACTGACCTTAGTAGTGTGATGTTATGGGAGGCTGGTTAATTTAAGAGTTTATGGGGTTAGGGTTAGGGTAATATGATAATAATTTTACTGAGTACATATATAAAAAACAGAAGAAAAAATAACACTCAACCTACTATTGTTCAGCTAAAATTTCAAAAATAACTTCTTGTAATCGTTTCTGATTTTGATCTTTAAATTGTTTTTGTCTAAACATTTCTAAAGATGTCTTGAATGTTATAATTTCATATGTCGGTATAAAACTTACACATCCATTATCCAAAGGACCCCACACCTATTTCCTTATGTAAAGCGGCGCCCGGGTCAAATTTTCTGACACTGTGGTATGTTATTGTACTCAACCTAGTAACCAAAAGTGTCAATAGGCTCAACTCAATCCTATGACTAGTCCTCGATAAAGTTGAAAATTGTCTAGTTTTCGAAATTTTTATACACACGTTTTCTACATATTTTAGTAATACATTAGTACATACGTACAATTAAAAATATTTTTAGTTACAGGGTGATTTACAAATATATGACGGTATATAGTTTTTTCTAAAATCTCACTAATATCACTGTGACGTCAGGGAAGCATATTTTTAAAAAATACTACAAAATATGGTATTTTGGCAATAAAATATTATACAATACACATTTCTTATACAGTGTGTTCTAATAGAAACATTTAGATTACCCTGTATATTTTAAAACCTTATGGTTACAAAAAAGAAATGCAAGGTTATCTTTTTAATACTTTCAAAACATAATTATTTTTTGGTGGTGGGCTGGATGGCTCACCCTGTATAAAAATATATTAACTCAGTGAAATAATTCATCTGTCACACAACTGTAGTTATTAAATGTTTACAAAAATAAATTGTGATTTATTCGTGTACAATTATTTTAAACCAGTGGCGGCTTGTGTCCAAAATATTGAGGGTTCACAATGACAGAATATAGATCTCAGTACAGATGTAGGTAAAACACTTTTAGAGTTTTCGGTATATTATACTTTTCTATACCTATAACTTTCTAAAACACTGAACGTTTTTTACCTATATCTGTACTGAGATCTAAATTCTCTGTCATTGTGAACCCCCAATATTTTGGTCACAGCAGCGACTGATTTAAACTGTCCCTTGTTATGCATAGTATAAAAAATAAAAGGTAGGATATCAACAGTGTCAAAAATAGGACGGCCACGCGCATGGCGTCACGCGTAGAGTTTGTATAGGCGCGAATTTAAAAATACTAACGAAGTGTGACGAAAATATATGCTAACTTATAGAAATTTGATAAATATTTAGAAATGACATGAAATATCTATGGATATTATTACGGGATAGTTAAGAAAAGAACTATGAAGGAACATAAATGCAAATACATACATAAAAGAAATATTTTTTTAAACCGAATTTTTTTTTATGATTTATTTTGTTTATACAAATTCGACTTCTAAAGAATAGTTTTTATAACCAGGATAATAAAATAAAGGGTATCTTCGCAACTCGAAACTGGGGATTCTGGTAACAATTTCACATCCTGGATATGCCGGAAATTTTTACCTGATTAGGATTTGCAACTCATTTACCTACATTATTTTACCCAATTGAATAAAAATAAGTTTAAATTTTTTTTTTCATATAATATAATGCAGACATTCATATAATATAATGCAAAACATAAAAAAATGTACCAAATACAAATAACTGTTACAATACAAAATTAAAATCGAAATTTTCTTCTTTCTTTTGATGCCATTTACAATTTTACTTTTACTTATATGGCGAAATTTTTAGCCTTCAAAGGGTAGAGTCTCCAGTTTAAAAGTCCCAAGTTGTGTATTAACCAATGTGATTCACACTGGTTCATTCACAACTTCACATTATGTGAAGTTCTGATTTAAGATCTCGCTTATAATTTGAAGGTTCAAAGTGCTTGGAATACATATGAAAATTTATCTGCAGGGTAACAAGCCAATGCAAGGGCTGTTCCATGCCGAATTTTCTTGGGAAAGATGATAGAATTGCCTATTTAGCATATTCTTTTTGAATAAAAGGCTCATGGATTTTAAGAATTTTAATCTAGGGAACGGCATGCTCCCCTGGGCCTCCGCTGGAGCCGCCCTTGGGCCACTTCTTACTTCTGACTAAGCTCATACTGTCGAGGAAAGCGAGAAACCATAATATCTTTGTTGAATCATTTCCTTTAATTGTTACTGTTACATCCGTACTGCAATTTTTCAATGTTTTTCATTAAAACCACTCACAGAGAACAAAGTTTACAACACAATATAATACAAATATCTGCTTAGTATCTTATAAATCACTATAAACGACTCACAAACTACTGCAACATGCGTCTGTCATATGATATTTATTTCGCGCCAGCTCTACTAACTCTACGCATGACGTCAGCGCTGCCATATCTCCCCCTGCTTGTTATGGACATCTCAGCATAACTTATATTAAACTTGTATATTCTACATAGAGACAATCTAGCTATTCAGTTTGAAGAAAAAATAAACTAAAATCAGCAATTCTTGACTTTAACGCCCTGTATCTCGAAAACTGGTCATAAATCAGATTTAAAATTCATAACTTTTAAAACGGTGTTAAAATTATTATATAACGAGAAAATAATTACATTTCACTGGTGAAATTTTAGGGTGTTCGTGGTTTTTGTACGTTTATTAAAATAGAATATTTTCCAACAAATAAACCGCCTTGTATATTTTGAAGCATAGAGGTACACATATTTTAATGACATTACTTTTCCGATAAATCAATTCATAAGTACAGTAATCCTTAAAAAAAAATTATTTATGGTTCTCTCTATAAGAAATGTGTATTATACAATATTTGGTCGAAAAAAACCATATTGAGTAGTACTTTTTGAAAATATGCTTCTCTGACGTCACAGTAGAATTAGTAAGATTTTGCAAAAAACTACTGTCTTACAATTGTGAATTAAAAATAAATAAAAATATTTTTAATTGTACGTATGTAATAATATATTACAAAAACATGTGTATGCAATCTAGCTCGTAAGTTGGAAAATTAAAATTCCGAAAAATCTTAAACTTTCTTTAGTATATCGTACAAATACGATAATTATCTTGCGTCTTGCAACACTGCTCTTGCCGTTGACATGATTCCTTATAATTTTAGTCGAGTGACAAGCGTAGCAAAGCCAAATCGTGAGAGAGTACTCACACTCCTTTCCCCGTAGTTGCAGAATACGGCTCCAGGTTATTCTATAGCTTGTCCTTTTTGTCACATTCTCTATCAATAAATGCGAGGTTTAAGATCACCTCTATTGTGGCCACAGGATACCTATTCTCTAACTCATGGGAGCACTCCCACACTCCCATGCTCCCATACTCCCATGCCAACGTTGCCAAGTCGACAGAATAACTTTGATCTACTATTTAAGGACCGATCCACCGTTGTGTTAAACGAAGTTTAAAATGACATTTTTACATTAACAATGTCATTTTAATCTCCGTTTAACTCAACGGTGGAATCAGCCCTTAGTAATTCAAATTTGCTTTGTGATAAATACGGACCTAATCTGGCAAGCCCGCAATTCTCCCTCCCATAGTATAAAATCTGACCTTACTACGCATGTACCTGGGCTAAAAGTGAGTAAGCACGATATACCCACCTAAGAGTAAGAGAGCAAAATATATGGGAGCACTCCCATGGGAGCGCTCCCATGACTTAGTGAATAGCTATCCTGGACAGGTTCTCATTGCGTCGGTAATGCAAAGACACTAGTCTTGAGATATTACATCTGGTAGTAGCTCGACTAGTTGTTACCTCAAGCTACAACCCCATAAGTAATAAAATAATTGATCTCATTATTGTTGTATCGTAGAAAGATATGGTCCGGGAGGTAATGACAGATTTCAATAAACCATTTTCGCAAGCTTTATTTTTTGAATATGAGTTATTTAAATAGCATCTAACAGTAAAATCATCGTCTTCCATTCCAGTTGTACGACAGGGGGTTGCGAGAGGGTTGCAATTCAAGTAAAAAAATTATAAAAAAAAATCATTTTCGCATGGATGAAACTTGGTGTACACGTTGATATGAATATAAAAATATTAGAAAATGTCGTCTTCCACCTGAATTGTACAACAAAGTACGTCTTCCATCCACATAAACAGTCGTAAAAAAATAATAAAAAAAAATTATAGTCGCAAAGGTGAAACCAAGTGTAATGCTTATTTTTATAGTAAGAAAAATAAAAATAATAGTCTTCCACCAATAAAACACAACGAAGGTCGTCTTCCAAGCTGATAAAGGTGTTCTTGACAGCAAGAACGTAGTAGGTATCTTTACGTTTTCGAAAAATGATCATTGGTGTAAAATGTTAAAAGAACTATTACGAAGTTAATATTTATGTTATAAACTATTCATTCAATTACTATAACTGCACATTTTACCGTCAAAATCGAAATTTTAGTAAATAGATGAAATACGATAAAATTCTGTTGTAGATTTAAAAGTATGCAATACATTAATTATTTACAATATAATTTAGAGATAAGTTCGAGTATTTATAATTTCTCTAGTCAAAGAAAGTAAATTTAAAAGCACAAAATATATGTATTTTATTGGAATTTTTATAGATCTTCTTATCATTTTTTTTTAATAAATTACCTAATAATAAAATTAAGACTAAAATGAAAACACCGGATACATATAAATATAACAAGAGAATAAAATTTAAATGTTTTTCAAATTTTAAGAGAAAAGGAACAAAATTCAAAAAGTATTAGGTACTACAATGACAGAGATAAACCTAGTTTAATTTAACACATACTCATATATCTTCTTTTAAATTTAATTTCATGTAAATACAAAAAATATACATCAAATATCAAATCATTCTTTGGCCATATAGGATATTATTAAAAAAAAATTATTAATTAAAATTTTTTGCAAAATAACTACCTCTTTGAAGAAAAATATTAAAAATAGAACACAATGAAGAATTCATAAAATTCTTTAATAAATTTCAAAATAGACTGATCTTTCAAATTTTTAAAAACCAAATATATTGTACTTTTGTAGTACAAATGAAATGAAATAGCTTAGCACTAGTTCCAAATATTATTGGCTAGAATGGCTAATGATATTGAAAATTTAATTAATAACGGTCAAACATGCTTAAAGAATAAATATGATCGAAATCCACCAGTAGTAAAATTTGATTTGACACCCACTGCAACAAAACCTTTTGAACACATACATTTAGATATATTTTACATTTCTAGTAAATCATATTTGACTATAATTGATTCTTTTTCGCGATATGGTCAGGCTTATTCCCTAGATTGTATAACAGGGATATCAGTCGTAGAAAAACTCTATTTCACATTTCACATCTCGGGCTACCACAAAAAATTACTACCGACAGTGGAACAGAATTAAAAAATTTCGATTTAGAAGATTTTTGTAAACTATACCATATCCAGCTATAGATCACTACTGCAAAAAAAATAATAATTCAATTTCCACAGTGGAACGGTTTCATTCAAGTCTATTAGAACATTATAGATGTTTACAAGAAGAAAACAAACATTTCACACCGGATCGACTAATTAAAAAATCTGTATTTTGTTATAATAATATTCAGTGACAAAGTTCACGCCATTTGAAATAATTAAAGGACACATTGATAATCCAAATCCCTTTGATTTAGACGATCACTTAATAATTTCTAATTATGTACAAGATCATAAACAAATTAGTAAACCGATGTATAACAAAATTAAACAACGTAACGAAGAAGTAAAAGAAAATTTAATAAACAAATTAAATAAAAAGAGATCTAAACTAGATAACTATTCCAATCAAAATTCATGTTTTGTCAAAACAAAATCAAGCAGTAAAAAACTACTAAAATTTAAAAAGGTAAATTTCATTGAAGGTATTTTAATAAAAACGGATAAGAGAACTTATCATAAAAGTATTTTTAGAAGATCGAAAAATAATTTATAAAAATTGTTACAGGATACCAACGAAAATGAAATTCATTTTGATAACGACGCTGTTCCAAGTACAAGTTCTACAAGTCATTTATGTATACCAAATACATAGTACATCTTTTGATATACAGATCACTCCGATTGAAAATTTTATGCTTCCTATTCAGTTAGGAAACGCTAAACTTATATATTTCAAACATAAATTTTTACATTATTTAGATTTAGAAGAAGTAGTTAAATAAGTTAATAATTTAGTTAATCATTTTGAATTGATAAAACAGAGTACAGTTCATTTTAATGCAACTAATCCTATATCTTATCATAGCTTATCGCAAAATATGTTAACAAGAACTTAATATCTAATAATTACACTTCAGAAAAAGATTTATAATTTAATTTCTCATGTAAGACATAAAAGAGCTCTAATAATAAATTCAATTGGAAAAATTAACAAATGGGTATTTGGGAATCTTGATTCTGATGACGAAGAAAGATATTAATACTATCAAAATATTACAAGTAAATCAAAAAAATATTATCAGTGAAACAAATCTTCAAATTTCGTAGTACAAAAGGCTTGTTAATTATTATAATAATTCAATCATAATCTTAAGCATAATTCAAGAAAAATTTAAAATTGATATGTAAAAAATTCAAGCAGCTATTTATAATAGAATCGATATACTTGAAAGTTATATTAGTTTTCAGGCTATTATATCACAAATTGATTTAGATTGTCAAATGACAATTTAATTTATAGATAATTTATAAAATGCCATAACTTTTGCAAAATTTCCAAAAAACATTATAAAATATTTACATAAAATATATAATAATTTATTAACGTATTATCAGTTCTTAGGAACGCAAGTATCAATTTCAGAATCTAAGTTAATTTTTGCAATACATTTTCCTATTTTTAACAGCAATACCTTTGAATTTTATCATTTATTCCCAATTATCGAAAACCAAAAAATATATACACCTTTATTCCCCTATTTGGCACAAAAACATCAAGATATACAGTTTGAACGAGAAGAATGTCCATCCCTTGAAGAAATGTATTATTGTCTACAGAATTTCATCCCCAGAGATAATAATACTCACCAACTTCTTGAAAGAAAAACTTTGACAAATTGTAATATTTTAAATGTTAATTTAATTAGGGTTAATTAATCAAAATACCAAAATCTTGTGAAATTTGGACCAACGAAAGAAGATATATCAACAACATTCAATTGAGCAGGAAAGCCTTTCATTCTACCATGAAGAAAATTTCAAAACTTCAAAATCTTATCAATTTTCTTATACCTATACTAAATTAGATTTTAATGATTTATATGAAATTAATCAAATTTCTAAACAATTAAGGGCAATTAAAGAAATTCAAAATAATTTTAATTATTCAAGGACTTTTGGAACAATTTTTGCAATTTTTATTTGTATAATTATTTTAATACTAATTAAATATAGAAGACAACTTTTAAGAAGATATTGAAGAAAAAAACGAAGAAATTGAATTAGAAAATCCCTCAGAAGATGTTTTGAAAAATAACTCCATATTTTTTAAAACTTAAGCAGGGAGGACTTATATATTGTGATCATAATTGACTCTTTTATGTCATAATTAAATTATCTTTGCTAAATAATCATTTTTAGTTTATAAATAGAAGTAAAACCTTATTCTTATTATTGTTATTTGAGGTAGCTTTAGTATAGGCATTAGTTCAGAGTTGTCTTAAATATCTATTTAAGTGTATTTTTGCTTAATAAATTTTTTTAAATAAAAGTTCCGTTTTGGAATGTATAACTAGTACGTGCCGTATGTGACGCGCCCCTTTATCAGCTTGGAAGACGACCTTTGTTGTATTGTATCGATGGAAGACTATTATTTTTAGCTTTCTTATTATAAAAATAATCATCACACTTAATTTCAGCTTTGCGAATATAATTTTTTTTTTTATTTTTTTTTGCTTATTTAGGTGGGTAGAAGACGTATTTTGTCGTGAAATTCAGGTGGAAGACGATATTTTCTAAATTTTATTTCTTTAAATTAACGTGTACAAAAAGTTTCATGCATGCGAAAATGATTTTTTTTTTATAATTTTTTTTACTGTAATTGCAACCCTCCTGCAACCCCCTGTCGTACGGGTGCGTCGGAAGACGTTCATATTAGAGTTACATATTACTTGCATAACTCATATAAAAAAAATTAAACTTGCGAAAATGACCCGAAAATTTCTGTCGTTACCTCCCGGTCAGGGTTACATCCCCATATTTTCCCAGCATGAACACCTTCTGATCTTCTTCCTCAGATATATTCCAAATAAGTTTGTTGTCCAGGGTTAGGTCTAGATGTTTGACCTTTTTTTTTATTCTATTTCTATCACGTCTAATTTAATGGTTTTGAGATTAAATTCAATTTTTCTTGAAAATACTACTATTGTTGTTATGGTGTGGTTTATACTAAATTTCATCTCTCGGCACATCACTCTTAATTATTAATTAGTATATTCTACTTTTAGGATGAAAGCTTTTGTACTGCTAATAATTGCTATTACTGCAGTTTATTCGTTAGAAACTGGAAAATTATGGAAGGAATATAAGGTATGAGATCTAATTAAAAGTGAATCTTTAACACAAAATAAATATTTCGTAGGTGAATTTCCAAAAAAAATATACAAATGAACAAGAAGAAAATAGACGATTTAAAATATTCCAAGAAAAAATTCGCGAAATCCAAAAGCACAATGATAGATACAATAAGGGAGAGGTTTCTTATTATATGGGACTAAATCAATTTTCAGATTTAACTCACGAAGAATTCGTAAAACTATTAAATTTAAGAAAAAAAATTTCATTGGATTTACCAAAGACATCTTTTAAAATTCCAGTGGGTGCTGACATACCTGATTCAATAGATTGGAGAGAGAAAAATGTTGTGTCTGAAGTTAAAAATCAAGACGGTTGTTTGTCATGTTGGGCGTTTAGTACAGTGAGTAACCAATAATTCTTCTCAAATAAAAATATTTTGGGTTTGGTTCATTTAGAGATGGTATAGGCAACCTTGGCTTAGCTGAGGGCGCAATTTCGGGACTTAATTGGGTCGCGGGTCGTAGGCAAGACATAAGTAGGTAGTAGTGAATAAAGAGACAAATATTCACACATTTTTTTAATTTATTAATTATAATAGCATAATGAGTATGCTCAATCAAACATAAAAAGCAAGTTAATAAAAAAAGATAGCAAAATCAAATGAAAATTAATGAAACGCTTGAGTTTGAAGTTGAGACACAAGATGATCAATATCACTAGTACATAGGCGCAAAGCGTTTTGTAAATTAACATCTGTAAGCCGAGTACGATGCTTATTTTTATTAATTTTCATGATTGAAAAAAGCTGCTCAAATTTATACGTGCTTCTAACTGTGCAAATTATTTTTCGTGGATACTTTTCTTTGGAAAGGTATGTCGCTTAATTTCACATCATCAAATTTAGACTTCAAATATGAGTCTTCTTGAAGCTCGATCAACTCCACTTATAAGGATTTGCAAAAATATTGAAAGTGCTATTCATATCCTTGAAATCGGAAAATCGATCAGTAAATTGCTCGAACAGTAGTTTCAATTCTTAAGCATAACGACCGTATTCAATGTTTTCGTGACTGAATGAATAATACAAACAATTTTTACTTCTCATTTGTATTTCCCACAAGCGAATTTTGTTTTGAAAAGCTATAAGATGACTGAACAGCTGATTTACCAATTGCCCTTGTTTTAGAAGCTTCAAGATCAGGTCGTTTAAGTGTCCCTTGTGATATCTACTAGAAATGCCAAGTTACAAAGCCAAGTTGGACAACAAATTTGCGGCAATGTTTTCTCTTTCATTTCCATAATCACATCATCGTATTTTGAAGAAAGTTCATCCAAAAATACTTTAAACTAGCGATGGTTAAGACTGCGGGATCTAGTGAAATTGATAGTATTTATTATAACATTCTTTAATCGAATGGACACAAGTTTTGTAGGTAAATAATGCAATTCAGAATTATTAAATCACATTCTTGCACATTCATAGCAGTTGTTCTTTCCTTCAGAATTTCTATAAAACCTTTTAGTGAACCGACCATTGAAGGCGTACCATCCGTGCACACTCCAACTAATTTACCCCACTGCAAACCATATTGCTTTGTACTTTGTATCTCGGCAAAAATATCTTTTCCAGTGATAAAGGATAAAAATAGCTAACTGGACTATGTCAGATAAATCTGTAATCTGTACAAGAAGAAATAGTTAATAAGGAAACAGCTTGGATAGTACAAAGAAGCAAAAGAAATAGCAAAAACGAAAAATGCGAGAATCTGCTGAAGTGTCACCTCAAAATACAATCAAAGAACAATACAGCGTACAAAAAGAAGCAAAATTAAATCACCCAAATGAAAACGCTAAACAAAGTATTGTACAAAAAGAACAATCAATATAAAAATTACCACCACCAATAATAGTAACTCAGGTTAAAAATATTGAAGAGTTAAGACAAAAACTAATAAGTAAGCAACACAATTTTGTAGCTACCATATTAAATAACGATCAAATCAAATTAAACATAAAATATGAACAAGAATATAGAACAATGACAACAGATCTCCAAAACCAAGGCTTTCAGTGACATTCATGTGAGATGAAACAAATCAGACCAATAAAAGTGATGGCTAGAAACATACACCCTACCTTCAAGCCAGAAGATATAGCTGAAGAAGTAAAACACAGTGGATTTAAAATCTTGGATGTAGTTAATATCCAAAGGAGAAAAACTAAAGGGGAAGAAAGAGGAAATCAAGTTATAAGAACTGCTATAAAAAAAGCCATTGCCGCTATTCATGTCAACATTAGAAAACGATAACGACATTAAAAGGATTTATGAAATTAAGACATTACAAAACCTAATAATCCAAATTGAGCCAGTGAGAATCCCAAAATTGATACCACAATGTAAACAGTGCCAAAGATATGGACATACTAAACATTTTTGTAATACCAGTGTATGTTAAATGTGCCAAAAGCCATCTTACAGGAGAGTGTGATAAGCCGGCAAGTATACCACTAAAATGCACAAATTGCAATTAAGCACATCCAGAAAGCTATAGAGGATGCGAAGTGACAAAGGAGATACAATACAGAAGAGACCAGGTAAGCAATAATACCCAAACTAGACGACCTATCATTAATAATGCACAAAGAATGGCAAATTTGACATACACAAATGTGGCTAGTAATAACAGATCTAATCAAACTGAAAACGAATCTTCAACGAACCAAATAATGACTATGCCTAATACAATTCTAGACAGAATTACCAGATTAGAGGTCACCTTTCTCCAAACGTCTAGAAATCCTTAATGGAGCGTAAAGACTTAATAATTGCAACATGGAATACCAATGGACTCCTTAACCATCGAGAAGAGCTACAAGTGTTCCTAATAGAATAAAATGTAGATATCTGTATAATATCAGAAACGTATTTAACACAACAAAGTTATATACAATTTAAAAGATACAAAATCTATAGTACTATACATCCCTCGGATATTGCTAGAGGTGAAAACGCCGAAATAATAAAAGAAAATATTAATTATTATGAAGACAACAAAATAGGAACAGAAGAAATCCAGGTAACAGCAATTAACATGAAAACGAACAAATACAGTTTCGCAGTCGGAGCAGTATATATTCCACCATAACATAATTTGAAAAAAGAAAATTACAGAGAACTCTTACGACAAATGGGAGAAAATTTTATCTTAGGAGGTGATTTTAATGCTAAAAATATTAACGGGGGCTCGAGATTAACAACTACCAAAGGTAGGGAATTGCATGCAGCTGCAAGTGAAATTGGTTGTGACTACCACTCAAAAGGAAAACCAACCTATTGGCCAACCGACAAAAATAAAATACCTGTAAAAAGACAGTAAAAATGTAATACCTGACCACCAATTTGGATTTAGGAACAAGCATTCCACTATTGACCAAGTCCACAAAATAAATAATGACATAGAGAAAACACCGGAAGAAAAGATCTGCACCTCATTCTTTCTAGATGTAGCTCAGGCTTTCGATAAAGTGTGTTAGAGGGCCTTGAATATAAATTAAATAAACTTCTACCTAGGCAATATTGTGATATCTTAAAATCTTACTTGACAGGGGTACCCAAGGAAGTGTTCTGGGGCCACTTCTGTGCCTGTTGTTTACCTCCGACATACCACAAACGCAAAATGTGAAAGTAGCCACATTTGCCGACGACACGGCCATACTTGCGATAAAACCATAGAAGAATCGACCAGAAAACTTCAACATGTAACGGAAAAATCTATGAGTGGACAAAAATGGCGCATTAAGCTTAATGAAACTAAAACAGTTCAGGTTAACTTCACTAATAAAAGATCATTAAAATACCTACCAGTGACATTAAATAATACCAGAATATCATATTCATAAAGAAAAACAGGAAATTGGGTATTAAATAGAATAGAATATAATTTATTCGTCAATAAAGTATTTTTACAATGTTTAAAAAAAAACTTATCAGACTAGTCAGCTCATACATACTACGTCCATAGAAAAAACAGAAAAACAAAACACCATTCACACTGTCCAATTCATAGAAGTTTAAAATTCTAGAGCTAAAATAATAGATAATATATAATATACAGAAAACTAACACAAAAGACAGTTAAAATTAACATTAGGTAAAATATATTTTAAGTTATAAAATTAATATGCTAAAAGTTCATCAACAGAGTAAGAGGCATTGCCTGCCCGAAACTGAAACAGCATAAATTTGAATTTTTTTAAAGTTTTCTATATTGTCTAAAATTCTAACACAATGGTTAAGGTGATTACAGCACCCCCTTATAATTTTCGGACAAGGATATCTCAAAAAGTAATTTTTTTAGAAAATTTAAATTTGGACAAAATAAATTAGGCAATAATATCTAGAATATGCATATTTTTTAAAGTTTTAATTCCTTCCAGTTTCCGAGAAAAAAAATCAAAGGGCTTTAAATTTTGAAATATCATAATGAAAATAAATGCATTTCTCAACAGCAGTATTCCTAATATAATCCCCAAATTTAAGCTCTTAATCTCTTGTTAATGATTTTTTAAAATTCGCCGAAATTAGTGGCTAAAACGTTTCCTTCTCTTCTCATAAACTCTATAACATTGGCTATTATTTCGCGAGATTGACTGTTAATCACGCGGCCTCTTAATTTGCTATTAAACTCCATACTTAGGTTCTATTAAACTGTAATGAGCAAAAAACACAAACGAAAATAAAAGAAATGTTTTAGCGAAATTTACATCTGACATTTACGTCTGAATGAAATAGTGAAATACTTGATGCGCAGAGTGTACTTTCATTGCGTAAATCCGTCGGGATGCCTGTCAGTAGTGCTTTCTCTGTCTAGCCGTCGAAAGCCTCTAGAAATTTGATGAACTGTACCATTCATATTTATTAGACCGAAACAGAACCGCCGACGAATTTTGTCCAGACGGGAAATTGAAAATTAGAGGCTCTCGATTTATGAACGCACCCGATAATAATAAGCAGCCTGCGAGTTCCGCAGCAAACCATGTGAATTTTTAATTAATTTGCATGATTGATTGGAGAATTTAATGAGTACCGTATTAGCAGTCATTTAATTTCTGTTGATGAGTTGCGTTTTTCGGGTTTTCTTTACCTACAAGTCAAATAGCACTACTAATCATCAGTAATCATAGAGCAACAGCAAATAATATTGATAATAGCCGTTCCTCCCCGTACAAGCTTTTTATGAGTTCATTCATAAGGGAGCAGGGAGACTACATGCAAAACCGTAGATTGTCCTCTGCTTTGAAGGATATAACGTGTTCTCTAGTTGGTCATTAAAACAAATATTCTATTTTTCAAATAACTTTAAAACTCCTGGACTAGTTATCGTCAGTTTTTCCTGAAGATAATCTATTTTTAAATTTCAGACAGGAGCTCTTGAAGGACAGTTTGCTTTAAAATACAATAAATTAGTCTCACTTAGTGAACAAAATCTTTTGGATTGTTCAGATGATTATGGTAATGGTAATTGCGTTCAAGGAGGAATTATGAGGTATGCTTTTAAATATGTAAAAGATTATGGAATAAACAGTGAGGAAGATTATCCTTATGAAGCTGAACAAAAAGAATGTAGGTACAACACGAGTCAAAGTATTCTACATATTAGTGGATATGAAGTAATAGAAAGAAATGAGGAGGCTCTAAAATATGCAGTAGGTAAGTATTGTTGCAGTTATTAAATTAATAGTTTTATAACAAAATAAATTAAAAATTGGAGGAGAAAAGTTTTAAAGTTTACCCACTCTATGTGTAAAGGAAAGCTTAAATGCTTTGTTGTAGTGGATAGTTAATAATAACTAATTACCCATTATTAAAATAGAGCATATCTTTGGAAAGGTGCAACTTTTTTCCCCTTTTTTCACTTGATCCTACCTTATTTTGAGCTTTTTTTGCCATCTTGAAGGGGATATCCTTTGTCCACGTTCCTTCACCTGTTTTCTTCTTCTTCATGAGCTGAGCCTATTCTTCAAAGCTCCAGAAAAATTTTTGTTATCTAGAGTTTGACACTACGTATACTTTTCTAACCTTGGTCTTAGTTACTTTGGTTGCATATATCTGAATACTGTTTTTGAGACTCCAGAGAGCCTACCCATACAGCTCAAAAACATTTGGGAAATATTTCAAAAATGTTATAATGAAATATTTGTAATATTGTATAAATATTACGAAACGTCCCAGAAACATTTATGAGATGTGCCTGAAACGTAAAACTGTCCTGTAAATATAATATTTTACAGTTATATTTCTGAAATAAGAATATGAAATTGTTCAAAATATTACATAGTAATATTCCAGAAATGTATTCTAGTATTTTTTCATAAATATTATGAAAGATTGTATAAACGTTTTTAAAATATTATTAAAACACAAAAAATAAATTTAAAAATATACATGTTTATTTAAAATACACAAAACAGAAACATATTGATTCTTAAACGAACAAATAAATAAACAATATTTTATAAAACATTTCCGATAATTCCTTTAAATGTATTAATCTGAAACAAATTATAGGTAGTTAAAAAGGATTGGATACAAATTATTTAATTAACAATAGTTTTATTATTATTGTGTTAAATTAACTATAATAATATAAACAATAGTCATACCATGCCTAAACAAAACATGAAGCTCCCCTTTTCAATCAGCTGTAGAACTAATAAATAAAACTAGGTGGAGGGACAGCAAATTTAGGTTATATTCGAAATAAAATGAAATTTATTTTATTTATTTTTTTATTACAGTAAATTAACGCCGCATCATATAATTTGTCTATTTAAACATGGAAATACTCAAACAAATATGCGTTTACACCATTTAAATAATTAAATATATACGGAGTGGCCGAAAAATCTGGAAACGGCCAATTATCTCGTAAATTGCTAATCCTAATTGTACAAAATTTGGAGTACACCGATGTTGAGATACGGAGATTCCAGATTTGATATTTACAATGTTGCCAGATTTGTCGTTTCTCTTATATTATTAGTCACTTTGATTTTTCAAATTCATCACCCTGTATATTCAGTCATTATTGGAATCTCCTATTCAATACGAGCTCAACCATATGTAACACTTATGATTTTATGTAGTCTGGAAGGTCTTAAATAAATAAAACAATCATGGAGAAATGTGGTAGACGCATTTTACCATCGATTAGGGTTCTGTCAACCATAGAAATAATATAGAAAGCCGATTCCATATATCAAAAATGAAACCACAAGAAGAAAATAGTGTGTCGGAGCTCATGCGTATAACGGTGCTGGCTTGAACAGGACCGGTGCAAGTTTTTTATTGATCGAACAAATAGTTCACACCATGTTTCATTCTTCCATTTTTAGAGACGATTCTATATAAAAAACGATGAAAAAAATTCAAGTAAGATAAATATGTTTCTGAAAGAAAAATATGGCATGAAAAATGAATTAGTTAATTTTCAGAAATCATTAGTGCTGCAGTCACGAGATTTTGCTTGTGATTTGACATCTTATTTGATTTAGTATCATTTGGTACAAGTAAATTTAATTTGAGTAGTGGAATATTATGTTCGATATTTTTTTACATTTTGTTAGCCAAGACTGTGAGTCGTTACTTACAATTAGACAGAAAACCTTTCATGTTACCATTTTCAAAATAAATTATCCAAAGATGTCTGCATCTCTCAAGATTCAAAATTAAAAAATACTACTACATTTGCTTGGTACTTGGTACATATTTTATTTTAATTTTGAACCCTTTTAAAAGGGTCTTTCGGTTTCATTATAAAAGTTAGTCGCTGCTTATTAGAAACATTCTATATAGTCTAAACTAATTTATGGATTGTTTTCGATCAATTTAATACAAAGATTTTAAGTTTTTATTCGATGATAACATTCCACATCAGGACATTGCAAACCTAATTTATAGATAATAAGAATAAACTTGTAAATCATTAATTTGGTAGTTATCTCACTTATAATGATTTTTTTGTTTATATGACTCTTTTGATTTATAAATATATTTTGGCCTTACAATACGAAGCGTTTTGTATCTAATACTTTTTTTTATTGAACGATGAATGTTGACAGGCGTGTATCTTTTTCGGAACAAAAGGCGCTTTAAAGGCGGAAATTATTTTCGAACCATCCAGTTAGTTTTCGGAAAACTAGAAAATGTTTGAAGAAAGTCGTCAATAACATTATCATGTCGTTCATTTGTTTCATTTTGATCAGTTTTCATTCTAAATTGCATAGAATACTCTTCTTCCGATTCAAAATCGAGATTCTCGATATTTTTTTTATAATATTTTTTTTATAATACTTTCTAAACTGGCTTTATCTATCATTTTATATTGTTCATAATATATGTTGTCACCCTACTTTGCACTTTATTAACAATTTTTTTTAACATACTTCAAAATGGGACGATATTCTCAATTCGTTGAAATATTTTTTTATGTATGTTTAGCGATAATTCTTTACCACTTTGCCCGATTTCTATGATTCTCTTTTTGTTAGAAATGAATAGTTCTAAATAAATTTAGTCAAGATCTGAAGATGGGATCCATGAGAAAATCATTAACATCTTCATTTTTAAAGTAGGTTTTTTAAAATTTCTTTAAACTGTACTGGTTCGCACGCGGTAAGGAATGAAGAAATGTAAATAATTGTTGTGCCGGCCAAAAAGCGAAGAGGATGTAACGATTAAAATATCGAGTGACAGAAGTTTCTAAGTTCGTTGAGATCGGGTTAATATTTTAAAATTCCTTGAAACCCGCATTTAAAAGTATACAATTTAATAGGGTTAATTTTCAGTTTCTACATTTGAAAATATACCCGATGCCAACTCGGCCAGTGATGCCATAAATGTTAGGTACAGGTACAATTTAATACGGTTCATTTTAAAATTCTTTATTTTAAATTATACCCGACTGAAACTGTCTCTGACATCATGAGCGTTGTGTAAAGGTATATATTCCAAATAAGCAACATTTCATGTTCCATCGCTATCAGGAATAATGGAAGTGGCATCTCATTTAAAATAAAAAGGAAATAACAGAACTGTCAAAATATTTAAGATGGAAAGATCATAGCCTGTTTACTATTTTTAACAATTTTTAACAAAAAATCATTCATTGTCATTGTCAGATACCGATATTGTTTCCCCGTCGCTGAACAGGTATATAAAAATACAGCTCTCTATTTACATAATTATAATTCTTGGGTAGATTTAGATTTCCAGACATAAATCTTGTAATAAATGTAACAGCTGCTAAATACATTGATTACATTTTCATTAGCCAATGTAAAAATGTCTTTTATTGTACCTAGGATTTAACTTAACACTACGCGAAACTAAATATAAAATGTCGTGTAATTAAATAATAAAATACAAATTCAAGCCAAAATATTACAAACGGTTCTGTAAGGGCAGCGTCATATAGCCTTGAAACACCGGATTAAAGTGGTGTTGCCAGGTCAATATTAAATTTGTAGGTGAATAGCTTGTTGTACATTAATACCGTATTTGTATATATTTTTGGGAACCTAATTACACATAAATATTATTAGTTGATTATTTAAATGTTTATATTGTATTTTGTGGCGATATTTCGTAGATATAAACTGATTAAATCATATAATTTAAAAATAAATTCTTTTGTGTTAGGTATGTTTAATATACTTGGCAACACCACAGGGACAAGTCATGCATACTGCGCAAGCTTCTAGACACACTATTTTGCGATGTCAGGCGCAGAGACGCGTTTTTATGCACAGTAGGTTTCAATTTTTGCTTGGATGTTATATTTATATTGGTCTTCTATATTATTTCTATGCTGTCAACTCACAAATGGAGCACATTTTGAACACTTGATAAAGTAACCATTGTGTTAAAAATGTTATAATCTTTCAATTGTTACGTTTTAATGTAGTTGAAAATAGTTTGTATTAAAAAATTTATCGAGACAATTAGACGTTACCAGATTTATTTTACTTATTGTGACGTTTCAAAATTCGCGCGAATTTTGAAACGTCGGCCGAGTGAGCTCGCTTCGCTTGCTATCTTCTACGTAAGCGTGTTCTTATGGTGTCGGTGAAAAAATGGGCAAAAAAACGCGTCCGGCCTACGTTTCGAAATTCGCGCGAATTTCGAAACGTAGGCAGGGCGCGCTCACTTCGCTCGCTCTCTTCTGTAGTGGTTAGGAAGTGGGTGGGACGAACGTAGCGTGCTCTTATGGTGACTATGAAAAAAGAGCGCGCTCGGCCGACGTTTCGAAATTCGCACGAATTTTGAAACGTCGGCCGGGCGTGCTCGCATCGCTTGCTATCTTCTGCGAAAGCCTGCTCTTATGGTGTAGGTGAAATAAGGGGGAAGAAGAGCACGTCCGGTCGGTGTTTCGAAATTCGCGTGAATTTCGAAACGTAGGTCGGGCGCGCTCGATTCGCCCGATATCTTCTGTGTAAGCATGCTCTTATAGTATTAGTGAAAAAAGGGAGGAAAAGAGTATGCCTGGCCTACGTTTCGAAATTCTCGCGAATTTCGAAATGTAGGCCTGGCGCGCTCGTTTCGCTCACTCTCTTTGGTAGTGGTTAGGTTAGGCAAAGGCGTTATTTGCATCTAAATTGCGATTTCACTAACTTATTCCTTCTCATCCATTCCAATAACTCTTCATCAGTTTTTTATTAACTCTATTATGTAATTAAATTCCATTTTACATAAAGTTAGTAATTACTACTTAAAAGATTTAAATGCCACATCACGATAATTTAAAAGTAAAAAATCACAGATACGTATATCTCTTTTCATATCTTTTATTTCGTGTCCTATAGTTCTATGAATATAAAACTAGATTTTTTGATTAAATGTTTCTTAAAAATTCTTGATTTTCTATAAATTTTTAACTTACTGTATAAAACAAGTACTTTTTAGTGCTTCAAAATAGCTCTGAACTCTCATCTATCTATAAAGTCTTAGACACATAAAATCTGGAGAAACTTTGATAATATGGCAACGTTGCAAACTCAACTACCCCATGTGTCATGTGCCAACAAAGGTAATTCGATGATTTATTTTTTTCATTTCATGTTTTGTGGAAGTAAATGGTTAAACAGACAATAAAATGCATTTAATTTTAATATAAATTAAATTAGCAAATGAAACATAATTTTCCATAGATATCTAATTTCAGTTAAAATGTAACAAAAGTAAGTTACTTCAATTACACTATCATTAAAACTTCGAAATTGTTACCTACATATAGTATGATAAAACCAAAATAACCTATAAAATTACAACTTTTAATTCATTTTTCTCAAAATTTTGTGAATTTTCAGCAAATTTTTTTAAGCACTTATTTTATATAGAAATGAGTACTTTTTATTGCAATATTTTTTTTTTGTAAATATTACTTACCATTGGTGCCAAAAGTGCATGATGCATTTTTCTTAAAACGCTTATTACAAATTATTTGGTTATCCTTAATATGACGACCGCATATTTAATGTAGTATAAATTACATCACTACCAATATCTGGGAGTGCTTTATTGTTCGTTGCTGAAATCCATCTTGCCATCTTTTGAAAACATACTTAAAATTGGAAGGTGTTGAAAAATAAATCCAATACACCTTCAAATGCAACAGCCATTTTAATTTTTCTAACATTTTTCTAAGTTTGAAGTTTTGACGAGATGACAACTGACATGACATTTCGATACGAGAGCCATCTCGTTAATTAGAGTAGTACTAAATTACCTTCCTCATGTTTTTTCGTTTGAGTTACCAGCCCCTGACTATACTCTTTGCTAAAACACTATTTTACCCACAGTTAAGTAGGATTCTTTTACAAACTAGAAAGCAGTAACATAGTAACAAATTTTTGGCGAATACATTTGTGACTTTTTATTTTAATGGATGGATACACATTATTCTTCGTATTTCTAATTTTTATTATTTCAATTCCAGCATTGAATGGTCCAATATCAGTTGCAATAGATGTCACTTATGCTGGAAGTTATTCTGGAGGAATTTACAGTGACGCCAGTTGCGGTAACCAAGACGAAAACCTAAATCACGGAGTATTAGTAGTAGGTTATGGTACTGAAAACGGATTGGATTATTGGATCGTTAAAAATTCTTGGAGTGATCAATTTGGTGAAAAGGGGTACATCAGAATGCAAAGAAACGCAAATAATTTGTGCGGTATCGTTAATGATGCATCCAGACCATTAGTAATTTAATTTCATATAAATCATATATTTTTATGGTAATATATTAAAATAAACTTCTTTTCTGTTTCTGTTTTTATTATAGACCCGTATACCGAGTGATAAAGGATTTAATTGCAATCAAAGTTATATGTATAAATTATTTAAAATAAACATTTAGAGAGTAATTTTAAGAATTCATACGAGACCAGTTTGTGGCCTAGAAAAATTACTGTTAGAGTTTATTTCTAAGAACGAAGGATTCGGAGGTGAATAATTAATTTGTAGCTTTTCAAAATTTATCGCTTGAACAACAATATATTGTTCGATCTGGACTAAATCCTAGTGTTAATTTTATTTTTATTACTTCTGAGTAAAACGGAAAGTATTCAACTGGGTGTCGATTAGGCTAACTCATAGATTAGGGTAACGTGAATAGATTGGAAACTCAATTGTTAAATTCTAAGGCGATGTGCTGCCATCTATCACATTGGAGTGGTACTTAATTCAGTATGGCTGACTTTTCAAAATTTAACTTTCTGCTAGCTGGGTAAAAATGTAATAAAGAAAATCAAACAAAAAAATTTGTTGGTCTATTTTGTAAACTAAAATTTTTTTCAAAAGGTGAAAATAAAAAAGTTTTTATTCATCTGGATGAAAGTACTCACTAGTACGAAAAAACTGAGCATTTCAGTACAATTTAATCGAGTACTACTTTGAAAATATGTTGATCTAGACAGAGTGATTTCGTACTTTTGCATGGTAAAGCAAAAATAATTTTTTTCTCGGATTGACATTAATGGTCACTTTTAGTGACAGTTCTCGATCATAGAAATAACACTTTTACTGCCTAAGCATTAATAATTTACATTTTCTTCTCTTGGTCTATATGGGCACCGGACAAAAAAGTTACTGTAATAAATTAACTACAAAGTCACTATAAGTATATTTGTATAAGAATTGAAGGTATACAGTTATATAAACAATAATTAGAATAAATATTAAAAATGCGGGAGTTGTATCTGTATACTTAAAAGAGGTTTTCATTTTAATTCCATTTTTTTTGTAAACATACATACACTATGAATAAATGGAAAAAAAATTGCATGTTTCAAACGACAGATAAAAAATTTACCGTAAATAATTAAATCATAAATAATTACCGGAATATAAGTACTAAAACATTTTTTTCTCTTCGAAGAGTAGGCTTATGTCAAATAAACCTAAAATATTAAAACGAAAGAAAAGATAACCCATTTCTAATAAAATTTAATTATTTATTTTATTTTGGTGTGATAGTAGAAAAATTTTTGTGTGTAATTCGAGCAGAAAGTACTTTGGCTGTTTCGATAACTTTTTGCCTCAACAGCTAAAGTGTTACTTTCTGCTCTTAATACATAAATGGCTATTTTGTTACAATCATTTTATAAACTTTTACTTACAGCCGATTCCACCGTTGTGTTAAACGAAGTTTAAAATACTAAACGAAGATTAAAATGACATTTTTATATCAACAGAAAACGAAGCTTAAATTTCTAAACGGATATTAAAATTACATTTTTACATTAACAATACCATTTTAATCTTCGTTTAGTCATTTTAAACTTCGTTTAACACAACGGTGGAATCGGCCCTTAGCTACTAGCTATATATTGATAAAGTGTTATTGCCCTCATCATAAATAAATCGTGCTAGGTTGGGTTAGGTTGAAAATGAGTGGGATGATCTCATCGCCTTCCACTGTGACCCAGATGGGTCTATTGTGGCTTATGACTAACTTATAGTTCACCGTACAAGCCACACCTTTTGATAGAGGTCATGGTTGAATTGGGTGAGACTTCTTTAAAGTAGGTAGGTTCCAGTCGGGTAAATCTGAAGATCTGGAACCTGGTTCTTTCCAGAGCGGAGCAGGTACATAAAATGTGTTCTGCAGACTCGTCCTTCACGCTGCAGAATCGACAGTCCGATGTTTGTTGCAGACCTATCCTTCTCATGTGGTTGCCCAGACGGCAGTGTCCTGTCATCAGTCCAGTGAAAATGCTCCATTCTCGAATCTGATCAGAGGCGTTCATAGAAGGGTTGGTTATAAACGCCTTCGAATGGGTTAGCCCTGGGGTATCTCTCCAGTTCGTGAGTGTTGCGCCCTCCGTCCATTTTGAGATAATTCCTTTGGCAGTGCTTTTTGCAACGCCCAGGAATGGTTCTGGTCCTATGAACACAGATTCGGTTTCAAATCAAAGTAACTTTGTTCCGGGCACCGAGGCATTCTAGGGTATCTATACAGTTCCAAACCAGCTTTGAGTCAACTCAATTGGAGCTCAGGGCCTTAAGGGCTGCCTGGCTATCTGAAAAGATCTTTATAGTCTTGTTTGCGGGGAGAAAATTGATCAACTCTCTCGCTCCCAATTCTATAGCAATCATTGCTGCGTGGAAGATCGTGGCCAGAGAGCCTAGGTTTATTGATATGTCAACTCTAGGCCTCTGACCGAAAACTCCCGCTCCTACTCTTTTTTCAGTTTTGGAGCCGTCCGTGTACAACGCATAGTCTGCCTGGAAGAGGGTTTTTGTTATTTTTTTAGAATTATAGATATTTTTTGACACTTTTTATATAGTAGTTGTTTTCCAGTGTTAATTTGTTAACTTTTACGTGTTTTACTATGTCTGGGAAAAGTTGTGCAGCAAAAAACTATACGAATAAACTGTATTAAAATATTATTTCGGTTTCTCAAAGATCCTGTTAGGTAGGTATGTATGGTATACTTTAAAAAAAAATCCCAGGTTATGGGTCAGTTTGTCAGTTATAAACCTATTAGTAAGATGTAGGTATGTGCCTAGTTAACGTCACGTAAAGTTTAGCGTCAATTTATATTTACTTATGTAGGTATATTATTAAGATTTAAAGTAAAATGTTATATTTTAAACATCTCCTGTATGGAGGTGACAAAATGGAAAAATATTTATTTTTATTTTAAGGAAGAAGTCATTATAAAAAAATTCTGTTTGACGAAAAAATAGGTTTACTATATTAATATGTTAGGTCAGGTGTACAGGGTCTTAATAAATGAAGAAACTTGAAATTGACAAAAATCTGTATTACCTATTGATTTTACGAAGAAAAGTCATAGTTTTCCTGTCGGTTTTCCTTCATAACTTTAAAAGGAAACTTTTTCTTGTAATTTTTTTAACAAGCAGAATTTTTTGTAAGAAATTGCTTTTTTTTCAGAAAAAAATGAATATTAATTCTAATTGTATTATTCCCAAATATTGAAATGCTTAACAAAAATTTAATTCTGATATTCATTTTGATAATTGTGATAATTTTGATAATAATTATTCTAGATATGCGAATAACAAAGCTTTATAATCTTGATAAATCTAAAGTACTTTCATTACAAAAAGCAAGAAAATCTTAATTAGCCATTAAAGAAGTTATAAGTAGTAAATTAAAAAATAGTAATGAGTCACATACAATCAAAATCATGTGTCTTAAGCAGTTTTTCGCTTTCAACGATTGTTTTTTTCGTTTCAGGATTTATGGCTGGAACTCTTATTTTATTTCGCACGATTATATAAAAATTTTGTTTGTTTTATGTTATTTAATATAGTTGTTTATTCAGAAAATGTATATTATGTTTATTGTTGTAACCAATAAAGATTCTACAAATAATATTTAGTTGTTACAATTTTGTATTATTGATTTTACACTTCTAAAATTATTTAACATAAAATTTTACATTTTTATTTGCATTTTTTAATACGCCTGAGATGCGTATTAAAAAAATGCTATTAAAAATGTAATATTCTTATATTTTGTTGAAGTAAATTCAAAGGCCCGCCAATATTCAAACTAAAATAGCATTACATCTTTCTATATTACCGACTGAGTATTAATTTCACAAAACTATTCCATGTGTCGCTGAATAAGGTAAACATACTGCCAAATTTCTGTGAGGAATCTGCAACTCTTAATTATCCTTCCTCCATGATGGTAACTGTGTAAACCCTACATCGGTCCAATTTCAAAGGAGGTTCAAAAAATTGCAATGTTTAAATTTATTACATTCTGGAACTGAAAACTTCGAAACAGGTGGGGATGCTTTACTTGTAAGGCTGCATGAAATTCGTAGGACTAGTAAGGATGAGCTATTTTCCAAAATCGCGTGTAATGGTGGCAATATTGTCGAAAATGTAAATATAAACAAGCATATTAATGAATTGCATGCACAAAATATTAATATTTTTAAATTCCAAATATTATCCATATCTCAAAGTGGTCCGAAGTAGATTAAAGGGAAGTAAAAGGCTCAAAGTCTGTCGACCACATAAATTTATTCGGTTGGGTTGCAAGCGCTTTCGACCTAAAAGGTCATCATCAGGCAAAAATTTTTTTTTTGAAAGTGAGTAGGTAGGTAGGTACAATCACTATGTGTCCACAGAAAAAATTAAATGTTGAATTAAAATTTTAAATTGTAAAAATAAAAATTATACAAATTGGCACGTACTGCCTCCCTCATTCGAGGTTGGATATTGTTTAATCTTGAACCTCGCCTGCCTCCATCTAATGAAGGTGGTTATAAAAGATAATCTCAAATTTGAAGTTCCACATATGTGCTTAAGGCACCATGTGAAAAATGTAACTTTTCAAAAATTACCGTTGCTCCCCCTATCCCCAGTACAAATGGGGTAGACGGAGTTTGGTTTGTGTTCACCCTTTTTCTCATTCAACTTCACCCTTGAATGACGAAGGTGCTAAGTAAAATTCCCGAAGTTAAGCAAAGTTATTAATTAATGATACCCCTTAAGCCTAGGCTTAAGGGTGTACACAAACCAAACTCCGTCTACCCCATTTGTACTGGGGATAGGGGGAGCAACGGTAATTTTCGAAAAGTTACATTTTTCACATGGTGCCTTAAGCACACATGTGGAACTTCAAATTTGAGATTATCTTTTATAACCACCTTCATTAGATGGAGGCAGGCGAGGTTCAAGATTAAACAATATCCAACCTCGAATGAGGGAGGCAGTACGTGCCAATTTGTATAATTTTTATTTTTACAATTAAAAATTTTAATTCAACATTTAATTTTTTCTGTGGACACATAGTGATTGTACCTACCTACCTACTCACTTTCAAAAATTTTTGCCTGATGATGACCTTTTAGGTCGAAAGCGCTTGCAACCCAACCGAATAAATTTATGTGGTCGACAGACTTTGAGCCTTTTACTTCCCTTTAATTAATATTTTTTAAGAAAATTTTATTATATATGCGGATTTTTAATAAAAAAATGTCTTAAAATTCACAGTTGCGACGTATGTACACAATATGCCTTACCACACGAAGACTTGGATACAAGCTCCATGTATTATTATAAACCATAAAAAAAGCAAATGAAGATATTTTTGGCAATTTAAAAATGTCAAATAATAGTTTTGTATGTTTAATAACAAAAATTGAAATAATTTTTCAACAGAATTTTGAACTATTTATCACTAAATCCGGCGTTTGTATTTTTTTTTAAATTTAATTAATTCCGAGATAACATTTGACGCTCCTTGTCCCCGATTTCCAGAAATATATGTTATTAAGTTATATTTAAGGCTACTCATATATTACACTTTAAAAATATTAATAGAAATTTTAAGACCATCAATAAAAACAAGCTAATTATTTGGCGCAATCTGTAGAGCATATTGTCTTTCTTAATGCTATTTTTATAAGTTAAATTAAAATATATTTTATGTAAATTTTTACTTTTTTGTTTTAATACGATCCTGTCTATCAATACCTTATTTTATTACAAAATCTTCAAATACGCTTTAATCCGACCCTGACTAAGACCCCCAAATGGCGTCGCCAAGGTCAAATTTTCTTAGTATAATATTTGTATGCGATCAGCGGCAAGTGAGCCTGCCGATTGTTTCTTATGCCGTGTTAGTGATATAAACGTACAACATTAAATAATTTATTAATTGACACAACACAAATTCTTGATTAACATATTATTACACATACAGTGCTGTCGCATAGCCATTTTCTTGTTTATTAGGTGACGTTTTTTAAAACAATGAAACCATGGAGGAAGGATTATAATGAAACTATAAATATGGTGAAAGTTTAAACATAAATAATACTTTTAAAAACATTTTATATTTAAAAGATATTTGTTTAACGATATCTTAGAAGTCTAAAAGTAAGACGGTGAACTCAAACGATCGTATATTACTTCTCGTATACCGTCTAACCAGCAACGTTGTGTCGCTAGTTCCTATTGGCCTATTCCCGGCTACGAAATAAATTTTAAACAATTTAAAAAAATTAAATGTAGCTTTATTTTGAACTATATTATAAAAAAAATTCAAAATTTTTGAACATTGTAAAAAACTTCATATGATTCTCTCATTCATAACTTAGAATCAATAAAACAAAAAAAATATATGATAGGATAATGGATTATATTCGCAGTCATAAAATCCAATCACACACATATCGCACCCCTTTTCCAATAGTGCCGTATCCCTGAAAAAATTTTAATTGACCAATATATAAAAGTGCCATATCAATAGTTCTAATGTATTACGCGCGAGGCGCCATCAACAGTATTGCTATATCACATGTTTTTTTGTTTTAGGCTTATCTGTGTAGATTTCACATTACATTACATGTATCATTAATCAGTAGAGACATCTTTAATCAATATGTATACCGAATTTGGTAAGCACAAGTACTGAAAATGCCGCTCCTAAAAATATTACATCCACAATCGTTTTTGTTTTGCTTCTCCTGTAAAAATAACATTTATAAGATTATGGCAATATTGAAACAGGGGTGCGATATATTAAAAATTTTCAAATACTTTTCGAAGGTTTACAAAAAATTCAAGGTTTTTCCACCATTTTGTTATTATTGGTATTTCTTGAAAATTTCACAAAAATCGGACTAAAAATAAAGGCTCAAAAGGAATTATTAATTTTCAAGGTGTCATTGGGATTTTTAGAAAACGTTATGATCTAGGCTAAGTGCTATGCGCCAATGTGGACACACACTAAAAAGAAATACAGGGTATTTTCAAAGTTGAGTCATTTATTTTAACAGCTTGTAGAACTCGTCAAAAGAAGTCGATATACCAAAAATCACCTAAATAAAAGTTGCATAATAAGGGAGTTATAGGTTTTTTAAAATTAAAAACATTTATTATCGGTAAAATGTATTCCATTTTTACAAAAATTGTTCAAAATTGTCACCATTTGTCCGATTAATGCATAGTCTTGCTCGGCGTACCCACGACTCTTGACAGGCCTCAAAAATAAAATCCGGATGTCCGCGAATAACATCACAAGCATTTACAATGCGGTCTTAAAGTTCTTCCACAGTATTTACTTCTCCGTCATGATACACCAACTGTTTTAAATAACTCCACAGAAAAAAATCACAAGGCATTAGGTCCGGGGAGCGTGCAGGCCAAGAAACGGTCTATTCCTCCCTATCCATCTATTCGGAAACTGTCCACTCAAATACTCACGAACTCCTCTTCTGAAATGCGGTGGAGCTCCGTCATGTAGAAACCACATATCCGGCCTAACATTTAGTGGAACATCTTCTAATAATTCTGGAAGATGGTGTCGAAGAAAATCTAAATAAATGTCACCGGTTAGCGGAGGTGGAAAAAAGTATGGTCCAATAAGCATGCCATTTACTACACCAGCACAAACATTTAATGAAAATCTATGTTGGAAATTAGATCTTCTTACGGAATGCTGATTTTCTACTGCCCAAACATGATTGTTGTGAAAATTAAATATCCCATTTCGTGTAAATGTGGATTCGTCTGTAGCTAAAATTATTTTTGTAAAATCTTCATTTTTGTTCAACTGTTGTAAAAACCCCTGGCAAAATTCAACTCTTCTAGGATGATCTTCAGGTTGTAATGCTTGTACCTGTTGATAATGATAAGGATAATATTGTTCCTGTCGTATTTTTTCCACACTTTACTATGGGAAACATCGACTTGAGTTGTTTTGGCTCTGGTACTTATTGTTGGGTCATCTTCCACCATTTCCAAAATGTTTTCCTCAATTTCTACCATTTCGGGTGGAGCAGTTCTTCCAGCGTGACCCCCTCGTTGTTCTTCAAGTATCCTGTCTCACGAAGTCGAATAACTAAATTTACAAACATCCGTGGAGCCGGATGATTTGATGATTTCTTAATGGAAACCTTTCCGCGTAAAGGCGACATACTGCGGCTGCATTTTGTTGGCACTCTCCGTATGTTAGTATTATGTCCACTAGTTCATTTTTTCCATAAACGTGGGCCATTTTTCCATACAAAATATCAAAAAAATTAAAGTGATACGAACTAAACGCTTGATACCAATAACTAACCGAAAATCGTTCTCAAAACCGTAAAACAAAACAAAATAGCCATACCTAGATAAGTAAAATTGTCATAGTAAACAAACAACGATAAGTTTTTTTCCTACGACCACTTAGGAAAGTGACACATATCACACTATATAGTCCTATGAAAAGTGCCCTATATCACACGCGTATGAATAAGAATATTTACTTTCTACCCGTGTACGAATATGCTACTTTCCACAGTAGCTGTCACAAAATGTCAAACAAATAATTTCATTTTGATCTATGTAATGTCCATAATAATACTAAACTCGATATGATTGTTAAATTATTGAAATTGTTGTAAATTAGATCCTAGATATTTATCTTTAACAATTATTATTAAAATAATAAAATAACTAAGATATTATGTTTGCTCTTAACGTAAGGGTTATTAGCTCAGTTGGTTAGAACGTCGAACTCAACTTTGCCATTTGAGACCTGGCGAGCGACCGCGTTCAATTCCTGGGCGGCCAGAATTTTTTTTTTTTATTTTTTTTTTAGTTTTTTTTTTGTTTAGAAAATATGAAAATTGAATAAATACGATTATTGTTGATTATTTTTTTAAATACATTTTAATTATTATAGTAATAATAACCTGGTTTTAAATTTTTTGATGACATTATTTTGTGGTCGTAGGAAAAATATTGTACATCACTTGTGTGAAAAGTGATTTTCCACACTTGTGTGAAAAATGTCACTTTCCAGACGCGTAATGTAATATACTATACTTGGCAGTGGTCAGGAATATTAAAATATGCGGATAGTTTGTATTTGTTTTAGTTTTAAAATTTTGAAATTCCTTTTTATTTCTTTTAATATGCAACTTTTATTTAGGTGATTGTTGGTATATTGACTTCTTTTGACGAGTTCTACAAGCTGTTAAAATAAATGACTCAACTTTGAAAACACCCTGTATATTCAATGCCCATCGGTTTACATCAGACTTGAGTGTATCATTTTCTATACTGTCCAAGAATCAATAACAAGCAGTAGAAGATCTAAAGTAATTGTATACCTATGTAACACGCTTTTTATAAAATCAGTCTTATTATAATAAGCCTAGGCTTTTTCAATACGACTAGGCATATCCTATTACTACCCAAATAATTAAGAATCTCCCAATTTGACTGATCATTTCAGGCGTACTATAATAAGCATGCCGCTTGTTAGTCTTATTGTTAAATTGAATAGACGCGCATGTGTTTTAGAATCCGACTAGATTAAATCCGTCGTATTATAATACGACTGACGATGTGCCAGGCGAAATGCAATCATCATTGTTGTTGAGTTGATTAGATGTTTTAATTTTGTTGTACCTACCTAATATTTGTGCAAAATATTATTTATATTTAAAATGAGGGATTTAAAAAGTGTTCTTGCAAGCCAAGCAAAACACAGTGTCATAGCAATAAATGTTCATGTTTTAAAGCTCGTATGAAATGTACCTACTAATGTCATAAAAGCGGACCATGCTGTAATAAATAATCCTAATCTATTTTTTTGGTGTCATCGGCATTAACTACTAAGGTTATTAGCCTCGTGTTTTGTGTATGCTTTGTTACTGTTTCCCAGCGCCACTTTAGGAGTAGCACTGTTAATTAGCACCCAACAATGAATGGTCGAGTGGAATCCTAATCTACTATTTGTATTTTTATTTTAAATATTTTGGAGTGTTTAAAATCAATAGTTGAGTATAGTTCGCATGGCACACAGTCATACGTCAGTTGTATTATAAATACGATCCACCTGTCACATCATCAGTCGTATTATAATACGACGGATTTCATCTAGTCGGATTATAAAACACTTGCGCATCTATTCAATTTAACAATAAGACTAACAATTGACTGGCTTGTTATAATACGCCTGAAATGATCAGTCAAATTGTGAGATTCTTAATTATTTGGGTAGTATTATAATATGCCTAGTCGTATTGAAAAGGCCTAGACGTACTATAATAAGACTAATTTTACTATAAGCCTGCGACATATATGTATAACAAAGTGGATAACAATCGCTAAGGAAAAAAGTGGCATATTATGTAATTAAACAAGTCTTAGATCAATAAAAAAATAATCAATAAAAAAATAATCATTTAAAAAATACATGTATCTATTAATCTTTAAGTTATATCTCTAAGTGGTAACAATATAAAAATACGTAGTTACTAAACTATTTTAGCGAGTTGATTTTTTAAAGAGTTGACGGCTTCAGGTAAGTAATATCTAATTATAAAATTCGGGCTCATTTTTTTAAAGCGCCCATAATTGCATTATAGTCTTTTTTTAAATAAAATTTTTATTTAATTCTGTTAAAAAATAGAACCATCAATGCAATACTAACACAACTAGAAAAGTGACGTTTCGAAAAAATTGCAGTTAAAAATTAACTGTATTTTGAACAGAATACATTATGTAGTGGTGTTGCATTTGAATTTGGTATATTTTTTACATCTATTTTCTGTCCTAACTCAAAATTATAATTTTTCGAGTTTTATTTGTTAATGCTACGAAATGTCGCTTCACTTGACACATGACATATGAAATATAAGTCCTAAACAGCGATATTTATAATAAATCTAACTTCTTAGACAATATATTTTGGAAAATAGCAAAGGGAGATTAGTGAAAAAGCAACCGTTTCATGAAAATCAATAAAAAAATAGGGAAATCTTATAAATAGTATATTCATCCTTAAATTTATTGATAGGATGAGTCCCAACCTTCTTCATTACAGGAATCGTTCAACAAATCTATCGCATTTTCGTCATTATTGTTCGGGGCTTCAGTTTCAATTGGTGTTTATTTCTCGCCTCAGCTGCTTTACCCGACATTGTTCCAATAGGTAACATGGCATGCTGAACTACAAGAGGGCCGTGGCATAGCATTTTGTGTACTATTGGAGAAATAGGTTGCCAGAAATACAACTCAGGATATATTCATGTTGTATCATGGCAACATTTTAACATTTATCTTATGTTGACTGGAAATAACTTCTGATATACCAGCAAATCTTTCGATTAACCTGAGATCAATCCTAGTGATTTCAGAAGACACGGCTTTGGGAACATCAAAAATAAGACCAAGCTGACTTTGGAATTTTTTTTTAATCTTTTTAAGCTATTGCATAGCTTTTATCGCTGGCTTTGAGCGCGGCGACCGAATCAAGAAAAAAACCTAACACCCCCCACTCCGACCGGCACAGCGGTGCGGCGTTAAACAATATTATTTATTCAATAAAAAATCGAAAAATCGAAAAATAGAAAAATCGAAAAATCGAAAAATCGAAAAATCGAAAAATCGAAAAATCGAAAAATCGAAAAATCGAAAAATCGAAAAATCGAAAAATCGAAAAATCGAAAAATCGAAAAATCGAAAAATCGAAAAATCGAAAAATCGAAAAATCGAAAAATCGAAAAATCGAAAAATCGAAAAGTCGAAAAATCGAAAAATCGAAAAATCGAAAAATCGAAAAATCGAAAAATCGAAAAATCGAAAAATCGAAAAATCGAAAAATCGAAAAATCGAAAAATCGAAAAATCGAAAAATCGAAAAATCGAAAAATCGAAAAATCGAAAAATCGAAAAATCGAAAAATCGAAAAATCGAAAAATCGAAAAATCGAAAAATCGAAAAATCGAAAAATCGAAAAATCGAAAAATCGAAAAATCGAAAAATCGAAAAATCGAAAAATCGAAAAATCGAAAAATCGAAAAATCGAAAAATCGAATAATCGAAAAATCGAAAAATCGAAAAATCGAAAAATCGAAAAATCGAAAAATCGAAAAATCGAAAAATCGAAAAATCGAAAAATCGAAAAATCGAAAAATCGAAAAATCGAAAAATCGAAAAATCGAAAAATCGAAAAATCGAAAAATCGAAAAATCGAAAAATCGAAAAATCGAAAAATCGAAAAATCGAAAAATCGAAAAATCGCAAAAATCGCAAAAATCGCAAAAATCGAAAAATCGAAAAATCGAAAAATCGAAAAATCGAAAAATCGAAAAATCGAAAAATAAAAAAATCGAAAAATCGAAAAATCGAAAAATCGAAAAATCGAAAAATCGAAAAATCGAAAAATCGAAAAATCGAAAAATCGAAAAATCGAAAAATCGAAAAATCGAAAAATCGAAAAATCGAAAAATCGAAAAATCGAAAAATCGAAAAATCGTGGTTTTTCAAGTTTGGGTGTCATTATAATTTGAGCGACTTTTCAGATGCTAGGTACATGCTGTAGTCGAAATGCAGTGTTTATTATATTAGTAAACCACAGCTTTTCTTGGAAATTGTTTTAGTATTTCACCTGTGATCAGATAATACCCGGGTGCTTTCTTAATTTTTTTTTGTTTTCATAAGCTTACCTCTTTATGCGTACTAAAAAAAATTTGCGTTCGTTTCAAATACACTTTTTTAACAAACAAGTATTTTCTACTTTTAGGATGAAAGCTTTTGTACTACTAGTAATTGCTGTTACTGCAGTTTGTTCATTAGAAACTGGAAAATTATGGAAGGAATATAAGGTATGAGATAAAATTTAAAGTCAATTTTTAATGTTAACAAAGTATTTTATAGGTGAATTTCCAAAAAAAATATTCAAATGAACAAGAAGAAAATAAAAGATTTAACATTTTTCAAGAAAAAATTCGTGAAATGCAAGAACACAATGATAGATACAATAAGGGAGAGGTTTCTTATTATATGGGAATAAACCAATTTTCAGATCTTACTCACGAAGAATTCGTAAAATTGTTAAATTTAAGAAAAAACATTTCATTGGATTTACCAAAGACAACTTTTAAAATTCCAGTTGGTGCTGACATACCTGATTCAATAGATTGGAGAAAGAGAAATGCTGTGTCTGAAGTTAAAAATCAAGGGGCATGTGGATCATGTTGGGCCTTTAGTACAGTAAGTAATCAATTATTTTCAAATCAGGGAATTTTTGTTTTGATTTATCTTTAAATTAAGTTAGGTTTGATTGAAAATGAGTGGGACTTTTCATAACATTTTTTATTAAAAATCTGATGTGTCCAACACAGGACTTTCCTATCTAGTTAACCTATTGTAGCATCTCTAAAAATATTTAGAGGATAAACTAAATATATACATTTTCCACATACATCTACCTCGAAACATTTTTCGGTCCATTTTAGAAAAGTCATTTGAAAACAAAAATATCGCAAACAACTTTTAGTTTAACAATTTTCTTAAAAATCAGAATTTTGCACATTTTGTCAAATTTCTCGAATACGGACCATTTCAGGAAAATTTGACATGTTACAAAAATTATAGATATTAAGATTGTAAGTAACTTTTATTTGAAGAATTTTCTTCTCCAAACGTAAATAACGAATATATTCCATAAAATATAAAAATGACCACCAATAAAATACCCCCCAAATGTTCCGACTCTGTCCAAAATCTAATCAGTTCATCTCAGGTCGAAATAAAACTCAAGTTTAAAATTTAATGTTTTTTCCTTCATCCGTTTTTGAGTTTTCCTCAAAATTCGAAATTTACACATTTTCTCAAATATCTCGAATACGGTCCATTTTAGAGAAATTATGGATAAGATAAAAATTATAGAGAATTAAATTACAAACAACTTTTATTTGAACAATTTTTATAAAAAATTATTTTTTTTACATTTTGTCAAATTTCTCGAATACGGACCATTTTAGGAAAATTTTGCATAAAACAAAAATTATAGATAATTATATTAGAAGTAACTTTTATTTAAAGACATTTCTTCTCCAAACGTAAATAACAGATATATATATATATTCCATAAAATATAAAAATGACCACCTATAAAGTACCCCCCCAGATGTTTCGACTCTGCCCAAAATCTAATCAGCTCATTGGACGCTGAAACAAAGCTTAAGTTTAAAATTTGGTGTTTTTCTGTTTATCGGTTCATGAGTTATGCGACCTACAGACACACACACACACACACACAGACACACACACACAGACACACACACACACACACACACACACACACACACACACACACACACACACACACACACACACACACACACACACACACACACACACACACACACACACATACACACACACACACACACACACACACACACACACACACACACACACACACACACACACACACACACACACACACACACACACACACACACACACACACACACACACACACACACACACACACACACACACACACACACACACACACACACACACACACACACACACACACACACACACACACACACACACACACACACACACACACACACACACACACACACACACACACACACACACACACACACACACACACACACACACACACACACACACACACACACACACACACACACACACACACACACACACACACACACACACACACACACACACACACACACACACACACACACACACACACACACACACACACACACACACACACACACACACACACACACACACACACACACACACACACACACACACACACACACACATAGACATCATCGCGAAAATAGTCAAAACGGATTCAGGGGACCTCAAAACGTAAAAATCCGTCGAAAACTCGAGGTCGAAAAAAATCATGATTCCTATACTTTCCTTATATCTGTATACAGATAGGAAAGTAATAAAAATAGTTTCCCTGCACGTGGAAAACACCGTAAATAAAAGCAAAACACCCCTGGAGCCTGTTTAATTTATAATGATCCCATCATAGCTCTAAGGTGCCATATCAATGAGTTAGAAACAGGGAAATGTGAAGAATTATTCGTTTTTTTCTACGTCTGAAATGTTACAGTTTTAGTTAATTTAGATATTCATTTTTATTGTTTTATAGTAATATTCATGTATTTTAAAAAATACCAATAATTTTTTTCAAATATGAAAAAAGATGAACTACTGATACGTTGGTTTTCCGTAACAGCCATTTATATTAAAGTAACAAAATCACTAAATGGAAAATGAACAACAAAATATTTTAAAACTTAAAAATTGTTATAAGGGTGGGGAAGAATAACGAGCAATTTTAAAAGTCTGTAAAAAAGAAGAATATCAAGTTCTATTATTTTGTCTAAGAGCATGAAAAAGCATTACGTTCCGCAGCATTTCCAGGGGAATTAGGTCCACTTCCTGTGGGATGAATTCTTTCAAGGCTTGAATTTTGAATTGTTTGTGGTGGGTCATCTTGAAATACTTTATTCTTTAAGTAACCTCAGAGGAAAAATTGCAAAGTTGTGAGATCCATTGAACGGGGAGACCAGGTGATGTCCCCAGTTTGAGAAATTCATGATTTGCAAATAACCCATTTTGATAAAACGCCTTCACAGCGTACGTGCGCTGCTGAGGGGTCCACTGCTCCATTGTTACGAAAATTTTATGTGCAGGAAACATTGTCGATAGCGTCCTTACCACCTCCTAATGATACTGCGCGGTAAGTTATATCTGGAAAGACAAATGTTCAAGAAAGACTACCTGGTCAATGTAGAGAAAATCAGAAAATATTAGTATTTTATACGTTCACTAAATAACATTCATATTTATGTTGTTTACTAGCTGACCCGGCGAACTTCGTATCGCCTAACAGTCATTTAAAATGTTAGCATGGCTTATTTATTTTAGAGAAAAATTTCCAAGACCTAACAAAACTTTTCCATCTATAATTGAACCAAGCGCGTAGCTAGGTTGTTTTCTTGGGGAGGCCCACTTTTCACATTTTTGGTGAATGCGCAGCGTATTATCTTAGAATATGGTACCAATGCAACGTCTAGAGTTCATATGTGTATTTCCAGAAAAAAGAGTGAGTTTTATAATAAAGTTTTTAAATTTTTATATATTTATTCAGGGTGTTTCAGAATAAAGTACAGTAATTTTGGGGATTTGTAGATCTAAATCAATTATAAAGAAAAGCTAAATGTAATTTTCATATAAACGTCTCAGTTTTCATTCTACAGGGTGATAAAGTGAATTTCATAAATACATATTTTCTAAATATCTTCCCTTACAGTAAAGACTTTAACATAATATGTAATCGCTATTATTAGTAAACACACTATTTCGATAAATTACCATAACCCATTGGCGTAGAATCAAGGGCTAAAGAAACAATTTTATTCCAAACTTTTTGAACACCCTACATTTCATAAAACTTAAGATTAATAAATATTTCTCACGCCATTTGCACAAAAATGGGACATTTGGTTGATCTTTGTTGACTATTCCATTTCCGTGGTGATAGAACTAATTTATTTTATACAGAGTGTTTTGAAACATGTTTTAAATATGGCTAATTTTAAGTTCAATTTACTCAATTTTGTCAAATGCAACACACTGTATATTATTTTCGCATAAAATTCCTTATAAATTTACCTATCCAACGATACCAACATGTTCCAATAGTGCGTAATTCGATAGCTGTTTTATTATTGGAAATAGGAAAAAGAAATTAATACAAAAGTTGTATGACCATGTTTAATAAATATTCTAAAATATACAGTGTGGTCCATAAACGAGGGGCTGACCAAACTTATACATTTTTAAATTTGTTTTCACATCGTCAAACAACTTTAATATACTTCATTTATTTGCTATGTTATATATAGGGTGTTTTAAAATGAGGAGTAACGATTTTCTCATTTCTTTTCTCATTTCTTTTAAATGGAATACCCTATATGTCACCACCAATTAATTAATATAGGGTATTCCATTTAAAATATTGAGAAAATCGTAACCTTACGTTTTGACACACCCTATATACAACATAGCAAATGAATGAAGTCAATTAAAATTGTTTGACGATGTAAAAACAATCAAATAAGTATTACTACCTGCAGGGTGTTTTACTTTAAGAATATTTGTTAAACATGGTCATACAACTTTTATATTAAACATTTCTTCATATTTCTAATAATAAAACAGCTATCGATCAATTATGCACTGATGGGACACCCTGTATATGTTTTATTGACTAACACATTAGTATTGTTACATGGGCACATTTATAAGGAATTTTATGCCAAGATAATATACAGTGTGTTGCGTTTGAAAAAATTGAGTAAATTGAATTTAAAATTAGCCATATTTAAGACATGTTTCAAAACACTGAAGAGAATAAACCAGTTGTATCACCTCTATTCGTTAGCTTAGTCTGTATATTAAACAATTTTGAAATTAATGTATACCTACCTAAATTATGATAATTAAATTTGAGGTGTGCATCATTCTCTAATTTAAAAAAAATTGTTTGGCAACACTGTAATATTTTTAAAAACATTCTAGGGCTAAATACAGTATTCCCAAGCAATTCTAAAAAATATACATTATTATTTGTCAGGCAAAAACGCAACACCCTGTATATCCAAAAATATTTTTAAAATATGTATTTTTCAAATTAATATAACTTTTATTAAAACTTGTTTGTTTGTCAATAACACTAATTGAAATATTGAACAATTACGAACTAATGAGACCCTGTGTATAAATTTTAATTTTCATTTTGCTGGAATATTATTATTTTAGATGACAATGTTTAAGAAACTCTTTATTTTATTGTATTTATTTTATCTCTCTATTTTTGTTTAATATACCGTTTAAAAAAATATTGATGTTGACTATGGCTTGGGGGGGGTAATTACCCCCATTATTCCCCCCTTATCTACGTCCTTGAATTGAACCTACATTTGAACAACTTTTTTATAACATAAATTACCTTGAATGTCGAATTAAATCCGTGTTCTTCGATAATGTCTGCTCCAAATAAAGTCATTTGAAAACAGCCATTGTATTTTTGAGTGTTCGCTAGAAAATGTCATGATTCTGGTGTTTCGCCACGAAGCAATGAATGCAATCGCTCCGGTGGCGTAGTAAATAATAACAATTTTGCTTTGCCATTAAGGCAGCACAATCGAAGCGTTTCTCCAGCAAACTTCAATGATCCACAATGCTCGCAAACAACGTCCATTGGACCAATGCGAAGCACAGGATGCGAGCTACAATCAATTGTAAAATCATATAGAAAAGCTGCTTGATTCAAATCCACACTTGAAGCATTTTTTCTTACGGGTCGAAGATTATCTCGTTGTTGATCTGTGCAATAAGCTCGACGATTTCTCATTGCCAACCGAGACATTTCACGGGTTGTCCCTCTCTTTCTTGTGTTTGAGAAGCACGAAATCGGGCCATACTAACTGTTAAGTTGGCTACGATTACTACCCCCTGTCATAGCTACTTTAAACAACTGTTATCTAGTCTATATTGTAGAGGAGCAAGAGGAATTATCAAAACAGGCTTTTTTTAAGACCTCGTCGTCGAGGGCTCCATCGCTGTAGGGACTAGCAAAGTATTTCCATGTTTTACAAGGTAAGAATGAACGATATATTTGTAATTTTGCCTTGCGCAAATAAAGTGTCACTGGCTTCCTTACCAATAACAAAAGTTAAAAATTACTTTTACGGATGTGTAAATTGGAACTCAAGGTAGGAGACATAACAACAAATTTTAAACATTTTTACAGGAAATAGGATTTGCGCATGAGTAATAGATATCATTAATAACGGGAAAGGTCAATTAGGCATATCTATTTTAACATTTTGTATTCAAAAAATACGTTTTAAATGTTATATCTAATTAAGGATTTCTTGATTATATAAATATCTTCAAATTAGAAAACTTCACATAAATATTGATATAAATTTTCTTTTGTGATTTAATTTGTATTTGATATCTTAAATATTTAATGAATTATAAATATCAAAATTACTACGACCACATTAAACAAACCAAAAAATCTGAGTCCTGACCTACTTAAGGCGCCATCTTTTTACCATCCTAGTGTCAGTCTAGTGCTAGTGATACCACATTATTTTGAATAGTTGAATGGTATGTCATCTCCTTTCTCTACTAACTCGATGACATTTACAGATTTGTTACTATATACAAATATCCACATACTTTATACGGTGCAAGAGAGTGGTCCGACACGCCCAACATAGGGCGCGGCCATTTTGATTCCTATGCCACAGTTTATAGCTAAAGAATCAGATCGCTCACTCTGCGTCGGCACTTTTGATCTCAATGTTCCAGTTTATACACTCCTCAACTCGGATAATACAATATTTGACAACCGCCTATAATAAAACAGCAGTATTCTGGGTATCCTGAATTTGTATCCCTGGAGTGGATGTAATTTTGGAACTTTCCACTGGTCCGAGTGACCTAACTGATTCTTTAGCAATAAACTGTGACCCCAAAAATAATATTCACTGACACTGACTGCAGCAAGCAAAATATCAGGTGTGTTTTAATCATCCGCTTCTGCTTCCGGAATGGTCGGTTTAGTCGTTTTAACCTGTCAGATTAAAACAAGAAAACCAACAATTCCGAAGCAGAAGCGGATGATTAAAACGCACCTATTAAAAATATTGCGCCAACATGTAGGCAACCCGTAATAAGGGATCAAAATGGCGGAGTTTTCTATCTCCTTTTAAAAGGCACTCAGAAAGCTGCGCAGTACGACCATTCTCCGTATAGTAAAAGAAAATCAAAGTATATGCAAATATCACATACTTTGACTTTCTCGCACTGCGCAGCTTTCTGAGTGCCTTTTAAAAGGAGATAGAAAACTCCGCCATTTTGATCCCTTATTACGTGTTGCCTACATCTTGGCGCAATATTTTTAATAGGTGCGTTTTAATCATCCGCTTCTGTTTCGAAATTGTCGGTTTTCTTGTTTTAATCTGACAGGTTAAACCGACAATTCCGGAATAGAAGCGCATAATTAAAACAAAACGCACCTGATATTTTGCCTGCTGCTGTCAGTGTCAGTGAATATTATTTTTTGAGTCATCGTTTATTGCTAAAGAATCCAGTTGAAAGTTCCAAAATAACATCCACTCCAGGGATACAAATTCAGGATACGCAGAAGACTGCTGTTTTATTATAGGCGGTTGTCATATATTGTATTATCCGAGTTGCGCAGTGAATAAACGGGAACATTAAGATCAAAAGTGCCGACGCAGAGTGAGCGATCTGATTCTTTAGCTTTAAACTGTGGCATAGGAATCAAAATGACCGCGCCCTATGTTGGGCGTGTTGGACCTCTCTCTGGCACCGTATAGTAATCAAAGTATGTGACAAATATACATACTATATACCATATGACATGGTGGGCCCAGGGCCGACTAGAGGGGGGGCAGCCGGGACTAATTCCCGGGGCCCGGGCTCAAATGGGGGCCCGGCAGCGGTATAAGAGGGCTCGGCAGCGGTATAAGGGGACTCGGCAGCGGTGGTGTTTGTTACTTTCAGAAGTTCGACAGAAGAGGGGGGAAGTTCTTAGTTAACCTTTTTTTAGAGAAATTCAAGTATAGGACGAGAAATTCAAGTATAGGAGGAGAAATTGAAGACCTTTGGCGGTTATTTAATTTTTTATAAAATTGTCACGGGGCCCGATTTGGAGAATTGTCCTGGGGTAAGGTCTGAGTCTCGGCGGCCCTGGGTGGGCCTTGGGTGGGCCTTGGGTGGGCCTGTTATTGCAAAGAAGTAAAACATGGAAGGGGGAAGGGGAAGGGAGAGAGGGATGGGGGGTTAGTAAGGTCAAGGGAGGGCATCAGTTTGTCGTCTGGGTTTTTCTTGTGTTCTTAAATAGAATGTATTTTTAAATTTCAGACGGGAGCCCTTGAAGGACAGTTTTCTTTAAAATACAATAAGTTAGTCTCACTTAGTGAGCAAAATCTTTTGGATTGTTCCGATGATTATGATAATGGAGATTGCGATAAAGGAGGAGTTATGAGAAGAGCTTTCGATTATGTAAGAGACCATGGAATAAATAGTGAGGAAGCTTATCCTTATGAAGCTGTACAAAAACAATGCAGATACAACACGGATCAAAGTATTCTACATATTAGTGGATATGAAGTAATAGAAAGAAATGAGGAGGCTCTAAAATATGCAGTAGGTAAGTGTTGTTGAACTTATTAAATTAATAGTGTTATTGTAAATTTTTGTTTTGGATTATGCAATATAGTAAAAGGAATAAAAAATTGGAGTTTTCGGAGAACTTCCAAAGGAAGGGAGATCTAAAGTTTAGCCAATCTGGGTGTAAAAACTTAAATGTATTATGCTACTCGAGGTAGCTTGAAAGGAAGTTTTGAGGTAGTGAATGGATAATAGTAATTGATAACCAAATATAGATCATATTTTTGGCAAGGTGACAACTAGTCTTTTTGTCCCCTGTCTTCACTTGCTTCTACCTACTTTTGGGCTTTTTGGCTAACGTCTTAAAGGGCATTTCCTCCGTATGCGTCTCTTCAGCTGTTTTTTCTCTGTCAAAGTTTTTTCCTCACAGCTCCAGGAAAGGTTTTTTCGTTGTATAGAGTCTAATACCTCGAATCCTCCGATACTTTTCCTCCAGCACTGTTGGCTACTTACTTTGGTTGAAGAGATTCGTTTGATTTTACAGATCTGATATGTATCGTTGTGACACAAAAAAAGCCTTGAGGCTTCTTCTGGTTCTATCAAATCAACCTCTTCGTTGCCATGTCCTTCGAGGTCTGTTACCCAGGCTAAAGTTAATATATTTTGACTATTTACAATTTCATTAGGGCTTCCAAATAGTCTCAATCAAGGTTCCAGTTGGAATGAGAGGATCGGCTTTCTTTAGCCGTCGAGTCGGCGATTCTTAAATATATTCTTAAGTGTATGGACACATTTATTGGTTTCTGTTCTAACCTATTTCTCCTGCAACTTCGTTGGTTTTTGGTCCCAATTTATACAAGACAGCCATCCAAAAGAAGAGCATTGTATTGATTTTTTGGGGAAATTTTTGTAAATGTTGATTTGCGTGTTTATAATAAAGTTCATCAAACGGCTCCGGTTTCGTTAGATTATTCGTAATTGCCCCTTACAATGACTACCACTATCCAAAATAAAAATACGTGTGGCACTCGGGGACTGCCGTGGTAAAGCTATTGCATAGAATTTTGTATCAACTTATGCAATTATAATTATTTATTTATTTTATTTATGCAGTATTTTATTTTTCTTTGATATTAATTTAAGTTTTTTCTTTAATATTAGTTCAAGTTACACTTTTTGAGCGTGGTGAACGATAAGAAACCAAATTTTTTTCTTTTATTGAATAAATGAGAAGCTAATATTGTTTTTTTTTTTTTTTTTTTTTTTTTTTATTTGGTGTCATCGGCGTCAACTACTACGGCCATTAGCCTCGTGTTCTGTGTAGGCTTTGATACTGTTTCCCTGTTTCCCAGCGCCACTTTAGGAACAGCACTGTTAATTAGAACCCAACAGTGAATGGCCGAGTGGGGAATCCTACCAAGGCATCAGAATTAATTTTAAATAATTAAATTAAATGAAAAAATCCCGGCCAACGCGTGGGAAGTTAATATTGTTTAAAATATTTTTATTATCTTACAATACATGTAGGTTATTCAGGAATTTTTATCATTGAAACTATAGGTTTATGGTAACTGAAATAAGAAACATAAGTTTGAGACTTGATATCCTCAAAATATCTGGAAAATACCGCGTCAATGGTGGTCCCATATTTTGTTGTGGATTTTTGTGGATCATTATTCATTTTCAAATTCAATTTTTCCGAAATTGTGTCTAAAAGAAATAGAATCAGTTATGAGCAGTTAGCAGCTAGTCTACACGCATACGTTTAGTCGCACACACACACACACACACACACACACACAAACACACACACACACACACACACACACACACACACACACACACACACACACACACACACACACACACACACACACACACACACACACACACCGTGCCGAAGTCTGCCGAACTGAAACGACGTTAGACGATGCACGGCTTTCAACGCCGCACCGATGTGCCGGTCGGAGTGGGGGGTGTTAGGTTTATTTTCGTTACGGAATTTCTTTTTCCATTTTTCAATTTTTGGACTTTTCGGTTTTTCGATTTTTCGAATTTTCGATTTTTCGATTTTTCGATTTTTCGATTTTTTCGATTTTTTCGATTTTTCGATTTTTCGATTTTTCGATTTTTCGATTTTTCGATTTTTCGATTTTTCGATTTTTCGATTTTTCAATTTTTCGATTTTTCGATTTTTCGATTTTTCGATTTTTCGATTTTTCGATTTTTCGATTTTTCGATTTTTCGATTTTTCGATTTTTCGATTTTTCGATTTTTCGATTTTTCGATTTTTCGATTTTTCGATTTTTCGATTTTTCGATTTTTCGATTTTTCGATTTTTCGATTTTTCGATTTTTCGATTTTTCGATTTTTCGATTTTTCGATTTTTCGATTTTTCGATTTTTCGATTTTTCGATTTTTCGATTTTTCGATTTTTCGATTTTTCGATTTTTCGATTTTTCGATTTTTCGATTTTTCGATTTTTCGATTTTTCGATTTTTCGATTTTTCGATTTTTCGATTTTTCGATTTTTCGATTTTTCGATTTTTCGATTTTTCGTTTTTTTCGATTTTTCGATTTCGATTTTTCGATTTTCTTTTATTAAATAAATGAGAAGTTAATATTGTTTAACGCCGCGCCGCTGTGCCGGTCGGAGTGGGGGGTGTTAGGTTTTTCTTCGTTACAGTTTCGTTTTTTTTTCTTGATTCGGTCACCGCGCTCAAAGCCCGCGATAAAAGCTATGCAATAGCTTAAAAAAAATATTGGTGTGAAAAGAATTATTTTATTACACTCGTATCAGTCCTTTAAAATGTTGGATACTAGAAAGCTGTAATATAACAAATTTTGGCGAAATACATTTTTATTTCTTTATATTATTGAAAATAACTTGTGATGGATATACCTTTAATTTCGTATTTTTAATTTTTTAAATTAATTTTAATATCCTACTCTTATTATTTAATATTTAAATTCCAGCATTGAATGGTCCAATATCCGTAGCAATAGATTTTAGTTATGCTGGAGGTTATTCTGGAGGAATTTACAGTGACGCCAGTTGTAGTAACCAAGACGAAAACCTAAATCACGGAGTATTAGTAGTAGGTTATGGTACTGAAAACGGAATGGATTATTGGATTGTTAAAAATTCTTGGAGTGATCAATTTGGGGAAAAGGGGTACATCAGAATGCAAAGAAATGCAAATAACTTGTGCGGTATTGTTGATGATGCATCCAGACCATTAGTAATTTAATTCCATATAAATCCAAATATTTGCTTTTGTTAATATTAAAGAAAACTATATTTCTCATTTTCGTACGAGCGTTTTCACCAAAATTCAAATGACCGGTCACTGTTTTTCCTTTCCACCATTAAAATAAAAATCTGTAATAAATTGTTGCTGAAAATTTAACCAGGTAATTACACAGTAAATAAAAATCGTCGTTTGTCGTATGTATTTTTTACTAAAATTAATAAATTACTTTTTTTCTAAAATGAACAATTATTATTAATTAGCGCTATCTGGAATTTCCATCTGGATGCAAATTACTAAATAAGATATTATCCCTGTGAAAACCTAAAAAAATAAAAAAATAATTAAATTCTCGAATTTTATAAGGTTCTAAGTTATAAGGTTGCAGTTAATTTTTTTTAGATTTTATATGCATCAGCTGATATTATTATATTGCGTTACTAGTGCGAAAAGTAACATTTTCGTACAAGTTATATACATTATTTTTCCTACGACCAAATGACAATTTTACCAAATAAATGTAAAACCAGGAAATCTTATTATTAATTATTATAAATTTACTGGCAAAAACACGCTGATGTAAGATGCTCTCTGATAACTGTTTATATCAAATGAAAAAGTGTAAACATAATATAAAATTAAAAATTATAAAAAACGTCAAGTGACATATTACTGTTAAGCAGTTTAAAGGACGTGTAATAAAATGGTTAATATTGATAACTAATTTCCTAAACTCGTCTAAATAGACGAATGCTTAAAAATAATAAAAAATAAACTTCTGGATAACCTATTACCTTCACTTACCGCGAATATAGTTGATCTATCCAACGGAAACATGTTACAAACTATTATCCCATCTTGTATTTGAACTAGATAATTTGAAAAATATTCCAACTAAAAAAAATGATGAAAATAAAAATCTGAAGATATAATATAGTTTCGTCTTTCATGCTGCATAATGCATAGAAAAAAATATGTAAGATAAACCGTTTAAGTGCACGGCACTGGTAACAAGTTGTTAGTTCCTCAGCATACTATTTGGAGCCACCATCGCACACTACACAAATGTCTGATTGGCTGGACAGTTAAGGCAGCAGAATAGAAAATTAAAAAAAAATGTCAAACGTATCCACGGTTCATTCCTTCCTTAAGGCTAGTTCATGTAGTTGCGAATCGCGAAGGTCGCTACCATTGGTCAATATCACAATAATGACAAGATGGAAATTTTGACAGCTCGAAAGTTGAATTTCTTGCGAATTCGCATTATTCAAAATCTGGGGGGCGGGAATCTTGAAATCGTTTTAATATTTTGCGAATATCGCACAAATTTTATGTGAGCGCAAGCGTAGTAGCGCCTACTAGAGTGTTCGTTTGTTGTGGATTATGATATAGGTTATATTTGTATTATATTTGCGGTATTTGCTAGTATGTTCATGATATTCTTCTTTGTTTTTTTTTTAGTGTGATTCAGCCGAATATATGCTAAATTGTGATATTTTGCTCTTTGTTGTTTCCTGTTTAAATGTTTCACAGACGTAAACTGCGTACCATTAATTCTAATAATATGTATTTTTTAACAATAAATAAAGCTAATTCATTATCGTATTCGTCATTCATTTTATTTTATAAAACTATTTATCGGTAGCAGACACGAATCGGGGTTATGTCACTGAACTATATAGGGTTATGTCAGAGACAATCCAGCGAGACGTGTAACTCAATGTATTTTTTTTGTTCGGTAAAACTTATTTGGGCGATTGTAACCACAACCAGTCTATGATGGCGCCACTAGTAAATAGCGGGAAAATTAAAAATGCTTTAGGGCGGGAAATTCAAACATGGATTCAGAAATCGTTTTTGTATACAACAAATTTACAAGAGAAACAAAAACTATTGTTTCACTGTTTATTAAAAAATATAAAAGCTTCCAATAACATCAAATTGTTTATCATATAAATAATCATTTTAATAAAGGAAGTTTTAATCAGTTTAATATAAGCAGTGAACATAGTTTTTATTACTCTTGTAAATTTCGCTAAAAAAACTTGAAAATTCTATTGATTATTAAATATTTAAACTTGGAAAAATAATACACCAAACTCTTTTTCTATAAATTATATTTTTTTAAGGTACAGAAAAACAAACTACAATTGCTATGTTTAGAAAGTACCTCCTATCATTTTGTGACAAATTACAAAGAAAGTAACAATTGTTATATATTCATAATATATTTAAAAACTAATGTAACAAATATTTTATAAAGTATAGAGTATATCGATACCTTTTTGCCAGACTATCATAAGTGCCATTTGAACAAATGTCGCTTATGTTAGTCTGGCAAAAAGGTATCGATATGTTATGACTGTTTATTTTAATAGAAACCATGGAAATGAAACAAACACAGATACACTCAACACAAATGTATAAGGCCTGAGTCGAGTTCCCATCCTGTAAACTGGATCGAAACCTGCTAACTCCTCTTATAGTAATCAAGATCAATAGATTTATATGCCATGCCTTCTAAAAGGGAATGAAGGATGACATACTATCATCATTTAAACAGGACGTTGCTGAAGGCTTACCCCTGTTATTTCGTTTGTTTGTGTATCTTGTGTGTGTGCATTCCTGTTGTGTCCCCAGTCATGTAAAAGTTTTCCTAGTCTCCTAATTTGGTTACTAGGTGGACCTTCTCCAACTAGTAGTCTAATCTATTCAATCTGTTCGGAAGCAGGAGGTACTTTTCAAACATAGCAAATAATATTATTAATAATAAACACTATTTAAAGATAAATACATTTTTGTAATTTTTTTGTCATTGCCCCTTACCTTTCTCTTACACCACCAGTGTATACCTATTTTCCATATTCCCTTAATTATAGATTACCTTACAATGTTCGAATGAATATAACATTTTACTCATGAAAAAGCTAATTTCATATTTAACTCATTTTCAATTTCATTTGAAACAATAATTGGTACCTATATTACAATTTATTATCAAAGAAAATTTCTAATAAAGTTATAGCAAATCCTACTTAAACTACTGGTTGTTCTGCAGGATAAATTAACTTTTCTTGAGATTGATCTCTCTATAAAATCCAAAACCGACCTGATGTCCCCAAATTTATTTTCCAATGCATCCTGATTTAAAATTCTGCCCTTTTGTGATTCAATTTTTTTTTTCTTCCTTTAGAGTGGCTGTTAGAGGTAGGTGTATGTAAGAAATAGCTAATCTCTAATCATTTCAAAAGTCCTTTGCCAATACTACATGTGCAGATTTTTTACTCAGCATACATTTTACTTTTCTAGTAGATAGGAACTTTGTGCTGCCATTCTGTCCAGACATTCATCTACCTACTTAATGAACACAAGTAGCTGTAACAATGGATCTCTGTTCCAATTCACCTAAAATAATTATAGTCATTGTGTAATATATTATTAAACACACACATTATACAGTGGTTTTCTTAATAAATTGGAAATTACTTACTCTAGAAAGAAATGTGTACAAAAACGCGAGTTTGGTTTCAGAAATTGCTTCATGCAAAAAATAATATGCAAAAATAAACAGTCCCCCCCAAAGAAAATTAATTAAACAACAAAATCAGACTAAAAGAAATATACGGGGCCCAAATTAAATTAATTTTAATAAAATGCACATGTTCATAACAACATTCATAACATTGTCAGTTGTCAGTTTTAATACTTTTAATCGATATTTCGACGTCAAAAAACCAGCAACACCAGCGCCCTCTGAAAATGGTGTTAGTTTTATTGGAGAGAGATAGACATATGTAAAGATCAATATAAAAGAAAAAGAGGGTCATATATGTAATTTAAATGGACCACCGAACATATTTTCCTATTAAGTTACACGTCTCTGTTGTCTCTGGTTATGTATTGTTGTGGAATAATACCAACTGCCGAATATGTATTAGTGAAAATAATAAATATCCCAGAATCCTGTCAAAACATTCGCAGGTACATGCATTGGCATAAAAAACAATATATTTTTTTGCGAATTTCGCTTTCGCAATTCGCATCTACATGAACTAGCCTTTAGACTTAGGCCCGTATTTATAAACAAAACTCAGCTGAGTCGGACTTGGGTAGGTCGTCCTTGAACGAAAATCGAAGTTCGGTTATATCGCGTGAATTTAGAGATGGGTAGTAACAAATCCGTAAATGTACATAACAGTTACATATTTGCTAATATCCATCTCTAAATTCCAATCAAACACCAGAACCACCTAGAACTTTAGAGACGTTGTAACCGAACTTCGATTTTAGTTCAAGGACGACTCACCCAAGTCCGACTCACGTAAGTTCTGTTTATAAATACGGGCCTAACAATTTTTGGCATTTATTACTCTAAAAAGACTAATATTTAAATTAAAATGTTGTATTTAGCATAAATATTAGTTTGTTAATGTAATAAAACCCCAAAAATATAAATAAACAAATATTTATATCAAAATATAGTTTACTCATTTAATACAAGTAAGATGTATTTACACGTTTATTACATACATAACATATAATCAATATTAAATAATAATAATAATAATTGTAAGTGAAATTAATAGTAGGCTCCTCTCATTCTTGGAAAAATATACCGATTTGTGATATAGGTGTCAGGGATGGCGAAGGGGGGGCTGGCGGGACAAATTCCCTGGGCCCGGTCACAAGTAGGGACCCGGCAGCGGCATAAGGGGGTTCCGGCAGCTTTAGGTGAGGTCTCTTTACAATTTTAGAAGTTTACCAGATAAAGGAGAAGCGCTGGTTTATGTAAAATACAAGATGATAACCTTTTTATTTCTTTTTTTAGAGATTTTACTATTTTGGCTTGAAGACCCTTTTTTTAGAAATGTGATATCGAATAGACTTATTTTTTTTAGAAAATTGTCGCGGGGCCCCACCTGGAAAATTGTCCCGGGGCCCCACCTGGTTTCTATAAAAACAAAAAAAGTATTATTAAACAATGTCTCTTATCAAAATGTTGGCAATTCTTATAAGTACAAGTTATTTTTAATTTGTCTAAAATTAGTTTATTTTTGGAAACCCTTGGTTTTCTTTAGCTTACAAAATCTAATATTTTGTTTTCCATTAATAAAATAAAGCTTTTTCTCTTTAGGAGTTAAATTTTTGACTCTACTTTCATTTATTTGTTGCAAAACAGTTTTTCTTTCTTTTTGAGGGTTGTTCAAATTGTTTATCACTAATACTAAGTTTACATTTGCAAGTCATTTCTTGTTTTTCCTTGTGGATCTATCTTATGCTGCTATGTTTATGTTTTCAGCCTCAACATTTTCTAATATCTGACTCTCGGGTTGAGTATAGTTGGATATAGTTAAACTGTATGTACTATTATCTAATAAAATTGGTACAGCATTTGTAAATTGGTTATGTTTTAAAGCAATTTTACTAAAAGACTGGCAAAAATGATCTTCATAAAGATAGCAAGTTTTATTATCGAATTTTAATATCAGAAAGAAAATGAAAAAAGGTTTTATTTGAATACTCAGCTTGTTGAATATCAGAACACTTATTTAAACAAGAATACTTAGGGATATTTTAAAGAGATGTTTGACAACTGTGTTGACAACCTCGTAAAAATGTAAAACGGAATGGCGGAAGACGAAATGCTTACCCGGGCCCACATACTTTGATTTTCTTTTACTATACGGAGAATGGTCGCACTGCGCAGCTTTCTGAGTGCCTTTTAAAAGGAGATAGAAAACTCCGCCATTTTGAACCCTTATTACGTGTTGCCTACATCTTGGCGCAATATTTTTAATAGGTGCGTTTTAATCATCCGCTTCTGCTTCGGAATTGTCAGTTTTCTTGTTTTAATCTGACAGGTTAGAACGACTGAACCGACAATTCCGGAAGCAGAAGCGGATGATTAAAACGCACCTGATATTTTGCTTGCTGCTGTCAGTGTCAGTGAATATTATTTTTGGAGTCACAGTTTATTGCTAAAGAATCAGTTAGCTCACTCGGACCAGTTAAAAGTTCCAAAATAACATCCACTCCAGGGATACAAATTCAGGATACGCAGAAGACTGCTGTTTTATTATTGGCGGTTGTCATATATTGTATTATCTGAGTTGCGCAGTGTATAAACTGGAACATTGAGAGAAAAAGTGCCGACGCAGAGTGAGCGATCTGATTCTTTAGCTATAAACTGTGTCATAGGGTTCAAAATGGATGCGCCCTATGTTGGGCGTGTCGGACCTCTCTCTTGCCCCGTATAGTAATCAAAGTATGTGCCCGGGCCAGATATACATATATCGTTACTGTTACAAATATATTCAAAAAGAATTAGAATTGAAAATAGATTCAAAATGAAATTATATTAATTAAATTGTTAGTACTTATTCGAATGTGCGTAGATATGAAAAAATATATAGAAAATTAAATCTGAAATGAAATTATTTCCAATAATTTTTCCTTAATTGAGTTGGCTTTGAGGACAATTGAACAATTTCTGTCGTATCACCGTGCTCGTGTCAAATTAATTTAATTACCTAGTTTATTAAAAACTGGTGTCAAAAAAAAATTACAAAAATGAGTAGTGACGAAGAATTCATTACGGGCACGCCCCCAGAAATTAGAGACGCGGCAAATTTGGCGTCTTCGAATTTGATTCCAAAAAATCAAAAATGGTATATGAAAGAACCTACCTCAGATTTGAGAATTCTAATTGGTATGCAACACTTTATACATTAAACTTTGGAGGAGATGGCCGATAAAGTACTTTTGAAGCATATACAAAAGTTCTACTTTTCGACTATGTTTTCTGTCCGAAAAACGACGCTTTTTGACATATTCGAATAAAAAATAACTTTTATTTTATGGTAATTCGCCCATTTCGCCTTCCGCCATTCCGTTTTACATTTTTACGAGGTTATCAACAAAGTTGTCAAACCTCTCTTTAAAATAACCCAGCAATAGTATGCAATAGTATATTGCTTTGAATACTTATTTAAAGGTATATTGTATGGATGGTATCGAGCTTGAAAAAAAAAAAACAAAATAGGTTGTTTGAAATAACTCTAATATCATAAAAGTTTATAGAAAATGGCAACATCGCTTTCATCTTCTTGCAATGGTGGCTCCAAATAGTATGCCGCAGCACGTTCAGGAAACACGCTGGGTCCAAAAAGAGTGTGATCAATTTGGTCTTGGTTGAATTTGGACATTTAGCTACTCTCGTTCAGAAAGTCGTGTCAAATTAGTTTAGAGTACACTCTTTTTTACCCAGTTTGGACTGGGTTAATTTGTTTTAGAGGTTCTAAAATGGTCTTAAAATGAAGAAAATTTTGCTCGTTCATGTTTTGGAATATTTTTGTTATAACACTAAACCTCAGACCCTTTTGAGGTTCCATATGTTTTTGAGGCGAAATCTGTAGAAACCACACATTCAAAAGGACCCCGCAATAATCTTATGGAAATTGGGTTTCTGTCAAATTGTCTGAATTTTTGATATGTTGTAGATTTTGTCATCCTGAACAAAAGTATCCATGGGCACAAAGTGCCAAAATAAATATTTTGGCAGCTACGGAGCTGCCAAAGCTCCCCTGACCCGTTGCAAAACTATTCACAGATGTCAAAAGCATATTTTAATTATTCTAATATATAGGGTAATGTTTTTGAGGTCACTGGATTCAACCCTCATGTCAGATTGGACAAATTGACCGTTGACAGCTGTCAATTGACTATCAACGAGAAATATAAAAGTAAATATCCTCTTTTCACATTGAGAGTTTGGGTTTTTAAGGTCGCTGAATTAAATTTTCATGCCAGATTGGACAAATTGACCGTTGACAGCTGTCAATTTACGGTCAATGAGGAATATAAAAATAAATATCCTCTTTTCACATTGAGAGTTTGGGTTTTTAAAGTCGCTGAATTCAATTCTCATGTCAGATTGGACAAATTGACAGTTGACAAACTCTCAATGTGAAAAGAGGATATTTACTTTTATATTCCTCGTTGACCGTGAATTGACAGCTGTCAACGGTCAATTTGTCCAATCTGACATGAGGATTGAATCCAGTGACCTCAAAAACATTACCCTATATATTAGAATAATTAAAATATGGTTTTGACATCTGTAAATAGTATTGAAAATGAATAGTTTTGCAACGGGTCAGGGGAGCTTTGGCAGCTCCGTAGTTGCCAAAATATTCATTTTGGCACTTTGTGCCCATGGAGACTTTTGTTCAGGATAACAAAATCTACAATATATCAAAAATTCAGACAATTTGACAGAAACCCAATTTCCATAAGATTATTGCGGGGTCCTTTCCACCAAAGGAAATCTACTGACCTCCGCAAAGTGTCAAGCGCTTCCGAGGTTTCCGCGGTTTTTAAGTTGTATGTTGCAGACATCTTTTTCATTTTGTTATCTAGACGACAATTTATTAGATACGCAGATTGATACTATACCTCACGGTGACGTAATGTGGTGGAAGACGTGGCTTTTACGAATTTGACGTATCAGCTGATGAAAACAATGCGCGAAAATAAATTTCAATCGCCTTATGGCCCCATACTTTGATTTTCTTGGCCAATCAGATAACCATATTTCAAACCACAATAAGTCATGCGCGAACAAGTTGAGATTTCATCGGCTTATAGTATCATACCTCTGTTTTTTGCATCATGAATGGTTCCTTTGATACAATCATGGATGGTTCCTATTCCATTCACGGATCTGAACACAGGAGGTCATTAAGTAAAGAGTTGGTTATAATAATTGGGATATCCTTTCAGTACATGAGTATTTTGAACGTATTTTTCTTTGGTTACTATTAAAGTCTTAATATGTATCAAGAAAAATTGTCAAAAGGCAAACATAGGATAAATTTAGAATGGAGGGAAGCCGTTTATGCTCCAAAATTACGAACGATTTTTCTCACTTTTTATGATATTCTGTTAATGGAAAAGTATTTACTAAACACTTTTTATCCGTTTTTACTACTCAAAACCTAAAATTAACTTTTTCTATGATCACTATCAAAAGTAAGCTTTTGCGCTTCGAAATTCAACCGAAAAGTAATTAGAAGTTTTCCGCGAACTGATATTAAGTGACAGCTTTGTCGATCGCTGAGCGGAAAACTTGACAGCTTAGTCGTTCGCCTCATTTAAATTAGATATAATATAATAATATTTATTTTTAATAAATGATTTTGAAGTTGTTTGAACCTAGTTTGATGTGTTTTCTTTTATTATACAAGTTAACATTGACTTTGAATATCAACTCCTTTTTTCATGAATAATGTAGATATAGGCAATACATTTTACACTTATGACAAATTTTCAGTTTTTATATCTATTTCTTAAAATAATGTAATAGTAGAAAAAAATTGTGTGTATTTTAAACGAAAATTTCGTTGCGCTTTCGACAAATTGCCGCGCTCCGCTACGCGTCACGCGGCATCTTTTTGTCTTAAGCGGCAAAATATCACTTTTCGCTCTTAATACACAAATAGCTATTTTCAATAATTTTCAGACAGCATTTTTTTTACTTTTCCATTTCTTTCTTCGTAAATTTTTAAAAGGAATTTTTGGAATGTTTGCCTATTTTTAAAATGTCTTTATCCAAATATAGATATCATCTTTTATAGAAAGTTGTCGTTTACCTTTGACTATGAAAACTAGAGAGACCTTTTATATTTCCAAATTGTTTTTGCTAAAGCTGTCTAGTGACTCAGGCGCATTATATTCCTACCTTCCTTCGCACCTTATCGTGTCACATGCATCTATGGAGAGATCTCGATACATGCGTTTAACACCGAACAGCTATTGGACCAATTTTATTTACAAAAGTGCATTCTATCCTTAGGCTGTCTATTGTGTTGTTCCACCAATAAGGAAGGGTCTTCTCTGTGGTAACTACCCTGGTTGCCCTTTTTATAGATTCTTTTATGTTTCTTTCCATCGTTTTTGGTCCCCACCTATCCTCTGTCGTATTTTGTCTGAGATGCTCTACATAAATCACCTCGTTAAATATTGTTTTTCTTTGATTCAGACTACTCTTCTGTTTTACCTTGTGGTCAGTGTATGTGGTGGTGGTACGTGCAGAATTCTCCTTCAAGGATTTCCCACTTTCTTATTCTACTCATCATTTTTCCGTTACGCACGTTATGTCAATGTGTGATTTTGAGATACTCCAAACGTTGGTTGTCCGTCGTTAATGATTGTAGCATTTATTTCTATTGTCCATTCTACTAGATATTCTTCTCTTTTGTCGCAAGCAGGCGATCCCCATTGTGGAAACTTAGAGTTCAAGTCTTTTGCCAGTATAACTTTCGTGTCACTCTTTTTAATGTCGTACATGACTTCGTCTAGTACTGATTGAGAGTCTTCAAAAGTAATATTTGGTGATATATAATAGCAATATAGGACTCAATCTGGTAGCTTCAGTTTTACAAAGCCTCTACCTACTTCGTGTCCTCTTAGTTCCAGTTTTTTATTTACTATTTGAGCTGCACAGTATTAGTGTTATCCATGATGCAAGATGTTCTTGTTGGTATGTTTATATTGGGTTCCGAAATGATGATGATATCAACTTCATTTTCTAAGGCGGTGGCATATGCGATGTTGTGTGCAGCTTTAGATCTTCCCAAGTTGTTTTGAAGAATTTTAGCTAGCCTTATCTTTTTTTTTTTTTTAGTTTTAGTGCTTCTACTTAAAAACCTCATCTATGCCCACTCCTCCTGGCTTGTCGTCTACTTCTTTCTCTTGTCCTCTGTCTGTGTATTTTCTTTCTGTTAGCTTCCTCCCCTTTCTTATGTCGTTAATCACCCTTTTGTAATAAGGGCATTTCAGCTGATCCGATCTATGACCCATGGTCACTTTACACATTTTAATTCATTTTTGCAGTCTTTGCTTGTATGATCTTTCTCGCCACATTTAAAGCTCTCGTCGCTTCTGTCGCTACTGGAAGTGCATTTATTTGTTCTGTGTCCGAATTCCAGACATCTGAAGCACCTGATCATTCATGGTAATATCCACGTAGTTGCCAAATCATTATGAGAGAGTCTATATACTTGTACAAGGATTGTAAATGATTATAATTCTGATATCTAAAATACACAAAAGTCTTTCAAAATTACATTAACAGTTATTATTTTGTTTTGTTGAAACTATTATTGTAAATGTAGCTGATTTTCAAAATAGTTCACCATTTATTTTGCGGTATGCTAATAATGTAAGCATGTACTCGCGCAAACCATCCCCAGTCAGTTCAGTAGTAAGCATTTCGCTTTTTCTAGTGCGACAGCCGATGCGAGAGCTCTGTCTAACATAAGACACCACAACACACATACTAAAGGTATGCTGACTTTCGATTCAAAATTCGTCCAAACCGCGCATGACGTAATGCGGGACGAACGTTCAAGTTATTTTGGCACTTTTCGATTAAATAGTGTAAAATAATTTATTAATTTATTTGTTTTTGTGTTAGTAGTGACTATATTTTCTTAGATATAACAGGGAAGAACTAAATTAATGTTTAAAATGCCGGGCTGCGCAGTGAAGATATTTCCGAATGCCACAAAATATGGGTAAATTCTTATCAAAGAAAGGACAAACTTAATTGAAGTTGCCCAATCCACTTTGAGGAAAGTAGTTGTGAGATTCCTCTTAAATATAGACGCAAGAAAAAGAAACTGAATAACACCAGGTGCACGGGCCTCATTAAGCAAAGAAAATAAATCGGTATTTAAAAATTTTAGCAGATAGAAAAGTAGTTTCCTGTCCCAATACAACGGTCCTTTTGAAGTAATGCCATGCATGAGCAGGACATTACATATAAGAATAAGATAAATGAACAGGAAAATTGGTTTTGAGTATTTTCAAAGTAAACTTTAATAAAAATATTTAAATTTGCCAAATAAAAAGTAATGTTTTTGTGTAAGTACTTACTTTTTATAAATAAATAATTTGTTTCTGCACACTTATTTTTATTTCACCTAATAAAGAGATTGCAAGAGAACTACCACGCCCAGAAAGTACAAATTTGAGTGAAACTTGTATTTTTAGTCTATATCTTTTACTTTTCTTATGGCAAGGTTATGGATTTTGTCACAAAATACCTATAATTTATGAGAAAAATTAATATTTTTATTAGTATTATTTAGCTTAAACCTTCATATTTGTAAACGAATTTATTACAAAATAACCAATAAAGCTTAACTAACTGCATAAAATCTAAAATTGGCAAAATATCGAATTTTAAACACTATCTCCCATTTAATGCTTATAATTCTATGTCCCACGTGACGTCACCGTCAGTCAGCTGCATGCGCAGAAACATACCGTTAGTCTGTGTATCGTGATAAGACACGAGCTGAATGCTTACAACTAAATAAGGACCTAATAAGCTAATTTAGTGATGACGTAATTTTGGTTCCACTGACAAATACAGTGACAGTATTTTATTTGAGTGCGTTGTGTTCGTTTTGTTTAACTAAATTATATTGTTTTTAAACTTTTATAAATATATTTCTAGAGTAAGTAGATACCGTTCATCAAGTATATAATCATTTAATAACGAATTACAAACCTTTAAACTACGTTTTATGACCTGATAACGATATTTAAAGCGATATTTATTAAATAACAAAAATAGTAGAAACATAATATGTCAAATATTGTTAAAAGTTTAGTTATGTCGTCATTATGATGTCTGTTATAACTGTTTAATAGTTTTTCGTCGTTGCTATGAAAAGTCTTTACATGCGTCAAACACCCGTCACCCTTTTGTAAAAAAACTTTTTTCTACGATCACTATCCAAAGTAGGCTTTTGCACATTCAAATCTAACAAGAAAGTTGATATTTTCCGCAAACTGTCATAATTTGACATTATTGGCGCACATGTGCGCCAAAGTAACTTTGGCACACGCTTGTCTATTTTTGTTTGAATTAAATAAAAGAAAGCCAATCGGTATTTTAAAACAAAATGTAGGCTAATCTAAAATATTTTAATTGACTTCCTAATATTTTAAATCATCAAACAGTATTTTTCGAAGAGTAGGCTTATGTCAAATAAACTTACAATATTATAACGAAAGAAGGTAATCCATTTCTAATAAAATAAAATTATATATTTTATTTTGGTATGATCGTTGAAAAAATCTTGTGTTTATTTCGAGCAGAAAGTCCTTTGGCAGTTTTGACAGATTGCCGCGCTCCGCTATAAGGGTTCGCGCGGAACTTTCTGTCTCAACTGCCAATGTGCTACTTTCTGCTCTTAATATACAAATAGCTATTTATTGAAAATTATTATTTACTTACATTTTCTACTAAAATTTCTGATTCACTTTTAATTGTATGGAGAATTTGTGCTGTTGCTCGTGCCTAAAATAAAAATAATAATAAATAATACATAAAAATTATTATTGTATTAAAATTAGGTATTTAAATCATTTAATTGGGAAATGCAGGGGGTGGGTTGGCTTAGTGGGTAGAGTCATGATTTTGAGATCGAAAGGTCTCAAGATCGAATCCCACCGGTGTGCGGAGGCAGGGATTTTTATTTATTTGAAAAAAAAAAAATAATTTTAATGCATGGGTAGGATTCCCCACTCGACCATTCACTGTTGGGTTCTAATTAATAGTGCTGTTCCAAAAGTGGGCGCTGGGAAACGGTAACAAGAGCTGTCTGTAGGGGTGCAGGAGTATTAGAGTACTCGCACTCCTATGAAGTATTAGACTACTGGTAAAATCCATATACTACATAGAACATGAAGCTAATTTCCGAGCAATTACTACTAGAGGGAGTCTTCTCCCCTTCCCTGCGCTTAATTTTGTAAGCCACAACTACTCCCCCCGATGGGGAAATCCCTCTCCTGTAATTGGCTTATTTATTCAGTGTTGCCAAGTTTGACAGTGCCAGTTCTGACACTTTCTGACACATGTCAATTTTTGATTTGTAGTTTACGAAAAATATAATTATTTATAGCGTTGTAAGGGTTGTAAAAATATATTTAAGATTTATTATCTCTAATAATATGGTGAAAACATGCTTTATGTGTAAAAGACCTATTGAAAATGCTTTTTCAAGATTATGTCATAAGTAAGTACAAACACAACCTAATTATCAGAAACGGTCCATTAGACAATCGCCTTTAATTTGCAATTAAACTTTCTTATTTTCTTATCGAAAAAGTAAAATTAAGAGGGAATAAACTCCAGTTAAGTTCGTCTGCATCCGTCTCATAATGATTATAGTAAAGGGTAATTACTTATTAACATAAAGAGAATTTAAACCTGTGACTTTATTTTAATATCACATCTTTGTAAAGTTTACTGTTATTTTTTATTGTAGATTTCCTTTTCTTGATATAATAAAAAAAAATAAATGGTTCCAAAATTTAGGAATTCAACAAGTAAGCACCTGAATAACTTTTTATGCTAATGAAGATTTTTATTACAGACTTCAGGGGAGAAAAATATAAAAAAAAATGCAATTTCAGTAAATTTCGACGAGAGAGGTTTAATAATCAATCCTGTCACTACTTCCTCACCATATTCATCTGATATTAAAATACTAAAACAGCAAGGAAAGCAGAGAAACTTAAGTTCCTTTCAAAAAGAATGTTTAAGGAAATAGACAAAGCCACTTTTTTGTTGACATTTTTTTTAAAACTGTTATTTAATCGACTAATTTTGTTTATTGTTTAAATTTTCATGTTATGTACTAAATTAATTTTAGATTTAAACAAAATTAACCTCAAAGATATGTTGATGATAATATGGAGTATCCCAAAGAAGCAAAAAGGTTTTAAAATTCTTAAGAAAGCAATTCAGAGCCAAAAAACATAAAATAGTTATATAAAATAAAAAATTTTCTTGGTTTTATCGGTCAAATGTTTTTATTTTTATTATTTAGCACACTACATATGTTTCGGAAAGTACAAATTTTTCCATCTTCAGGTGCAGTCAATTTTTAAAATTCTGCTACGGTCAGGAAATTATTCTTATTCAGATAAAATAGTTAGTTACCCGAAATATAAAGATATAGGTATAAATATTTGGATATTATAAGTGATTTTTTATTCTATAAATAGAACGTAATTTGCTTCTAAATCACTACTGAAATATATTATGTAATAACAAACTAAACAAGAATATTACATTATTTATGTATTTTTTATTTACTAAAAAACGTCTCAAAAAACATTGAATATTTATTATTGGAGTTTATATCGCTATGCTAAAACAATACTAGAACAACTTAAATAATGTGGATTTTGACTATTTTAAGTTATCCAGATCATTATGATCTAAAATATGTCTTTCTGGTGCTATAGTCAGGTATAAAAACATTCATTTATTTTAGCATAGTTGCAATATACATTTTAATTAGTTAATACCTATATAGTATGACATCCTAAAATGTATTTTTC